>VZRM01000349.1:197039-239123 GCA_013397955.1 Grantiella picta | reverse complement strand
AGAATTTAATCTCCTACCTTCCAGAATTTTGATTTCTTTTCTAGAATTGATTTTTTTCCCGTCTTTCCGACCCACCTTTCCTCGCTGTGCCGTCTCCAGCCGCCCGGCAAAGGAGGCGTCCAGCATTCCCTTGGGATTGGAGGGATGTGGAGAGATGAAGTTCATTTTGGTTGTGGGTTTCGCTGAAAGAGAAAATTCCGATTTTATGCGGGAGGGTGAGGCAGAGCTCTGTGCTGCCCGGTTGGGAAGTTTCCTCGTGGAAGTGACTTTTTTTCCCCCTCTTTTTAGATAGATTCGATGTGCTGGCAGTGAGCAATAATTCCCTGTGATGTGCTTACAGTTTCTTTGGGAGCTTTTTTTTTTTTTTTTTTTGGAACTATTCTGCTGCACTGTAATCTGTAATTAAGAGAAGCCCTCAGGAGGGCGTTGAGGCATCCCTGGATTTTCGTGGTGGAGTAGCAGTGGCTCCAAAAAGCTGCATTTTCGGGTGTTTCAAAGAGAAACACCACAGTTTCTCTTTGAATATATTCAATGCATTTTTTCCCCTTCCTGTTCCACTGTCTTTTAACCCTGCTTAAAGGATTGGCAAGTGGGTGAGCTGGGAAAGGAGGGGCCCGGGAGAGCTGTTTGCCTTGCAGCACCAGGTCACTAGGAAATTTGCTGTTCTGAGATTGTCTCGTTTGTTTGTTTTTTTCCCCCCCACCCCCGTCATTCCGTCTGGTTTAATTCCATGGCACCGATTTCCCGTGAGGCTACCGAATGGATGGTGCCCACCTGTCTGGGCTTTGAGGCAGGTCGCAGTAATTCAGGTGTGGCAGGGAAGGAGGAAAGTTTCATCCTTTTAGAGGTAAAAAGCGATTGCAGACCGAGTTGAGTCGTTCCTGATGTTTTGGAAGAAAATAACAATTGAGAAAGAATCCTTAAGTAGGGCTCTGGGCAAGCTCATCAACAAAACCATTGATTTTAAGTGACTGTTTATTTATTTATCATCTCTGCTTGAGCACTCCCTGAAAGAAGATCGAGGGAAAGCAAGGACAAAAACTGGGATGTGCTGCCATGGATCGTGAGGAGAAACAGCTGGAGCAGGTCTCAGGTGTTGCCCATGATCGGTGACAGCAATTCACTCAGCAGGTTTATGCCAGCCCTTCCCCAGCCGGAATAAATAAATAATTATTGATTTATTAATTATTAATAGTTTTAATTTTATTTCAGCATTTTGCTCTATGTATTGCTGATATGTGGGGAAGTTTCTATGGGGTTAAAGGTCTTTGATTTTTAAAAAGACACGTTTTTCCTTGGGCATTTTCCTGCTTTACATAGCTCAAAGTGAAGCTGTCCCTGCTGCCTGTCTGGGGGCACAATTAAGGGCTGCAGATCGGTGACAGGAATCAGAGGATTTAAGGCTGCTCAGTGTTCTGCTGTTTAATCTTTGGAGTGGTTTAGTGATCATCCAACGCTGTCTTTGCCAAGCAGGGTTATTTACCCAAACTAACCCTTCCTCAGGCCGGTGTGCTGGGTTGGTGGCTGTGCTGTGGCTCTGCTGCCACCCTGATGCCAGGTGGTGGCTTTCTGCAGGTCTTTGGAAGAGCAAAGGACAAGAGCATCCGCGTGTGTTTGTCTGCTGATTCCACTCCATTTTTTTTCCGCTTAAATCTCTCCAGTTTAACAAAGCAGGAAGCAGCTCAGTGCCGGGTGTTTGCCACGTGTGTTCAGCATCTCTGGGGAAGGAGGGATCTTAGCTAACATCTCCTCCTGATCCACGGTGGGGTGGAAGAGGCCTGTTTTGTGATGGAGCAGCACTACTGTCCTCTGTGAGATTTCCAGGTGCCTTTCCCTTGCCCCATTGCTTGATTTTGCAATACTAAATTGACACAAGTGCTTTCTGCCCATGGGAACGCTGCTTACCGTGGAAGAGATGAGCTTAGGAGGGGGAGCAGGATCACGGCCGCGAGGGAGACACTGGTAGGGGTGTCCTGCCAGGGAGCAGGATATCCAGCCCATCCCACATCCAGTCCTGCTGGAGGAGCAGCACTGACCAGAACCCAGCACCTGGACCAGAAGGACCAAAAGGAGCAGAGGTTGGCTTCCAAACTGAGGGTCCTATTCAAACACAAGTGTCAGTTGGTTTAAGGGCTCCTCCTTTCCCATTCAGCTCTCTTCCCCTACACCAGTCCTCCCAAATATCGTACTCCTTTTCCCCCTTGGTGAACAAATATTTTTAATTCTAATTTGCCACCTTGATATTCCTCCCTGCTCTGCTGGGGGTTCTTTCAGCACATGGGGTTCGGCAGAGGTGGCACTGTGCTGCAGGGCATCTCCCTGTCCCCTAGCCGATGTCCTGCTGCTGGTGGCCGTGCCACCACTGCCCCGGGGTGTGCACAGCACGTCACACCAGCTGTGTGCCAGCAGCTTATCCCAGTGGTGCCTGGCAGGGCTGCTCCCCTCTAATCCCTTCCCGTTCCTCCGCTTGGAGTGAGGGCCCAGCAAACACTGCTGGCTGGGGAGGAGGGGTCCCTGTCTCTTCTGCCTCCCTCACCTTCTGGAAAAGGAGAGAGAAGGGAAGGTCTGCTGTCTTGCTCTGCATGAGGATTTCTTGTGGAAAAAGGAAGATGCCTCAAAGGCACCTTGTCATGTGGCTGTCGGGTACCATCTGTGTAGCTTGGGCCACTTAAACTCCTGGTGGGAGGTCAATTGGCAGATGTCACAACGGCCAAGGGCTCACTTTGGAGAAGTGTCTCTCGCAGTTTGTCCCTGCAGCGTGCTGGGAAGGCCATCCATGCTGTGCTTTCCATCCTACAGCCAGCCTGGCACTTCTGGTGTGTGAGAGTAGCCCCTGCTGAGCACTCACTTACCCCTGGGGGCCTGCTGGGTGTCCCCATGCCACTCTGTGCCTGTCACAGACCTATGTCTGATGTTCAGTGATTGACCTGTGGGATTTCTCTTGATGCTCTGAATGCTCTGCATGTTTGAACCCCACAGAAATGGGCTCACTCTGCCTTGAAGAGGGAATCCTTGGAGAGGCACATATATCCTGCCTGGATCTCTGGGCAGCTCAGGTGCATCACTGGCTGGGAGGAGAGGAGGGAAACACCCTGGCATGTGTTGTGGCCTTAGAAACTTTTGGCTCCAGAGGGTCTGTTTGCTGCAGAGTCGGTGACTGTGGATCAGAGAGTTGTTTTGGGCTCTGCATGGGTCTGTTTTATATGGAAGCTTAAGGTGGTGTGTCCGAAATTTAAGCAGTTTGTCTCTCCCCTGTGTCTTTGAAAGGTAGTACTCCTGTGGATGTTGAGAGTTTGGGGATTTTCCCAGAGTCCTCTTAAAATCTAGATGGTGGCTGTAGGATTGATGTGCAGCCTCAGGGCTGAGCTTCACCCTTTGAACTGTGATATGAATCCAGATTGTTATTGCTGGAGCTGTGATGGCCCAAAAAGCGCTCCAGCTGCAGTTAGGTCAGGCTGGAAAAAGGCTTTTAAATATATAATTATTATAGACTGTATAACTGTTCCTTGAAAGCTCTGCTTAGGGATGAGGGCTTGAAATTGGATGTGTGGGACTAATGTTGCTCATCCTTTCAGGTGTCTAGCCTCCCTCATGAGTCGTCTGACCAAGCACTGCAGGGCTGTAGCAGTGAAGCCTAAGGCCTGGTTTAAAGAAAATAAAGCCTGGTCCTGTGATCACCCTGCTCTCTTAATTGCCTAGGTAATGAGCTGACCTCGGAGGAGCAATTTAAGCTGGAGAAGTCTTGTGACTTCGCTTAGGTAGGCAGTTTTCCTGCTGCGTGCTTTCCTTGCCAAGTGTTTTTCCCTGACTCTCAGGAGAGCAGCTGGTAGGAAGCTGTTGGAGCTCCTCGGGGTTCACAGTGGGCTCCTGGTGGCTCCCTGCTTTGCTGCCTGCAAGCAAGGTGCCTCAAGGATCGTTCAAAGGCAGGCATGGCAGCAGAGCTGGGAAGAAGCTCCAGGGTGAGGCTGGGATATTTTGGGATGGGAAGGTCCTTCCTGGCCTAGGGGAAGGTGTCCCTGTCCACAGTAGGGGAGTGCAACCAGATAGTGTTCAAGGTTCCTTCCAACCCAAACCATTCCATGATGGGCATGTAAAGCTCCTGAGGGATGAGCAATGGGAGAGGGAGTGTTCAAACCACTATTGAGGGTGCAGGAAGGAGGGAAAGCCTGGCAGGTCCTTGTCATCTTTGTCCTTGTTTAAACTCCTGCACGTGCTTCTCCCTCTGAGACCCAAGTGACACAACCAAAAGCTACACGTAGTCAAGGCCTCCTTGCTTCTAAAAGTGCAATGAGATCTTTTAAGAGGCCATCCATTATTAACCATGAGCGTTCTTGGAAGGTGGTGTATCCACACCATTCAGGCAGGGATAAATAATTCATCTATTTAATGAAATTTTTGCCAACAGGGAGCTGTGGCAGCTCTGAAGTTAAGTAAAACTGTAGTATCCATTATGAATTAACAAATGGGAAGTCAGGAAGTATTTGCCAGTGGCTGGAAAATGGGCTTTGTGCAGTGCTGATGAGAACTCAACTGATGGTTCAGCAAGGCAAGGAAAAGATGGCTCCATGGCCTGGTGTCAGCAAATCTGTACCCACTTCCCTCATCATTTCCATGATGTTTTCTAAATTTCCAATATTTTCTCTCTTACTAGCAAAAAAATGCAGAAAAAACCCCCAATTTTGAGGGAGTTATTTGGTGTGAGGGGGGTGTACCAAGCAGCAGAGCATGAAGAAGCTGGAGAGATGGGTGGGAAAAGAAGATCTGGAGATCCACTCATGGGAGTAGAGACTTTACTGTGAGGTAAGACTAGCTCTTCAGGGGATTGGCACAAATGACAGAAAGAGAGAGATGGATAAAAGGCAGTTTTATTAATAAATCAATCAATCCTTCCCCCAGAGTGGCTGATATGTGCTGAGGTGTTTGGCTGCAGGGAGCACTGTTACCAGAATCATTCTTTCTCCCCTCTCCAAGACCTGCTCTCCAAGACCTGACAGTGGCCATGCAGATGGCCCAGCCCTTGCCTGTGGTTCTTGAAGAGCCAGGAAACAGTTTGGTTTTCTCCTCCTGCATCAACACCTGCAGCAGGTTTGGGATCTAGTTGTCTTGTTTTCCTCCTTCACAGTGAGCAGCTGATGTGAAACTCTGCTCCCACTGGGAGCTTTTGCCCTGTAGAGAGAAGGGGGCTGGGAGATATCCTCTCAAAAATGTTAATTCCTGCTTGTTGGTGCAGAGATTTCCCAGGTCTGCAAAGCCCTGGCAGGTTCAGGAGTTCACTGGCTAACCTGGTAGGCAGCAAGGTGTCCCTGCAGCACCACGTGAAACAGCTTCCCAGGCTGGGTGTCGGGGGAAGCATCTGGAGGTGGAGGGAGGAAACCCACCCCTGGTGGCACCTCCTGGTGACAGCACGGGATCAGGCAGCAGAGAGCTGGTGAGGACCTTCTGAGCGGATGACACGAGGCAGGGAGCATCCTCCTCCTGTGGGGAGGCAGGTGTGGGCAGGGAGTTTGTTCTCCAGAGATGGGAGAGATTTTCTTCCTCCCAGCCAAAAGGCTTTTTGTGGCCAAATAGCCTGCAGGGCCTGGCAGGAGCTGTTTCTTGGGAGAAATAGCAGGAAAGTTGTGCGAGCCTTGCTGCTCACAGGTGACCACCTGCTCTCTCCTCACCTTTCTCCCTCCAGCAACAAAGGTGAGGCTGGTAGCCAGAGGGAGGGAGCTCAGGGAAAGCCACTTTCCTTTTCTTCCCCCCCTCTTTTTTCCTGTTCCCAGTTATGCAGCGAGGGCAAAGGCTGCACCTGCTCTTGCTGCCCTGTGCTGGGAGGAGGGCGAGTGCTGGAAGTGTAAGCCACCTTTCCTGGCGCCGAGCTCCGGGCGGGATGCGGGATACGGGATACGCGCGGCAGGGAGGATGCGGCGGTTCCCTGGCTCATTCTGCTCCATCAGCGTGATGTGCTGTGACAGTTCTGCTGAGTTGCTGACCCCAGGGGCTGCACGGGCCTATTTATGGACAGACAAAGCCGGGGGACACCGGGCGGGATGCCAGCCTGGCACGGCTGCAGCCAAGAGCCTGTCATCTTTGGGGATCCTTGGGTGACTCGGGTGGAAAAGGTGCCCTTTGGTGAAGTTCATGGGGAAACCTCCATGGGAATTCTGATTTATCCCTCATGCCCCACTGGTTGGATCCTGTTTGGTGGCAGAGATCCTCATGGAGGACAGCAGGCCATCCTTTGCTACTGTGTTTCCTCTGACCCCACAGCCCAGATGCTGATAGCAAAGCCCATTTTTTAGGCAGCAGTTGGGACCAAGATTCCCTTTTGCAGGGGCAATATCAAACTACTAAACCAGTCCCCTGAGTAGAGGGAAGCACCTTTAGCTGCTCTCCTGTCAGCCAGGTTTATTTTTATCTCTCACCTCCAGCACATTGGGCTGGGAACTCACAGAGGAGGACTGGAGACCTTTAATAATTCATAGCTCCTGCATTTTTCTCCCAGCAATTGGAAAAGCAAGTTGCTGGAAGGGCGCTGGCACAAACCTGCTCCATCCACACCCCAGGGCCCTGCCTGGGTGTTGTGACTACTCTCATGGTGCTCTGCCTAATGTGATGTCCTGTCCCTCTCCAAGGTTTTGTGCAGGCTCCAACCTGGATTGAGGACCCTGGGTGGTCCCTTGGGGTGGGGGAGAATGCACAGGCCCAGCTCATTTGGGTCTGACCCACAGTTGTACAAATGTGCTGTAACCTCAATCCTGGTGTCAGCCCATCCCTGTCCAAACAGCTCCTGAAATAGTCCAGGCAGGCTGAGCTCAGAGAATTCCCCAGACTTCCCAGAAGCAGAAGGATTGCTGCTGTATTAGGTGTTTTTCTCTGAATATTAGAACTAGGACATGCTTTGCCTTTCATCGTGGAGCAGAGTCATTCTTTGGGATGCTCCTGTGCTTGGTAGAAGAACTTTGTCCCCAAAGCCTGACTCTGGAACAGCAACATTTTGCAGCATCTGAGATCCTTCAGTATCGGCTCCATGTGGATGGAGGAGCTGAGTTTCAGCAGCTGCTTTGGCAGAGCACAGGGTGAGCTGAGTGTTACAGAGCCTGGTTTTGTTTGTGTGCCGGTGGCTGTTGCCTTCTGACTCACTGTCCAGTTGCTTCCAGGGTCTGCTTGATGCTTCCGTCACCTCTGAGCCTGGCAGCCCTGTGTCACATGTAGCACGGGGGCTGGGGAAGGCAGATCCAAGAGAGCTTCTGCTCCCTGTGTGCACTGGCAAGCTCCAGTGGTGCTGCAGCTGGTGCCTCACACCTTTCCTCCCAGATCCCGTGGGAGCAGCTGGTTTACCAGCAGCCAAATGCTGTCCTCTGTCCTCGTGGTGCTGCCGAGAGGCTTCCCAGCTTTCCTGCAAGCTCCTCTGTCTCCTGTCGTGCACAGGCTTGTTGTCATCTTACCCTTTAATTATTATCCACACCAAAATATCCCCAGGATTTGTCCTCTTGGGGAGTGCAGAGCAAAATTTACCGGCATATCTTCAATTCAGCTGAGTGACAGATTTCCTCATGCGTATGGATTGTGCATCGACCACTATTAGATCGCGGGTGTCTGTGTTTGGATCCATGTGTTTTCCGTGTTGTTTTTCTCCCACTGTGAGCTGTGGCTTGCCTTAATTTGGTTGAATAAACCCACTGTGTTGTTGAACTGTAACGAGACATCGTTGACTGAGCTGTATCCTTCAAAATGGCACGTTCCTTATCCTGGAGGAGTGGGATTTGCTGCAGTGCCTCCTGTGTAGGGCAGACTTACGCTGTTGTTGGCCAGCATGTGTCCAGGAAGGCCATGGTGTGGCCACAAGGCCAGGGCAGTGACTGTCCCCTGTGCTGGGCATTGATGAGGCCGCACCTTGAATCCTGTGGTCAATTTTGGCCCCTCACAGCAGAGACCTTGAAGGGCTGGAGTGTGTCCAGAGAAGGGAAGGGTCTGGGCATAAGTCTGATGAGGAACAGCTGAAGGAGGTGGGGAGGCTCAGTCTGGAGAAAAGAAGGCTCAGGGAGGACCTTCTCGCTCTCCACAACTCCCTGACAGAAGGGGGGTCAGGCTCTGCTCCCAGGGATCAAGGGACAGGACAAGAGGAAATGGCCTCAAGTTGTGGCAGGGCAGGTTTAGATTGGGTATTGGGAATAATTTCTCCACCAAAAGGGCAGTCAGAACAGGCTGCACGGGGCGGTGGTGGATTCAGTGTCCCTGGAAGTGTTTGGAAGACTTGTGGATGTGGCACTTGCAGGTATGGTTTGGCGGTGGGCTTGACAGTGCTGGGGGAAGAGTTGTGCTCAATCCTGGCAGTTTTTTCCAACTTCAAGGATGCCATATTTCTACGATTCTGATGCCTACCTGGCTTTAACTCCTTTTTACTTGTAGGTTGTTAAAAGGTGGGCAAAAGGAGTGGGAGGCAAAAAACTAAAAAAAAAGCAGACCAAAACAGTTGACGGGTGGGAAAACATCCTGTGAAAATCAGCTCTTCTGAGGGGTGAAGCAAAGGGCTGTGACTGCATGGTGGCTTCCCCTGGCACAGCATGGTCCAGCTGTGCAGCATTCCAGCTGTTGTGGCAGTGGCTTGTGTGTGTTCCTGCAGCACTGATGTCTCTTCCCTTTCCTTGGTGCAGTTGCTCTGAAGAATCCTGGTGCCAAAGAAGCCCAGAGGGATGGAGACTGTGGCACCAGACCAACTCCAGGCTTGGCAGCTGTGCCAGAGGGTGAGCTGCTTCTACAGGTTAGTGCTCCTCACAATTGCTTTTGAGGGGTCTTCCTCTTGTTCCTCTTCCAGCTCCTTGGAGTTTTTACCCTAAAACCAGGCTGTTCTGTTACTGATGGCAGGTGATTTGTGATTTCATGTGGTGTAGCTCACCATGCTCCTAACTGGGCAGAGGTTTAAGACCGCCAAAGGTCCCTGGGGCAGAAACTGTGTTGCTTCCTTCCTGCTTTTCCCATTATTCCTGGAAAAAAATAGCCATCTGTAAATATCCATATGTAAGGAACGTCTTGCTGTGTTTGAGGAGCATGGAGATTCGTCTATTCTGCTTTTCCACCTGCACGTGTAAATGTGGTAGAGGTGTAACATGGGAACCAAACAGAGCAAGGTGTTCGAGTGAGGTTTTCAACAGGGGCATGCTGATCCTGACTTGAGGCTACTGTCCAAACACTAGTAAAAACAGGGAAGAAAATGTCCGGGGAGTCTCCCCTGATTTTGAGGTGGTGATGTGTGACACAGCACACAGGTGCTGATGTGCAATATTCTCACCCCTTAAAGGGTAGGTGGGTCTATCCCAGGAGCTCTGATTTTCCCAAGTGGGCTCCTTTGGTGATGCTGGAGATAAGACTGGAGCATGCTTGGCTGAGTCTGCAGCTCCCCTGGTTTATTCAACGATGCCAGGAGGTCACCTTCTGTCCCCAAACTGTTGTGCAGTGAATAGGGAGAGGTCATGCTCTGGCAGCGTGAGGTCCTCCAAGGACACAGCTCTGCTGTCCCTGCCTGGCAGGCTGCAGCACTGTCCTGTCCCCTGCCTGGCACCTGGGTGCAGGCCGTGGCACTGTCCCCTGCCTGCCTGGCTGTCCTCCAGCACGGGCTGAGCGTGCTGGGCAGCCCCAGCTCCTGTCCAAACGCTCACTCAGCATGAAGTGCAATTACTGTCCTGCCTGGGAGCTGAGGATCTCTGTGTCTGGTGAGAGAAGTGCTAAAGCCAGGCTTGGTGGGTAATAACCAAAAACCTGAGGATTTTCCCTCAGGATGTAACAAAACTTTTCAGCAGGGCTTGCTGGGGGGTTGATGTCCTCATCACCAACTCCTCCCATAGTTGGGTGTCATCCTTTTAGAGGTCCCAAAATGGGTGTTAAAAGCTCTGGGTGTAGGTTTGGCTCTCTCAAGGGTCCATCTGTGTGACCGTGGATGTGACAGGAGCTCAGCATCCACCTCTGTGGCCCAAGCAAACATTCCTGCATACTTGTAAACCTACTTCCACCTGGTCTGTCACCCCTGATGGCCAAACTTCCTTTGTCTCTTGGTCCGCTGTGATTCTTCCCCTCTCCTCCTCTGCAGCTGCTCAAAGGGTTAAAGTGCATTTGGCAGCACTAATTAACCTCTGCAGCAGATTCCCACACACTGAGATCAACCCCAGTAAAGAGAGAGAGCGTTTGTGCCCGGAATAAAGGGAAGGAGAGGGGGGAGAAACAGTGACCTGGACAATGAAACAGGAGTTGGCAGCAACAATAGCTGGACTTGGCTGAGACTACATGCCAGACCCTAATTAATCCTGATGTCTATACATTATGAAGTGGGGGAAGCAGGCCAGGGCTGGCTACCGTGGCTTCCCTGCCAGGTTAGTGGTACAGGATGGTTTTGGCTCTGAAGAGCCCTAGGGCCCACACTGCAGGAGCCCTGCCTACCAGAGGGGTCCTGCTTCGTGCTGCCAGAGTGTCCCCATGGGATCTGTTGTCCTTAGGGAGGGGTGGCCATGTGGTGATATCAGGGCAGTGAAAGCCCTTCAGCTTCTGGGGAGATAAAATGATTTTCGTGGCTTTTCACTGCCTGTGCTCTTGGGCAGCACCGTGGGCTTGAATGTGTCTATTGGGTGACTCTCAGGATTTTCAGCATTGGGGAAACTGAGTCACAGACTGACGTCTGCCAGCTGGGCTCAGGAAATATTGCTGTGGGCCTGCTCTTGTCCCTGGCAGGAGAATAACAAAGTCTCCAAAGCCCTGGGCGCTTGCTAAGGTTGGTGCTGTGCCTGCAGCACCTGAGGATGCTTCCCTGGATCCTGCCAGTGCCTGTGTCAGCAGTGTTCCTCTGCCTGTCAGCTCCTGCCTGGCACCAGAGAGCAGGGATGCAAAGCCAGGGATCCTGGAAAGTAGCTGCACTCCCAGACTGGTAGGGAAGCTGCTCTGCCCCTTCTGGTCTTCTCCAGGTGTAAAGGACGCTATCAGCCAGTGCCCTGGTTCCTTCTCCTGTGTCCTGTCCTGCCAGCTTTGGGGCTTTTAGCTCAGGGAAAGCACCCCAATTACTTCCCAGATTTATTAAACTGCTAGGAATGAGCCCCTCTTGAGGAAGAGAGGGGCTCTGATCAGCTTAGCTGCTTCCTGCCAGGAAACCCAGTGCTCCCTTGAATATTGACTTTGTAATCCTGGAGCTTGAGGAGTGGATGGAAGAGCCAGTGAACTGTAAAATATGTAAGTGTGTAACATTAAAAATGCATCGGAAACTTCAGATTGATGGCTGCATTTGCTGTTCTCTGTGGGAAGGGCTTGGGGCTTCAAGCCCATGTGGGCAAAGCAGCTTTGGGTATTTATTTTGTGAAAACAGAGCACAGCATTCAGCCCGAACAAGGCAGTGCTCTGGAGGAAGTGGTCTTGGAGGTCTTGGAAGGATTCTTCAACCTAATGATTCTGTGATTTTTTGGTTGAAAGGAAGAGGTACTGTGGGGTCACCTAGGGATGGTGACCACACCATAGTCCTTCTCCAGGCCACTCCTCTGGCAGCTGGGGAAGCCACACACAGCTGCCAAGGCTCTCAAGGCTGTTGGAAAGACTCATTTCCACCAGTATGGGCCAGTTTTGGATGGTGTCCACTTTCATTCTGCGAGCAGTTTGGAGGTTTTTATTTGCTCCCTGCATAGGATGAGTATAAATGTCCAAAGCTGAGTCTCAGTGAATGCTCCCAGGATGGAAGCACAGTTTTCCATCAGTTTGGATTAGGATATTTCCAGGCAGCTGTATGGAAGAGCTGCATGACCTCAGAGAGCATCTGTTGTGGCTCAGCTGCCTGCTGGCTGGGCCAGCCAGGCTTTCGGTGACCAGAGTCCTGCTGGAAAAGTGATGTGAGCATGGCATGGCTGATCTTTCTCTCACAGGCACTCGATGGCTTCGTGCTGGTGGTGACATCAGAAGGGCTGATATTTTACTCCTCACATACGATCCAGGACTATCTGGGATTTCATCAGGTTGGTGGGACTCTGACTTGCTGTGAAGAGTCGATTTTTCCTTGGTGGTGGAGAATAGCCCAGGCTGTGCTTCCCCTCTAGACAGATGTCATGCACCAGAGTGTCTTCGAGCTGATCCACACGGAGGACCAGCCGGAATTCAGGCGCAACCTCCACTGGGCCCTCAACCCACCGCACGCTCCCGAGGGTGAGCCTTCTCCAGAAGGTAAAGGCAGGCTGGCATCCTGGGTGGCATGAGGTGTGTCGCTCCCCAGGGATGCTGGGAGCCCAGCTCCCTGTCACCACTTGCATCCATGTGGCTCAGGCCATGGCTTCATCCAAACTGGCTTTTCCCCAGTTTCTGTTGCTGTGCTCTGCCAATTGCTGCAATGCCCAGTGCTGGGGACCTCCAGCCCTCACTGGGGTGAATCCTTGCTTGATCCTCTCTCAGTCCCTCTCTTCCACAGTGGGGAAGAGTCTTGGTTCTTCTGCTGTCATCTACAAGCCGGATCAGCTGCCCCCAGAAAACTCCTCCTTCCTGGAAAGGAGCTTTGTGTGCCGCTTTCGCTGCCTCCTGGATAATTCCTCTGGTTTCCTGGTGAGTACAGACCCTCCACAGCAGGAGAGGGGCAGGCTCACCACAGGGCTTCATGCCACCACTGAAACAAGTTGGTGTTGAAAGACCCAGCGCTCCTTTCTGGCATGTGCAGCACCTGCCTGTCTCAGCAAGACCTTCCCTGTTTTTATAGGTTTGTCCTGTACCTACAGCCTCTCCATGTGGGTTTTTCCTCTCCTCTCAGAAATGCTGAATCTTGATTAAAAGTGCTTTTCCCCTGTGTGTTTTGCTTTGGTTTTCCGTTAAAAGCATGTCTTAAGATCAAGTAGGTGCTGTTCATCCCTCCTGCCCTCTGCACTGGAGAGCACAGGGTGTCCAGAGAAGCTGTGGCTGCCCCTGGATCCCTGGAAGTGTTCCAGGCCAGGCTGGATGGGGCTTGGAGCAATCTGGGATAGTGGAAGGTGTCTTTGCCCATGGCTGGGGGTTTGAAACAAGATGATCCTTACGGTCATTCCAAACCATTCTGTGGTTTGATTATTCTGTTTACACAGACATCTTGCTTTCTGTGCAGCTCTTCTCCCTTTCTTCCCTCTCCATCCACTTTTCTGCATGATACTGAGCTTTTCTCATCTTCCCAGGCTTTAAACCTTCAAGGCAGGCTGAAATTCCTTCACGGGCAGAACAAAAGGTCTGAAGATGGCTCTGCACTGCCACCCCAGCTTGCTCTGTTCGCCATCTCCACACCCTTGCAGCCTCCATCCATCCTGCAGATCCGAACCAAGAACATGATCTTCAGGACGAAGCACAAGCTGGACTTCACCCCCTTGGCGTGTGATGCCAAGTAAGCCACAGAGCTTCCAGAGCTCCATTGCAGGCATCCCTCTCTGGCCCTGTCTCTGAGCTGGGTGTGCTCCCTGTCTCTCACAGGGGGAAGATTGTTCTGGGCTACACGGAGGCAGAGCTGCAGATGTGTGGCACTGGGTACCAGTTTGTCCATGCCGCCGACATGCTGTACTGTGCTGAGAACCACGTCAGGAGTAAGACCCTGGTCGCTTGTGTGCCCCTCTAGGGCTGATGAGTGGGCTGGGATTAGAGGCAGCTCTGTTGGCTGCTCTGTCAAGCCCAGTGACTCTTTCCCCATAGAATGCTTTGCTGTGCTGCTCCTGTCACTGCAGGGAGCTTGGGGTGGGTGGAGTGTACTGCGGGGCATTAGCTGGATGTTGTCACTTGTGTGTGCCAGCCATGTCCCCAGCTGGAAAGGGCACTGTGCCATGGTGACAGCCCTCATGCTTCCTCCTGGCAGTGATGAAGACGGGGGAGAGTGGGCTGACGGTGTTCCGGCTGCTGACTAAGGAGAACCGCTGGAAGTGGGTGCAGGCCAACGCACGGCTCGTCTACAAGAACGGCAAACCCGAGTACATCGTGGTCACGCAGAGACCTCTCGTGTATGTGCCTGGCCTGGGGTGGGGACAGCCTGGCTTTCTGCATCGCTCTGGGATGCCCCGAGCAGGGCAGGATGTTGGATTTATCACTGCTGCTGGTGCCTTTTAAAGGAGCAGCTGTGGGATACTGTGCTTGATGCTGTTCAGCCACATTCCCCTCTGCAAGGCCACCCCACAAGTGCAGGGTGATGCTTGGTTATGCTGGGGATGTTGGTTTTACATGTGTGTTTTTGATGTGGATACATGCTGTGTAGCCCCATGTAGCAAAGGGGCTTTGGCTTGCAGGCATCACAGTTCCCCGTTGCAGAAGCACTTTGTGGGGTGTCTGTGACTGTCAGCCACAGTCTCCTCTTCCTGCCCTGCAGAGATGAAGAAGGAGGAGAGCACCTTCGGAAGCGATCCATGCATCTTCCCTTTACCTTTGCTACAGGAGAGGCGCTCTTGTACCAAAGCGCTCACCCTCTCCCAGGCTTCCCTGATCCTTCCCAGAGCAAAGGGAAACCCAGCAAGTCCAAGAAGCCCTCCTGCAGCCACGGAGGGCGCTCCCAGAAGAACGGCATTGACCCTAGCTCTCTGCTGGGCGCCGTGATGCGACAGGACAAGGCAGTGTATGCCTCCCACCCAGCTCCTGCTCCTAACCCTTCCTTCAGCAGCAGTTTCCAGCTCGGGGATGTGTCCTTGCCAGATGCAGGAGGGGATGCCTGGAGTATGGGCACTGCTCCGGTTTCTTCAGGGGGGAACAGCCTCAAAGAGGAGCTGCTGGATTTGCAGCAGGAGGACCCTCTCTTGGCCACCCTGGACTCTCTCTCAATTAAGAGTGACGAGAGCTGTTCCAACAACGAGCTCTTCAGTGCTCTGGAGGGCCTGGGCTTGAATGCTGAGGACCTGGAGCTCCTGCTGTTGGATGAGAAAATGGTGATGGTTAACATGGACCCAGACCAGTCCCCATCCCTGAATGACAGCCTGGCCAGCAACCAGATTCTCTCATACATCCACAGCCCTCCTGGGAACGAGCACAAGGGAGGGCAGCAGGTCTGTCCCTTGCCAGCTGTGTCCCCGTGCCCACAGGGAGGCACTGCTCCATGCCACTCAGAGAACAAGGACTTGAGGTACCTGTCCAGCACTGCCCTGGGCCAACCCCTGGTCCCACTGTGGGAACAGCCCCTCCATGCTGTGCCTGGGCTGCTCCCGGAGCTGGCTGAGCAGGAAGAGCCAGCTGGAGAGGAGACTCTGCTCCACTTCCAGCCGGTGCAGGGCACCCTGTGGGACAAGGCACCCAGCATGCCCCCAGGAGCCCCCTGCCCACAGGAGCCACCCAGGGCTCAGCAGCTGCAGAGCGGCTTCCCAGCTGTGCAGCCCCTCCAAGAGGATGCCCAGCAGTCCTTCTCCCTGCCCAGCCAGTGCCAGGACCGCGTGGCACCGCCCAGCCAGCCGAAACACTGTCCCTTGCTGATGAATGGGGTGTGTGGCCACAGCCCCAGCTCCCCTCCACACCTCCTCCCCAGCACCAGCCCCAGCCCGTGGCAGGACTATGTTTCCCCTCTCCTGGGGTCTCCAGCTCAGCCTGGCTTTTATGGCGTCAGTCAAGACTTGACCTTGCAGCACCAGGGCTGTTTGGGCCCCGGGCACAACATGCCCCCACAGCACTTTAACCTGAATGGATTATGTACCATGGAAGCTGCAGGCACTGGGGGTTCCCAAGAAGATGTGGCTCCATACCCCAGATTTTTTCCCGCTTCCTACCAGCTTATTTCCGAAAAGCAGCTGAGCCCTCTTCCGTCCATGCCCCAGCGCCCTTTCCCCAGCTCAGCCGCAGGGTGCTTTGGGAATATCAGCAGCGCTGTGGAGACTCTGAGTTCCTATGGGACGCACATCTCTGCACTGAGCCAGGAGGGCAAGCACAGGGTAAGGGCCTTTCTCCACTCTGAGGTTCAGTGTTTTCTGTGCTGGCAATCTGCCTAAGCAGTGCCAACTCACCCCTGCAAAATGCCTCACCACTCTTCTCTCTCTCTCCTAGCCCCGCAGCGGCTGTGGTTTGCCCAGCTCTCCCATGGGACTGCCCCAAGACCACCCGGTGCTAGGGGGAAGCCTGGCACTGCCCTGCCAGCCTCAGCCCCGGGCAGAAGTGCTGCCAGATCACCCTCACACCTCCAGGGGGGACTTCTGTCTCTAGGGGAGACTGGATTGGACAAAGCAGGAAGGAGCTACCTTCTAGCTGCAGAAAACAAACTTTCCCCACTGCTGTGCACATGCTGCTGGTGCTATCGATGTTGGTTGCTTTGGCTCTCCTGGGCATTTTTGCCGCTTTTTTCAATTTCCCACCATCCTGCTTGTTCTGTGGAGGTGTCCCTGGCCTGGGGAGGGACAGCAGCAGGGCTGGAGGACAGATTTCCCAGGAGCAAGTTGAGCTGTTCATGGCAGGTCAGCCCACGAGTGCAACCAAAGCTTCACCAAAGCTTTGCGTTTACATGCATGACCCAACATGGATACAAGACTGATGTGTCCTAAAAAAAGCCAGAAAAGATTTTTGCCTCTGGTATTAAATTTCCTGCTATCCCAGCCAGGCATTTGTGGCTGTGGCCACGTGGTACAGATATTGCCTGTTTTATAAAGAAAATGAGCCCTGTTTTGTGTTCTTGTGTTGCTCTCATCCTTCCCACCCCAGCTTTCCCTGTGTCCCAGTTGTTCCCAGTGTTTGGGATCCAGGTTAGAGCTCCTGTAGCAAACACCCTGGGCTTTGCTGTACTGTACATGATGTGCCCAGATGGCTGCTAAGCTGGTTTTCTCTGGGTGGTGGCCCTTTGAGGTACCTTCAGACTTCAAGTGTCAACGTTTTCAGTTAAAGAAAAAAAAGAAAATTTCAGGAAAATATGATAATTTTAAGTACTGAGAGAGTGATCTATTCCCACAGAAAAAAACAAACTCTACAGCCCAGGTGTGTGTTCATAATATGAGTTAGCAGATGTATTTTTATGCCCCTCCAGTGGAAGAAAAAGCCAACCTCTTACCATCCCAAAGCAGCATCCTGTGGAAGGGGATGGAGAGGCTGTTCAAAAGATCAGAAACACAGTGACCCTTTAAGAAACCTGACAAAGCTCATCCCTCCCCCTGCTTGTCCAGCTTTGGCTTCATGTGAATGCCCATTGTTTTTGTTGCAATAAAAGGTTTTGGAGCTCATCCCTGATGTCCCCCTTGCTGGTTGTGTCTCTCCCAATCCGGAGCATGTCAGGGTTTGGAGCCCAGGCTTTGCCACTGGTGACCTGGGACACAATGGGTTGGGTTAGAAGTGATCCTAAGGAGAGCTTGGGGCCTTTGGGACACACACTGTGCATCTGCCAGCTCCTGTCATGGATGTTTGAAAGGAACTGAGAAATTTGACAGAGAAGGGTGAGTGTATAAAAAAACATGTACAATATTTATATCTAATAAGTTACATAAAAATACGTATTATATTAGTATATAGTTGTATATAGAGATATTGAAATATAACATGTATGCATTTATAAAGTGGCTGTGTAATATAAAATATCTTTTAAGATAAATTAGCTCATTCTTTCCCCCTGCTCTGTTGTTTTTCACCCTGGAAATTAAAAAAAACACAGGTTTGTTTTTTCTGTATGCTGAATCTTCCAGCATCCCCACCCCAACCCGGCACCTGCTTGTCCTTCGCAAAACAAGGCACTTTTGTAACATTTCTCAGTTTTTTATGGAGATAAGCTTGAGCATTTGATCTTTTATGGTTTCTGTGCCCTACTCTGCTTTTTCCTTCATAGGAGGTGGCTCTGGTCAGCACCAGCCGTGCCGAGGGGATGGAGGAACAGCACCAGAACATCCCTGTGGCTGCAGGTCAGGGACTTCCAATTGAAACCCAGATGCTGAGCACAACCTGACCACTGCCAGACCTCCTTGAGCCAGGTCCTGGATGTGTGGGCATCCACACTGTGACCAGCTGCCCTTATGGGTTTCTCTTCTTCCTTACCCCTTCAGTTCATAGCACCAAGAGCTTCCCAGCAGCCCAGGTGACCCTGGGAGGACTGCAGTCCTCCTGGCTGTGTCACCAGGGCACTGTGTTTTAGTGGAGCACAACATGAATTTGCCTGGTGGTGTGTTTCTGTGAGGTCTGCGGAGCACAAGCCATCGTTTCTGTGGAGGGAGGTGCCCTCTGCTCCCAAAGTAGGCTGGCACATCCATAATTCATGCCCATCCTCACGCCAGCTGCTGCCTGTCCTCCCCTGAGCCTCATGCCATTGATTTTTGACACACCGGGCTCGCCCGGGGAGCCTGGGTGGAGGAAAACTTCCTGCTGCAGCAAAGGAGAAGTCTCTGTTCATCATCCCAGCACCTGCAGCCTGCCCTGAGCTGTGATGGTAAAAAAGGGGGGTCGGGCAGCTGAGCTGTTGTGCTGTGGTTTGCACATCTGGAGGGAGCACAGTCCCACGGGGCACATTCATCCCAAAGAGCTGGATGAGGCTGAGGAGGGTGTGAGGAAAGAGTTTGGAGAGATTTTGAATTGTAGAATATCCTGAGTTGGAAGGATCACTGAACTCCTGGCCCTGCACAGGACAGCTCCGAGAATCCTCTAATCCAAGAGTGCTTGGATTTGGGGATTTTTGTGTAGCTCTAAGCTCAGGAAAGGGCAGGGAGAGCTGTGGTGCCTCCTTGCATCAGGGCAAGATTCGTGTATGGAGGGGCAGGAGGATAGGAGGAGAGCAGAGGGTTTGTTTTTTTTTTCCTCTGCCTCTTTTTTCTTTCCATTCCTGCCTGCTGTTTCCCCAAATGCCAGCAGCCAGGACAAGGACCTGTGAGCAAAAGGGGGTTCCTGTCTTGAGCCAGCTGGGAGAGGTGACATCCGATCCTGGCTGCATCCATGAGGCTGAAAGCACCACTCCCCAGCTGGCATCATGAAGGCCAGGGTGTCTCCCAGGGCCCCAGGGCAGCAGAGAGCAAGGTAAATATTTCTTTAAAAGCTCGGCCTGGTGTTTGCCCACACCACCTACGTGCACCATCCATTATAGATGGGGGCAGGAGCCGTGGGCAGTAGAGCAGAACGCTTTGTGATGATTCCTGCATTAAATAGAGATGAAGGAGGGCGTGGGGAGGTGGTGTTTGTTCGCACCCAGCCTGTGTCCTCTTTGCTGGCTGCTGCTTGGTGCCAGAGCCATGCTGAGCTGCTGTGGGCCAGAGGAGAGCCATGGACTGGTGCTGCAGCCTGGCTTGGGATGCCTGGGACAATGGGTGTCAAGTTAACCAGTGTGTTCCTGGAGAAGAGCTGAGACACCTTTCACCTCGGTTGAAATAATTTTAAAAAGCAATTTAGAACAAGCCATAAAGTTTCCTAATAGGCAGGTGCTTCAGAACATCAGCATTGGACCTCCCACTGCTGAGCTGAGTGAACAGCCATTTACACAGCTTTCTGTGGCCACAGTTTCTAAGCACTATGGGCTTTAGATAACAGTCATCTGCCTGAAAAAATACATTCACGTGTCTTTTTGATAGGTCCAAAGACTTTTCAAGCCTGGCTGGAAAAATCTGAAGAATGATGGAGCACATCAGCCATCATCCTGGAAGGAAGGACCAGCTCATGGCTAGCAGGTGTTTTGGAATAACAGGATTGTTGTTGTTGTTGTTGTTATCATCCATACATATTGTCATCATTATTATTTTACCTGGACCCAGGAAAGTTTGATATGGATGGGCTGAAACTTTGTGTATTGTTGGATAAATGTGTGTGGCACAAAAAATAATCTCAAATGTCATGTGAAATCTCAGAATGGTTTAGGTTGGAACCCTAAAGTTCATCCAGTCCCACCTCCTGCCATGGGCAGGGACACCTCCCACTATCCCAGGCTGCTCCAAGCCCTGTCCAGCCTGGCCTTGGACACTTCCAGGGATCCAGGGGCAGCCACAGCTTCTCTGGGCACCCTGTGCCAGGGCCTACCCTCCCTCACAGGGAACAATTCCTTCCCAATATCCCCTTCCGGCAGTGGGAAGCCGTTCCCTGTGTCCTGTCACTGCAGGTCCTTGTCCAAAGTCCCTCTCCATCTTTCTTGGAGCCCTTTTAGGCACTGGGAAGCTCTAAAAGAAATGTTTTTAGCTCCCATTGAATTACTTTGCACTGAAACTGACTTCAGGTTCCTTGATGGGTTTGGAAAGGTTTGTATTTTATATTCCTTACCTTCTGCTGACATACCTGTAGCCAAAGATGGCAGGAGGATGAAGCCAACCTCTCCTCTGCCAGCCTTGCTGGGCACCAGCACAGTGCTTAGTCCTAAGGCAGGGGAGGCAGAGCAGGAGCTCCATCCCTCCCTGGCATTGATCCATGGATGAGCACTGTCAGTTGGGTTTGCTTGGCCGATGGGATGGGATGGCTCGGCTCCTCAAGAATGCAAGGCTTGGCTTGTACAGAGCCATCGCTTCCTCGCAGGGAGTTGAGGGCTGCTCCAGTACTGTTCTGGACCCTCCCAGCATCACGGAGGTCATGTTTGTCTCATCCCTTCTCCCAAAACTTGGCTGCTTCAGGACAGAGCAGAACCAGCATTGTGCTGAACTCTGATTTGCACCTCTGGTGTTGGAGTCACCTGTGCCTAGTCACTGGAATGCTGTTTGCTGGCTCCAGCCACGTCCCCCTGTCCCTGCCCCTTCTCCTGACATGTGGGCTGTTGCTCTGCAGCTGTGAGGAGCTCCTGCCCTTGCTAACAGATGTACCATTGTTATTACATTGCTGATGTCTCCCAGATGTCTTTCCACTGAGCAGAGGAGTGTTCTAGGGCTGTTTGGTGTCATGGTGTCCCACCTCTGCTTTGAATTTCGCCATCCCCCCAGTCCTTAATTCCCCTTTTCCTGGCCAGCTGGGATTGCTAAACCTTCAAGTGATTGCTAAACTCTCAAACACATCTAGGAGGATTTCCAAGCTGAACAGGTGGACCAACTGTCACATCTACCTTGCACAGTGCTCTGTGCTGGTGCTGGGTTCCAGCCCCAGCTGTTGCAGCCATCTCTGGTGGGTTTGGTTCTCCAGAGGAGGAAATATCTTCTTAAAGCTTGCCCAAGAACAGTTTGCACCTCTGTGCTTGCTGCCTCCTCACAGGATGTTTTATGCCAGAAACCCCCTTGGCTTGAGTTTGAAATAGCTTCAGTGTTAAAAATCCCAGCCCAGGCTGATGGTGGCCTGGCCACACAAGGGGAAGGGAGCAGAAAATCGATTTGCACCTTGGCCTTATGCACAGTCAACAGCTGGAAGATCATCTTGCTTTTCCCAGGGTGCCTTTGCCTTGGGACAGGAGCCTCTGCTTCTCCTCTCCCACGTCTGGAGAAGGTGCAGGGTTTATGGGGTTTACAGATTTGAGCTTGTCCTTAAGTACTTGCCTGCAGCTTATTTTGGAGTTGTTTTCCCAAGGTGTCCGTATGCCTGTCAGCAGCTCAGGGATCTTTTTTCCAGTGCAGGCAGGAGAGGAGCACTCCTGGGAGCATGGTGGGGTATGGATGGTGCAGAAGGATTGGGCAGCCTGGCCTGGAGAGAGACCCCTGGGGACTCCCTGACTAGCACCCCCTATGAGACAGGGGAAGCTCAGCCTTCTCTTTCCCCTCAGCAGGAGTGAAGTTCCTGCAGCAAAGGAAGCTTTGAAGAAACATGGAAGGGAGGCCAGGCAAGACTGTGGCAAGCTGGGAGAGGAACAGGCTAAGCATTATCCATGCTGGCTGCGCTCCTGTGGAGGTAATCTCATAGTTATTTTAGTCTCCAGCTGCGATGCAGCTCTGATCCCAGCTTTTGCAATGTCCTGCCAAGCCCAGGCTCCAAATCTGCCCTTGCTGGCTCTGAGCAAGGTGGGACTGCGTGGTGAGAACCTGCCAGCATCAATCGAGGGGAAAGACCTTTACTCTGCTCCCTGTGCTGGGTGTGCATTTTTGTGCCTTGCTGCCCATTTCGGGGCTCCTGGGAAGGGGCTGTGGACCTTGGGCTTGGTTGTTTGGTTTGGGGTTTTTTTCCTCCCTCCATAATACACAGATTTAAAGACAAAAATGGAGCATTTGGATCTACTCCCTATGCAAAGGAGTTGCTTGCTCCCTAAAACCATCCCATAAAAACATGGGATCTCTCTCTCACTCATGGGGAGATGCTTGGTTTGGGTCTGCATCCTGGAAATACATGAGGAGGCTGCAAAGCAACTTAAATCTGAGCTCCTTCCTGTTCACCAGCAGGGCTGGCTGCTCCTCCAGCAGTCGTTCTGTACCATCCTTAGGTCTGGAATTAGTTACAAAGATCCGATCTCCTGGACATGCTGGCTACTTGCTTTAGGTGGCTTCAACCTCTCTGATAACCTCAGCGATGCTTCTCAAGCAGCAAGGCTGGGTTGAATCAGCTGCAACTGCTGCTGGTCCTCACATCCCCCAAGGATTTTAATCCTTGCCCACTTTTAACAGGAAAGTGCTTTGATTTGGTGGCTTCTTGGAGCTGGATCAACAAACACTCTTTGGAGTTTGGTTTGCTTCTTTGTTTCCGGGATGAAAAAGGAACACCCAGCTGCTTTGG
This sequence comes from Grantiella picta, assembly GCA_013397955.1. Classification (NCBI taxonomy): domain Eukaryota; kingdom Metazoa; phylum Chordata; class Aves; order Passeriformes; family Meliphagidae; genus Grantiella; species Grantiella picta. The sequence goes on along the minus strand of VZRM01000349.1, from coordinate 216,650 downwards.
GAGAAAAGGGAGGATGGAAAGGCCTTGGTTTAAAGCAAGCTTTGCTTTCCCAGCCAAGTTGCTTAAGGAAGAGAAGTCTGCACATCCCTTGAAATAGATTAAGTGTGGCTCCAGGGGCCATTGTGGAGAGCCAGCACTGTAAAAATGCAGATTTCAGGGAAAGCCTTATGCACTGTGACAATTTAAAGTACCCCCGAAGGGCGTTCACTCAGGCAGAAACACACTTTATTTGGAGCATATTATGAATGAGACAGGAGAACAATTTGTTTGCTGGAGATGGGCAGAGGATCAATTAAGCAGAGCAGAGGGCACAGAACAAGTCAATTTGCAGAAGGGCAAAACACAGAGGAGGTGGCTACATCCTGTCTGGCTTCCAGGGTGTTCTCTCCGCTGGGATGGAGTTGGGGAGCCAGGCTGAGGATCCCAAGTGCCTGTGGCATTTCTGGAGGAGGAGGTTTGCCCTGAGGAAGAGGCTTAGTGTGGTGTGTTGTGGGCACTCTTCCAGGGGCATTGGGTATTCCCTTTGCTCTGCTCTTCCTCCTGGTTATCCTGATCAGTGGGGCTGGGGGTGTTTCCCAGTGGTTTTGGACAGTTGCTGGGACTCAGCTGTTGCACTCCAGGACCACCTCTCCAGGTGGCAACAGCTCACTTGGCTGCGTGGAAATACTGGGAAACCAAGCCCTGAGCATTTTTGGAGAGAGAAGAAGGAATAGTGCTAAGTCCATTTGTGGGTTTTGGGTCAAAGGGGAGGGAGTACTACACTGGAATTGAATTTACCTTCTTTTTGAAGGGAAGGGACTTTGCTTAAGTAGAAGGCAAAGTGCTCAGAACTACAAAATCTTACTGGACGCCAAAACTAATTTTTTTTAAATGGGAAAAGGAAATAAAGAATGAAGGAGTTTCTTTTGGTTTTTTCCCCAGAGCCTCTCTGAAAGTGGCTGGGGGAAAAAAGCAAGATGGTAGTCTTAAAACTGATGGTGTACATGGTTTTATGCAGTGTGAAGGAAGGGGATCTGCATGAGTTGATGCCATGACCTTTGGGAACAAATACATCCTTCTGAACCTTTAATTTCATGACCTCAAAGTATGTCCTCAATGACCAAAAGCAACCAAAAGAATCCATGAATCCAGCTGAGTGCTCATAAGTTAATTGGAATATGGGAAGAGGTGGAAAATCACTGTGCAGTGGGTGGTGGGCAACCTGGAATGGCCATGGGGCTCTTTGTGTTCCTGTTTAGTGGTGGGCTGCTAGTGCTGGGGGAATGGTTGTGCTCAAGGATCTTAGAGGGCTTTTCCAGCCTTAGTGATTCCCTGATTCCGTGATTGTACTGCCATCCTGTGTCACTTGCTGCTGTCCCTGTAATAAGCACGGCCATTCTGCTGCTCCTTATCTTTAAGGACCCATCCAGAGGGAGATGAGAGTTTCATTCAACACAAAGGACCTTCAGTTTCCCCCTGTGGCACCAGCCCCCAGCAAGAAACTGCTCACAGTTTTGGGCAAGACAGTGGGATTTTCTTCAAGGGACAGCTCTTCCCACTCCCTGGGAGTGCTTTGTTCTACATTTGCTTTGGCCACTCTGGGATTTCAGTCCCTGATATTCCCGGTGTTTCCCACACTGGTGCACAGCCCCAGTGACTGTCCCACGAGCTTGCCCTCCATCCTGGTGCCTGTGTGGTTGGAAGCAGCGACCCAGAGGCTTCAGCTGGAATCACAGACAGCAGCACAGTAGCTCTGGAGCAGCTTTCCCTCTGGGAGCCAACCCGCTATCACTTTCCAAGCCCCCACACTAACGAGCTGTGACACAGGCAAGGCTCCCTGTCTGGACTACACCCTGGGCAAGCTGCTGCCAGAGGCAATTCCAGACCCTGGGGTTTGTGGATAACCTTGTCAGCAGGCTGATTGTTCTGCTTGTTTGGGTTTTGTCACAGTCTGTCCTGACACACGGTGACGTTGCTGACAGCGACGCCAGACATTTCCCTTCCAGGTGGGTGACGGAGAGGGATGTGCCTCGGTACCCTCACAGCAAAGGATCTCTTCCTTCCTGATCCAAACCTGCCCTCTGTCACTTTGGAGAGCTGCTTGGATTTCATGGGAATGAAGAGTTTTGGTGCTCTGGAACCCCAGCCTGGGGGAAAGTGTTTCTGGGGGTGGCAGGTGCATTCTGTCTCTGCCTTATCTCAGAGGATCCCTATGGTCTGCTCCAACCCTATAACTACTCCATGATTCTGAGATCTCCTTGGCAGGAAAAGTCCTGATTTGCAGACAGCACTTTGCTCTCTGTGTTTGGAAGATGTGTATATTATACATAGGACTGGCAGGACTAGCCAACATTTTCCTTAAAAAAAAATCCGAGGAAACTGGGTTTCAAATGCAATCAATGTTCATTTGAGTGTTTCTTTTGGGGAATTTTTTGGCTGGCATTTTTTTGAGAATAGCCATTTAAAATGTGCTTTGTGTTGCAAAGGATGCTGCTTAGGGTTTCTATGAAGAATTTGGTATTTGTTTATGTCTTCTAGATCCTATGTCCTAAACACTGTATTTTTGCAAGCTGCAGTTGAAGCCCATTATGTGTTTTTAATCCTTTGTTTCTGCAGAAGTGGTTTTTTTTCTCTCACCTCATGTAAGGTCCCAAAGCTCTTCCTGTGATTCCCTTGTACTGTTTCCTAGAGTTTATTTTGTTCTAGATGTGTTTGAAATCCCCAGGAATGCATCATTCCACCTTAGCAGGCAGAACTGAGTCCCACTTTTCCCTCTGGAAAGCTGACACTTTAGTGGAAAATGCTGCACTCACCTGGCACGAACAGGGCTCTGAGTCACACTGGGCAGTAAAAGATACTCCCTGGAGCTTCTGTCTATGCATGGTCCTGTGTCCTCCTGTGGGTTTCCTCAGTTATTCTTGCATTATTAGTTATTGAAAAAAGGAAGGGACTGATTATGTCAGGACAGAGAAGGAGAGCGCCAAGTAGCCCAGGATCTTAGAGGCAGACTAGGTGTAAAGACTAGGTAGCCTTTCCCAAGCTTCTGTGGCTGAGGAGAACCTTAAAAAGTGAATATAAGCAAAGACAGTGCATGGCCGTCTTGGAAAGAGGGGAATGACGTGAACCACTCATGGCATCTTCCTCTGATTCGATGTGACAGCAGAGCACTCTAAGCACTGTCTAAGGAAACCAAGTACAGGCAAAATGTCTGCTTCCATCTCCCACAACCCATCCCCTCCAGCTACAGCTGAGATGTGCCTGCAATTCACTGACTGTGTCATGTTTGGCACAAGGGTCCATTCTCAGAAGTATCTAAGACAGCTGGAAATGAACTTCAGTAATGACTCAAAAAGTAAGTGAAAACTCATCTCTTCTGCCTGCTCATGTCAGGCTGGGAAATCGAGAGAAAGCCATTGTGGCCACTTTTCCTGAAGCATTTTGCAATTGTGCCCACAATATCATCCCCCCTTTTTGCATCCGGGCTGCTGTGGATGCCGTGTTGAGCAGGTACTGGTGTTCTGGGTCCTGCTGTTCCTGTGCACACTCTGGCTTCCCACCACCCCATGCCCTCAGGGGCCTCCTGTCCCCTTGCAGCCTCCTGCCGCCCAGCTCCTCACGCATCCCCCTCGTGCCTTCCCACTGCCTTGTCCCCTCAGGGCCTCGGCAGCACCTCATCCCCGCAGGCCTCCCACCGTCCCGTCCCCTCAGGGTCTCCCCCAGCCCGGCCATCCTGCCCGGCCGTGGCGCAGCCCCGACGCAGCTCCAGAGGAGCCCCGGATCAAGAGGCACCGGGGAGCCCTCAGCAATCCAGCCAGCAGCACACGGGCAGGAGGACCCAGGTGGCGCTTCCAGGCTGCCAGAGGGCTTGTGGCCATCTCCAGGCACCAGTCTCGCAGGGATCCCCGCAGCTGCGGCCTCTACCAACCCGCTCTGTGTGAAGTGTTAGGGCTTCGGCACAACCAGCGAAGGCCAAGGGGCTTCTGGCCACCTTCCCTTCCACACTGCACGCCCGGGCAACTTGCTGGGCACAAGCACTCATCTTCCCCTCTTCCCCTGTGCCCTGCAGTCGCTGGGCACCAAAAGAAAGAGACTAAACCTCTGTACCTGACAACAGTGATTTCATATTTCCATGTTGAGACAAAGTCTTCCCCGCAAGCTCAGGTGGCCTGAGCAGACGGAGCTCCTGGGATTAGTTCTTCAGACTTACACAAGCTGCCGCACAGAGGCAGCTTCCTGCTCCCCACCCTTCTGAAGCTGGTCTTGCACCTTCTGGAACCTGGAGACTGCCGACGTCTCTGTGCAGCTCTTAAGAGTTGCAGGGTTTGAAGTGCCAAACTTGAGATGTCAGCGGTGTCGTCAGTCAGGTTTTGAAGGGCTGAGAGAGAGGAGCAGCACCATGGTCAGAGCCTGGATCTGCGGGTACCCGAGGAGAACCCCCTGCCAGGGCCATCCCAGCCAGCCTTTGCCATGGCCAGGGACCAACAGGATCAGCCAGAAGGTGCTGGCCACAAATCCCCCACGTGCCCCTGAAATCTCTCTGTATTCTGCCCACGTCACCCCTCATCCACACAGGGCGCAGAGCCATCCAGAGCCGGGACAGGGATTGCAGCTCCCCCCTGCCAGCCCCCGCTGACACCCCGCTGCCCTCACCCTTGTAGATGAGCTGGCTCTCTTCCTGCTGCCTTCTCAGGTACCGCCCTGTGATCCCTGGGAACAGAGAACTCGTCGTGGACCCTGGCCTGAATCCTGCTGCGGCGGGGCAGGGAAGGACCCTGGGCTCGTGCCTCACCCNGGCCTCCTCTCGCAGGGACTCCTGTGGGCTGTCCAGGTAGGGCAGGGCCTGGCGCAGGTGCTCGGCCGCTCGGGCCCCGTCCTTCGGCAAGCTGCAGAGAGCGCCAGGAGGGAAGGCTTGGCGCGGGCTCTGCCCCTTGGCCGGCCCAGCCCTGGCCTCCCCTGCCCGCCAGCAGCCGCTGGCGCCGCGCTTTGGAGGGGACAGAGGGCCGGGTGCTGCTCGGGGAGCCGCGGTGCCGCCCGGGGAGCCGCACAGCCCAGCGGGGCCGGGGCTCCATCGGCACCCGGCTCGGCGCCAGGGCAGCCTGGAGAAGAGCCCGCGTGGTTCCTGGGTGCAGCAGTGGGCAGGGGCACAGCTGCCAGCCCCACACACTGAGCACCAGGGGAGGGGGTTTTCTCCAGGCTGGGGTATGGCTTCCAGGCTGTCCTTACCAGGCGCTCACCAAACCTCCATGGCTGCTGCTTCTTCACCAGCTGCTTCAGCCGCCCCATCTTCAAGAACCTTACCGCAGAAAGCAGTGTTTTCCTAGAGGCCTGGAGAACAGCAGAGACCCGGAGATGGCACCACAGCCCAGGGCATGGGACCCACGTTCCTGTGCCAAGGCTAGGAGGAGGCTGCAGCCCAGAAGGCGCCAGGGCAGGAGGCACCTGAGCCCCTGTCAAGGGGAAACCAGCAGCCCACAAGTCCTCACCTGTGCCACATGCCGGTTCTCATCATGCCAGTGGATAAATAGTGGCAGCAGGCTCTTTCTCACATGCATCTTCAGGGGCTTTTTTCCCTTGTCCATTACCAGCTCCACCACCTCTTGGAAGAGGCGAATAGAGAGCAGCTGCACATGGCTGTGGTCCTGTTGGAAAGAAAGAGGAAAAGAACCAGCAAGGGTTTCTCCAGACCCACCTGGGCACAGGCTTGAAAATCCACACGGCACAAAGTGTCTGGGCAGCACCAGTGCCCGTGGCTGGGGCTACAGAACCTTACTTTGTCAAAAAGTGGCCGGAGCACCTTGGCCAGCTGCAGGGCAGTGGGACTGGTTATGAGGGTGGCTCTGTCCTGGAGCTCATTCAGGAATACAGAGAGGGTCAATGCAACCAGCTGTTCATCTGCATCCTGCAGTAGGTCTATGAGGCTTTGTGTCAGACTCCGGATGCCTTCGGCCTGTGTGGAACACAGTGCTGTGCTGTGAAGCCTTGAACTGTAGAATCATAGCATATCCTGAGTTGGGAGGGACCCACCGGGATCACTGAGTCCAAACCGCGGCACTCTACGGACACTCCAATAATTCCACCCTGTGCATCCCTCAGAGCATTGTCCAAACACTGCTGGAGCTCTGGCAGCCTCAGGCTGTGCCCATTCCCTGGGGGGCCTGGGCAGTGCCCAGCACCCTCTGGGGGAAGAACCTTTCCCTGATATCCAACCTAAATCTCTCCTGACACAGCTCCAGCTGTTCTCGAGTGTTGTTGCTGGTCACCAGAGAGCAGAGATTGGTGCTGCCCCTCCGTTTCCCTTGCAAGAAAGCTGCAGACTGCAATGAGGTCTCCCCTCAGTCTCCTCCAGGCTGAACAAAGTGCCCTCAGCCACTCCTCCTATGGCTTTCCCTCTAGGCTCTTCACTATTTTCATATCCTGCTTTGAACAATCTCTAATAGCTTCATATCTTTTTTACATGATGGTGCCCTGAGTTGCACACAGCACTTGAGGTGAGGCCATGCCAACCCAGAGCAAAGCAGGACAATCCCATCCCTCGCCCAGCTGGCAATGCTGTGCCTGATGCAGCCCAGATGTCCTACCTGAGGACATTGCCAGAGCACTGCTACTCCCACTCACCATCACAGGATCCCCACAGGTCCCTTTCCACAGCACTCCTCTCCAGCCTCTCATTGCCTGCTCTAGACTCAGCCAGGCTGCCCCGTGCCAGGTGGTGCAGAATCTGACACCTGCCCTTGTTAAACTTCATAGTGTTGGTGACTGCCCAGCCCTCCAATTTGTCTCTACAGGGCCTCTGCCCTCGAGGGAGTCAACAGCTCCTCCCAATTTAGTATCAGCGAACTTATTTAGTATTCCCTCAAGTCCTTTGTCCAAGCCATTTATGAAGAGCTACACCACCCTGGCACTGCAACCCCACACCACTGCCACAGGGCCCAGAGCCCTGTCCCAAAGCACTCAGGCAGCTGAACCGGGAGACAGGAGAGCTGGGAGCAGCTGCCTCAGCTCCTGAAGCACAGCCAAGCGTGGCTGGGTGCTTTGCCCAGCCCCACACTGCCAGCACAGCTTCAGCCATTGTCCCTTCTCACCAGTGAGGGATCCTTGCTGAGCACCACGAGGCCTCTGAGTGCCAGGCGACGTGTTTCCCTGGATTTGCTCTGCAGGCGCCTTGAAATGATCTCCAGGACACAGTCATTCCATTCCCTCATGTCATGACACCCGAGGACCTGAAAGGCACAGGGCAGTGACAGGGGAGCCGGCTGGCAGGAGCCCAGAACCATTCAGGCCTAGGCCCAGGCGGCAGCACAGGGCACGGGCACCATCCCAGGCAGCTGTGGCTACGAGAGGGCAGAGAGCTGGGAGGCAGCTGAGTGAGGCCTCAGGCTCACCTCCACAAGGAATGCCATGGCAGCGAGATCCCAGCCTGGCTCCTCCCTGCTGAGCAGCCCCAGCAGGCGGAGCGCGATGCAAGAGCACAATGGGTTCGAGGCACGGTGCATCTCCCTGGGAGGCAGAAAAAGGCACCAAGACCCTGAGGTGGGGTGGCAAACAGAGATCTGGTCTTCCCCTCCACCCAGCCAGGGGGCCTGGGCCCTTTGTGAGCTGGCTGCTCCTGGTCAGCCTCCTCTCCCAGCCTTTTCCAGTCTGCTTGGCCATCCCTCAGTGACCAGGCCCTCTGGCCCACGACCATGGGGACTGTGTGGGGCACCCTGGGACCTGAGCACAAATGTCAAGGGCTGTGGGGAGAAGGGGATCTCACCTGGCCAGCACACCCATGGCGTAGTGGTGGGTGTCAGCACAGAGCAGTGTGTCCCACCCATGCTTGCGTTCCATTGCCACCAGTAAATCCAGACACCGCAGATGGTAGAGCAGTATTCTCACAGTCTGTACTGCAAACCTGTGTGCAGAGCAAACCCAGGTCACACTGGGAGCACTGGCTCCTGCCCTGGGGACATGGAAGTGGGATGGAGCACCTTTTGATGCTGGTGGGACAGCCGAGCTGCTCCTGGCATCCCTTCCAGAAGGTGTTGACCTCCTCTGGGATATCCAATGTGCTGACAAAAACTTGGAAGAGCAGAGCCACAAGGAGGCGGGGGGAATTTTCTGCAAATGGCGCTGGGCACCAGGGCAGGCGGAGAATTTCCCAAAATGCCCTGGTTGCCTGCAAAGGACAAACCATGCCGAGACAGCGCTCAGTGCCGAGGTGTCCGTGCGGCAGGGCCCAAAGGGGCAACACAGAGAAGCACCGGGCCTGCTGGCCCTGGACCTGCCCCTAGGCCAGGTTTCAGCCCAGCGCCTGAGGCAGGGAGATGCACTGGGGGAAGGAGGATGGAGAGCTGCTGCAGAGGCGACCTGGGGGCGAGCAAAGGCCACTTCCACAAACTCACAGCCAGGGAAAAGACATCCTTATTGTCCCCATCGGAGGTGTACATTTTGTGCACTGGCCAATCCTCCATCACACAGAGCAGTATTGGCAGCACCTTGTCCAGTGTTTCTCCTGACGAGGCTATGGTCTTCCACATGGTTGCAGCAGCTCTGTGGGACAAGAGCTGTGTGTCAGGGGGGTCTCAGCCACAGCACCATGGCCTGGGCAGCCACCGGGGCTCAGGTGACAGAGCCACAGTGCCCTGGGGTGCAGGCAGGGAGCATGGCGGCAGGCTGGGCAGCTGACATGCCAGGACTGGGAAATGGAGGGTCTGGTGGCTCCCTGAACTCTCTGACTGTCTAGCAGATCCCACTGGTCTGGCTGTACAGGGTGATGAGCCCTAAAGGCTGATTAGACCTCAAGGCAGGTGGGCCCCAAACCTGTCACATGATGGGGCACAGCGCAGGAGGGTCACTGCGACATCAGCGGGGTGTGCATCAGTCAGCCTCAGGATGTCCATGGACAGCCTGTCATCTGGAGGTCCACTGGACACGAGGTTCTGGTGCATGTTCCTAACAAAGCCTGGCACCTGGAGGAGGCACAGGGAGAGCTGTAGAGCTGCCTGAGTGGCAACTGCCCCAGCTTCCCCCTAGAAGTGCTTCCAGTCCCACCACACTGTGATGGCCTCAAAGGCTGAGGGGGGTCCAGCGGGCATGGCTTGAGGAGCCACACAATTATGGGAGGTATCCAGCCCCGGCCACAGGCTGCTTACTTCATGTGGGTGGGAGACAACTCTCTCCCCAAAAAAATCCAGGTTGGGAGCAGAAGCCGTCACATTTGCCATGCTCTGAGCGGGTGTGATATCAGCATTGGCCATATGGTCAGTGTGATATCAGGGTTTGCATCCTCCTCTTTCTCCAGGCTATCCAGGGGGTCTCTACCCTCCCACCGAGATCGATACCTAAACATACATGGAAAAAAAAAATCATTAAAGCATGGGGACAGCAAGGAACAAGGTGGCTGCACAGGGCCTCCTTGCAGCACCACCCTGTCCCTCGCCTCCTCTGGACACTGTGGCCACCAGCACCTGCATCATGATGCGTTACAAAGGGCCCTGTGACACATGACCATGTCACAGTTCTTTCCACAGTGCCCACCGTCACTAAGGGCCCTAGGACACAATGCCATGTGCCCTGGGCATTGTACCCATGACCTAGGAAGATCTAGTGTTGATTACTGCCTGCTTGTTTGCCCTTCTTGTTGATTGGTGGTTGATTGATCAGTTGCTGGTGATACATGAAGAGTGGTGATCCACAGCGGGCGTTGCAACTCACCGACACTGTGCCCCCTTTTAACTCTGAAGGCAGGAGGTGCCTGCAGCACCACTCCAGGGAAACTGCTTGGATAGGGACTGGGATCACAGGGTAGAGTGTGGTGGGAGCACCCTGTACTCCCACCTTTTGCTAAGAAAGTTCAGACCTTCTGGGTCATGATGTTGGGCTACAAATGAGGTGGCTCTCCTGTGATATTTTTTGTTTCTTTGTCCTGTGCAGAGGTTGCAGTCTGGCCCTTCAGCAGAAAAAGAAAACCCTGAAGAAGAGGAGCCTGAGGTGAGATCCCACTGCAATCTGCAGCTTCCTCCTGAGGGGCAGTGAGAGGCAGCACTAATATCTGTTCTCTGTCACCAGTGACAGCACCCAAGAGAACAGCTGGAGCTGTGTCAGGAGAGGTTTAGGTTGGATATCAGGAAAAGGTTCTTCCCCAGAGGGTGCTGGCACTGCCCAGGCTCCCCAGGGAATGAGCACAGCCTGAGGCTGCCAGAGCTCCAGGAGTGTTTGGCCAATGCTGTCAGGGATGCACAGCGTGGGATTGGTGGGGTGTCTGTGCAGGGCCACCCTCAAAACAACACATCCCCACAATCCAGATTCCTCTGGATGAACATCATCCCTCCATCAATAAACACATGTCCACGGCCACCGTCTCTCCAGGAGCAGATCCTGGCTTTTAGTCTTATTAAAATTCACAGAAAGCTTTGCTGTGAATATATTTTCCCCTCCTTTTAAACAGCAAACAGGCACTTCTCGGTGTGTCTCAGTGTTGGTCCCACGATGCTACAGCTGCAGCTTGTTAGTGCATGGGCAGCAGGGTAACGATCCCACCCTGTATTCTGCTGGCAAAATATCCTATTTTACAGCTTAGGCTGGCTTTCAAACAAGCTGCACGTCCTCTGTATCCAGTCCTGACTCCAGCTTGTGCAAGTGTGGTGGTCTGTGTAGGGATCCCTGAGAAATCCGTCCTTGGAGATGGCCACAAACACTCTCCCAGCCAGGAACCGCCGCCTGTGTCCTGCCCATGTGTTGGAAGATCGGCAGAGGGCAGGGTAGCCCCACCAAAGGATTAGTGAGGACAATTCCCAGGAGCCGGCATGGCACTGCAGCGCCTTAGGTGGCACATATGATGAAGAAGAGGAGGCTGGGGTGCTCAGTCGACCTCCTCCCCGGGGAGCATGCAGACAGCTGGGCAGGGTCCCTGGCACAAAACAGACAGGGGGCCAGTGAAATTGCTCTTGGAGGTGCCAGAGTTCCTTCTCCTGGCATCCTTCAGGAGACAGAGCTGTCTAGCGTGGCAGTGTGAGGTCCATCCAGGAAGCAGCAGCTGAGATAAGGTACCTGTTGCACAGGTGCAAGGTCCATCTGGAGACAGAGGCATCAATAAACACACCCTCAGAGCTCAGCCAGGACTGAGCTGGAGGGAGCCTGGGGCTGTGACTGAAGGATGTGTGGGTAGGGACCCCAGGTGAGGCCATTGAGATCCCTTAGTGCCCTCGGGGGTCCAACACTTGGGGCAGCCCAAGGTTTGAGAGGAGAGCAATGAGTGCCTCGAGGGCTCTGATCTGCTTGGGGGCTGAGGGGAGCTGCGTGTTCATGGTGCCATCCCTGTGGCTGGTTGTGGCAAACTCCCTGTAGGCTTCTTCTGCCTGGACAGGAGTTAATGGATTTTTTGAGGCAGTGACCTGCTGGTTCAGAGCCAGATACTGTGTTTGTAGAGAGATTCTGCCAGAGCCCAGAGTACCCCCAACACTTGGTACCTTTGCTTCTGTGAACTCCCAGAGGCACCTGGGTCACTGAGCTTTGGAAAGGGTCATTGGCTGACTTGCACACGTGCTCTCCTGGGCACTTGGCTTTCAGGGGTCCTTGGCACCTGGAATGTGAATGCACAGAGGGGTCTCAGCCCTTGGAGATGCTCTTTCCCCTTGCCAACAGATGGGCAGCAGAGGAAAACCCTGACTTTCCTACCCACGAATTGTAGCCAGAGAAATGAAGCAGATGAGTGTCCAGCTGTGCTGCCGGGGTGATATGCCAAAAAGGCAGTTTCTGCCAGGGGCTGGGGCCAGGCAGGGGTGGGGGAACTGCACCTCCTCCAGAGGCCTTGAGGAGGGGGAGCAGAAGGCAGAAAATTTGTGAGCCTCCAGCCCATCGGCAGCCTCCTTCCTGCAGCAGAAGTCATGCTCGTAAATAGCAGGAAGTGTGGAGAAGCAATTGGAGATGAAAAAATAAATAAATCACAGGAGGCAACTGCCCAAGATTCCCCAGCCTCATGGAGCATGTCTGGAGCAGAGAGGTGCTCTCTGCCCACCAGACAGCACAGGGAGCTGCAAACCCACACCTGTGTGCAAACCCACGCCTGCTGCATTTGGGGAGAGCTCTGACTCCTCAAGTTCTCTCCTGGGACAGAACCAGCCCTTTCCTCGGGATACTCAACCCTGGCAGGGGAGGGGAGCAGAGAGGGCCCCTTCCTCCCCACCTCCAGCAGACAGCAAGGGCAGAAGTGGAAGCAAGCAGAAAGCCTCCAGGGGCCAAGTTTGCACCTTGTTTCGCTGCTGGGGGCTGGGGGGGGGGTGGAAATTCGGCAGCTCTCCTCCTTTGGAAAGGGTCCAGCTGCCTTAGGAGAGAAATTCCTTGCATAGCTTTGCTGTGAAGAAAGTGCTGACCTGTTTCAGGGGCATTTGCTGAGCAAGTGAAGACGAGCCAAAGGCAGCTTCTAAGTGCCGGGAGAAAACGGCCCAGTTTGCTCATCAGCGGGGTTAGGCTGCAGGTCAGGCTCTCTGGGGGAAGCGGTGCCTGGTGACAGTGGCTTTGTGTGCCATGAGGAAGCCCATGAGGATGTCCTGATGCTCCCTGGCTTCACACACCTCCAGAGAGAAGATCCAACTGCAGCACAGAGGCTGATGGTGCCACACCGTGTGAGCATCAGAGGTGACCTGGCAGCTATATCCAGACACTGGTGGCCAGGAAAACCCCACCATTCCCAGGGCTGAGACCCAGGGAACACTTGGAGAGCTGGAATCTCAGGATGGGGATGAGACAGTGTGTCAGGGAGGAGGTGTTTAGCTATGGTTGGACTTGGAGCATGTGTTGGGATGCTCACACAGGGCACTGATCACTGCAGTGCCAGCAGCAATATAATCCAGAAGAAGGCAGCTGGGGGAGAGGGCATGGTGGGACTGAGGTGGGAAATGCACCTCATGTTCACTTCTGAAAATGCCAGCAGGAAAACAAACAGCATAACTGCAATAAATACGGGAGGCAAATCGGACCTCCTGCAGTGCCAGGAGAGCAGCCAGTGCGTGACTTAAAGAGCGTCAATTTAGATTAGATATAAAGCAGCATTTTTTTAGGATGAGAGTGGTGGAACACTGGCAGAGGCTGCCCAGGGAGGTGGTAGATGCTCCATCCCTGAGAACATTCAAGGTTGGGATGGATGGGGCTCTGAGCAACCTGGTCTAATGGAAGGTGTCCCTGCCACGAGAGGGTATTTAGATGTCCCTTCCAACACAAACCATTCTGGAGTTCTGTGATTCCATGATTTTATGATTCTTTGCCTGGACAACAGAGCAAGGGCAAACCTGTATGTGCTCCAATACCAGGCACCTAAACCAGCTACTTAAGGATTTTAGGGGAGACTGGACAAAGGGGACACTTCAACTTGCAGACTGGATTGAAGTGCTGGGTGGTAAGACATAAAGATAAAACTTTTGAAAGCAGTACATGGTGCCATTCTCACAAAAACAGACTCAGAACCACCAGGAAAAGAGGCTATTCTGGATCTGCTCTGAAAATGAGGAAATGTGTCCAAAAAAACCCCAACAAACCAGGCCAATCCCAGGAAAAAAATATTAAGAAGACTGAGTAAAGTGTGGAGCAAAGAGCAAATCGAGCAATCCTGTAAAGCCTCCACAAAGCTGATTGAAAGAAGGGGCAGTGCAGGGACAAATGATGCTGAGGCATAGAATGTCTCCCAGAAGAACAGGAAAGCTGAAAAAATGCATCAAGTCAGATATAAATAGGGAAGCAAGAGGACTAGGAGCAAGCTGGAGGCTTGTCCCACCAAATGTGCTCAAACCAGTGGTGACCAGCTGTGCGAGTCTTCTGCAGGGACTGGGAGGGATGGGTGCACAGGGATGGGATGGACACAGAAACATGGGGCCATTCCCACCCCCACCATCCCCACCCAATTTTTTTTACCCCAGACAGGAGGGAAGGGCTCTTAAATTGGAATAGAAATCTTGGTGGGGTTATCCTGGAGAGACAAGCTAAATGTCCTGGACAGCTTGGAAGTGGCCAGCACCAGGATGGGGACAGTGATGGACAGCAGGCACATGGTCAGGCCCTATCCTAGGTGGGTACCAGCATCTTCAAGTGTGGGGATCCTCACAGGAGCAATCCTTCCTTGGGGCCATTCCTGCTCCCCAGAAGGGAGGCTGTGTATCCTGGAACAGGGAATTGGGGCAGAACCTCGGGGTATCCAGCTGTTGAGCAGCCTGGAGCACTCCTCATTGGTGTGCTGGGAATTTCCTTTTCCCAAGGAAGAAACAGCTCCTATTTTGAGTCTTGCTGGAGCAAAGGACATTTATTTCTTCTTTTCTCTTCTTTTTTTTTTTTTGCAGATGAGTCAATGTTGACCGGGGGGATGCTGTGTGCAGCCTGGGAGAGAAGAGGTGACACCCTCAAGGCTGCTGGGATAATCCCCAAGGAAGCAGCAGGAAACTGCCAGGATCTTCCATTTTGGAGCTGTTTCCTCTGTGTTACCTCCACACAGGGAAAGAACAGATGTGTTCCACCACCCACAGCATCCCCAGGTCCCTCATCCAGCCACCACCCGGCACAGCAACCTGTGTCCTCCTGCCTGCATCCTGTGCCTGAGCCAGCGACAGCCACACCAGCGCTGTGCCTGCCGAGGTGACAGGGATGCTCTCAGGGCTGTTCCCCAAGTGACAGCGTGGGCTCAGCCCCGTTACTCCCTCCTGGAGCCCATGTCTTGCCTGGCTGGATTTCAAGGCTCTCCCTTGAGCAAGCACCTGTCTGTCAATGCGGGAAGGAGGAGGAACACTCCTTTTTTCGAGTTCTTTTTCTCGAGTTAAAAATGAACTGCTTTTCAAGTGGTCCCTCTGGAAGGGCTGGTGAGGGGAAGCAGGAATCCAGATGAGTTTCCTTGATTTGTGGCTGCTGGCCCCAGCTCACACCCAGCAGGGAAGGCAGATTTGAATTGAACTGAACTGAATTGCAATTTGGGGGGAAAACAGGAAGGTGGCTGGGGCACAGTGCGTGGAGAAGAGGCAGATCCTGGGAAATCCATCCCAGCCCGGACCTGGAGGCTGTGCATAGCCCCCACTGGCCATAGGAGGGATGTGGAGGGGCTGGAGCTGGCAATCAGGGTGTTTTAGTGTGGGAGGAGGACTCCTCCACGCATGAGCAATTCAGGCATCACAGAAGGTTCGGGAGCTCTCCCAACCTTCCTGGGTTTGCAGAGATGAGGAACAGCTCCTGCTCCCAGTGAGCCCCAGCCCTGCTGAGGGATGGGGGTTTTGGGCAGGATGTGCAGTGCGATGGGACATCTCCATTGTCTCCACTGCTGCAGGTGCTCCCCACCCCAGCTTCCCAGGTCCCTCGGAAGCTTTGGGGGGTCCAAACCCGCACCCCGCACGTGGGGTGTGGATGCCCCGAGATTTCAGGTGGCTGCAGAGCTCTGCCCTCCTTCTCCTGCAGAGCTGGACCGTGAGTGCAGAGCGGGAAGGGAAACAAGTGCCATTTCCCACAGCCAGCCGAGAGGCAGGGACCCGAGGGCGAGCCGCCGCGATGAGGCATGCGAGAAGCATCCGCCGCATCGCCTTTCCCATGGAATCCTCCCGGTCCTTGCTCTGATGTGTGCTGAAGTATTGGTTTTCCTCCGGAGCGGATGAGTCACGGCTAAAGTCGGGAGGGAGCTGGGGGCTGCCGGGACATCCCAGGTGCCCTGTGCGCTGGGAAGGCTGTGTGGGAGGGAGCAGGCACTGCCCAGGGGTGCGGGCAGAGGGCGGGAAGGATGCGTGTGAACCGGGCAGCTGGGGCTGGCTCCGGCCCTGCCGACACCGCGCCGGGCTCCCCGGTTCTGGGAAAGGAACGGGGGGCTCCTTTGGTCCCCCTCACCCCTCCCCGGGGAGGAGGTCACTGTGTGCAGGGGTGATCTCCCAGCTGTGCCTCTGCTGCGTGAGTGGCTGTGTCTCTGCTGGCTCCGCAGAACCCTCGCTCGCCCTTCCCTCTCGGCAATTTCATTGACAATGTCCAGCTTGGGAACGGGCCAGGCCGGCTCTGTCACGTCACGATTCCGCCAGATGGGAGCTCTCCGCAGCAGCGGCTCCGGGATGCGGCCAGGGCTGGGGTCCTCTGCCCGGCAGCTCTGCATCCAGGCTTTAGGGATGTGGACTGTGCCGCCTGGAACCTGTTCTGCCCCTGCTGCGCCAGCAGGTGATGGTGTGGTGATTCCCTGGCCCCACTTGCCTCCCTGCTAAGCCCCAGCAATCTGTGCTGTCCCATCCTCCTCGCATCCATGGGTGGGATGCGGGTGGGCTCCAGATCCCGGAGCATTTCTGCTGCCAGCCAGGTCTCCAGCCACCCCTGGAACACTTCTGCTCTCCGCAGCCCCTCGCTAACACATCCACCAGGCCTGGCTGCCGGGACCAGGCGTGGTGCTGCCCACTCCCAGCCCCCTGACACCCCGGCTTGGCTGAGCTCATCCACCGCCTACATGGGCAGGTAACATGTTCCTGACTCGGCCAAGCCCTTGTTCTTGCCAACTTTCCTCATTGGGGGATCATCTGCGTTTCCAGTTGTTCCCACTCCCTGGCTGTGCTCCCCGGGTCCTTCCCAAACGCCCACCTTCGCGGCTCTGCGTACTTCACCTCTGGAAAGGAGGGATGGTTTTCACGTCATCCCTTGCCAGATCCTCGCCAGAGGTGTCAGTTGAAGGCAGGGCATGATTCTGCCCTTTGCTGAGGACATCCTGGCAGGTCCTGGGCCATCAGCAGACACAGACTTCTGAGCCAGAGCAACAGATGTGGCGGCGAGATGCAAAACCAGCTGCTCCCAGTGGTTCCCAGCACTCATACCCGGAGCCTGCCCCGGGAGGAAGTGGCTTTAACAGGGACAAATGGCCCATCAAAGTGGCAGCGCCAGCCACAGCCTCCCCTTGGGAATTGGCCCAGATGGGACAGCCCTGCCTGTCGGTGGTTTTCTGCTCCCTCTGCCTGCTTTCAGCCTTTGTTTTTCTGCAGGGACAGTCGCCAAATGTAGTCCTCCGCCTTCTTGTCCTTTGTTGCCCCCCTGACCCAATTCCCGTGTCCCCCACTGCTCCCCAGCCTCCTCCCTCGGCATGGTGGCAGCGGGACTGAGCAGGTCACAGGAGCCTCTGAAGGCAGCCGTGCACAAGGCACGGGTTTTGGGCCCTGGTGACAAACTCGCGGTGCCCGCTGGCAGTGCCACCTCTCCCACGGCTCCCGGGTCACGGCTCCTCGGGCCCGCCGGCGCCTTCCAGGGCCTTCCAGGGCCGTGGCAGCTGTCCCGCCGAAGGGACGGGGACATGGACACTAGCCATGCATGCCAGCCGCTGCCGGGGACGCGCCTGGGCCGCGGCACACGGAGTTTCCAATCCCTCCTCTCTGCCCGAAGGAGGGAAAACCAGGCCAGCGTCCCACAGGGTTGCCAGGGTGACATTTTTTGGCGGCCGTGCTGTCCAGGCCGCTGAGCTGGCAGGGGCTGTGTGCTGGGAGCTGGGGCAGCCCCTCTGTCCCCAGAGCGGGGCGTCCCTGCCCGGGGCCACCCAGCAGCGTGGGACCACCGGCCGCGGGATGCAGGTGGGAGCCAGGCGCAGGGCTGGGGGGACAGCGGGACACTGGAGCAGCCTCGCAGAGATGAAAAATGCCAAAGCTTTGCTGGAGCTGGGAGCCTGCGGGGTAGGAGAGCCTTTTTGGCTGGGACTTGGGAAGTCTGGGCTGCAAGCTGCCGAGCCACCACGGGAGCACCGCTGGTTTGCATTTGGTCTTCTTTCGAAAGAGCTGCCTCCCTTGGCAGCGTGGGTGTCCCCCCTCCCGCGGCGGGCAGTGTTTGTTTGCTTGGGAAAAGATGAGCCTCATTATCTGTCCTCCGTGCCTCTCGGACTTTAAAGCTCAGCGGGAGGAGGTTTTATGATGGGAAACTGCCCTAGTGTCAGGCAGGCTTTGCATGGAGGTCTGCTGGGGGGGACCACGGCCAGGGGACAGCAGCAGGGCTGAGATACAGGCGAGACAGGAGGGTGGCGGAAGGTGATGTGCTTGAACGAGCACAGCGAGAGCCAGGGGAGAGAGTCCGGAGGTGCAGCGAGGAGGAAGTGCGGGATGTAATCCAGCTCCACATTCACCTGTAGCAGTGATAACATCGCTGTGCTCCGTGGGTGGGAAGGTCTGGGCAGGCGGTCAGTGTAGCCCCGAGTGTTTGCACCTCCCAGCCCGGGCAGTGCTGATAACATTGGAGGGGCAGGAATTCCCCCGTGAAGCCAAAGCAGCCTCCCCAGAGCTGCCTACAGGCTCTCCCAACCCACTGGAGCACTTACCCACCCGCTCTGATCCAGCCCATATAAAGCCAGGTCACTTCGAACAGGCCTCTGCTATCAGGCCGGATCCGTCTCCATTTTCAAGGAGTTTTTTCCTAGCACCATCCTTGCCCCAAGACTCTCCTCCCCCTTGCTCCACGCTGTCCAGGCCTTGCAGCCCATCCACCCTTCCAAAATCCCTGCGCAGAAGGGCAGCCGGGTGACTCAGGGCTGCCACGTGTTCCTTTTGTGCAGCTCAGGTACTCCAACCTCTACCTGGAGGGAAGGAATCCAGCTGCGGGAGAAGAAAGGGCTGGTAAATCACTCAGCATCCAGCTGGGAAAGCATAAATTTAAGAGTCCTGACCACGTGAAAACATTCTGCAGCCAAACAAGAGGCAGCTTCGGTGTGTATTCGTGGCCCCCAGACCGGGGTTGTGCTGAAGGGCTGCCTGCCTTTGGCGCCTTTGAAAGATTTACAGCCAAAATTCGGAGAGCGATAGCGTGCCCCTGTGCGAGTGCAGAGCCGAGCAGCTGGATGTCATGGTTTATCCTGCTAGATCCAAACCCTGCCTCAGACTAAACACGCCTCTGCCATCATTAGTGAATCACTTCTACATCCCCTCGAAGTTTCCAGGGCTTGGATTTCAGAAGGTTTTTTTGCTGCCGCGGGGCACTAAAATGCTGCGGAAGACAAAGCAAGGTGTGGCAGCAGGTTTTGTGGGGATTATCCTGCTGGGATAATCCTGGGGCTGGGGTTGGAGGAAGATGAAAGCTGGGCTGTGGGGAGGAGGTGAGAGTGGGCAGCAGCTTTAACCCCTTGGCCGGCACGGGCAGGGTGAGGTGAGCGGCACTGCTGCCCTGGCTCTGGCACTGCGGGCCTCAGCAAGGGGGGTTCCGGAGACCCCCGGAGGACGCCCGGGAACCCCCCGGCTCCCCACCCTGCCGGCCCGGGCCGGGTTCATGGCACGGCGGAGGAGGGAGGATCGTGGAGCTCCCGAAGCCCACGCACACAGTGAGGGCGAGCGAAGGGCCAGGAAAGGAGAGCATGGGTGCCATGCTGGCAGCGCCCAGCCCTGCTCCGTGCCCCCGGGGCTGCTTAAGTGCTTGGAGAGGGAATGAGCTCAGCTCGCTGATTCACTCCCTCCTTCAAGATCAGACCCGGCCTGCGAGACGAAGGCCACGGCCTTGGCGGAGCAGGAGGTGCCAGGGCAGGTCCTGCGGGCGGTGGGTGCCCTTTGGGGGTGAGGGTGCTCCGCGGAGCTCCGGGCAGAGGCGGGACGCTGCTCGGGAAGGGATGCTCCTCGGGAGGGATGCTCCTCGGGGAGCAGAGCTGTGCCCCTCCCGCACACCCATCCCCGGGGGGTGTCCCCGACCCACTCCCGGCCGCAG
>VZRM01000349.1:155145-187684 GCA_013397955.1 Grantiella picta | reverse complement strand
TATTTTTTTTTTTTTAACTTTACAGGTCACTGCTAGCATTTGTGGAATTGGCTTTGTTGCAGGAAAAACTGGTTTTCAGCTTTCCCGTTAGGAAGAAGCTTCTGCGATTGTGTAATTAAAATGCAGAAGAAAATCAAATAGCAATGTATAAGTAGATGCCAGAGGAGCTGGTTGTGATGCTCATAGCTGAGTCCTTTAGTGGCTGTGTGCTTCCTCTGCCTTCCTCTGACCTTGGCCTGTGGCAGGAAAAAAAATGGCATTTTTTGCCCTTTTTCAGGGATTTCTGGCTCATGCACCAGCCTGCAAAAGCTAAAAAAAAAAAAAAAATCTACATTTTGACCATGGGAATGTTTTAATCCATCTTGAGGCAGTTTCCAGAGTTTTTTTTATCACCTTATCTGAGCTGGGGCTGGCACCAGGCTGAACTCCTGTTAGACAGGGAATGTTGGGACTGTGACTCCTCCATCCCATAAATGAGAAATTATGGATTTGACTCATCCCCATCCTCTTGCAGTAGGACAGCAATAGCCTGCCGTGTCTCATCCTGGGGGTCCAGGCTCCCCAGAACTTTTAAGGAGGGAAGGAAAACTCTGCCTCCATGAGATTTTTTTTTCTTTCTTTCTTTCCAGAAAGGATTCACCTCTTATGCTTGGATATTTGGGAGGTGAACATTTTTTCATCTGGGATGGTGATGGGAGAAAAGATCCTCTGCTTTTCCCCTGTGAAACCATCCCAAATCACAGAGTCTAAAAATGGTTTGGGTTGGAAGGGACCTTGAAAGTCATCCAGTCCCACTCCCTGCCACGGGCAGGGACATTTTCCACTATCCCAGGCTGCTCCAAGCCCTGTCCAACCAGGCCTTGGACACTTCCAGGGATCCAGGGGCAGCCACAGCTTTGCTGGGCGACCTGTGCTAGAGCCTCAGCACCCTCACAGGGAACAATTCCTTCCCAGTATCCCATCCATCCCTGCCCTCTGGCAGTGGGAAGCCATTCCCTGTGTCCTGTCCCTCCATCCCTTGTCCCAAGTCCCTCTCCAGCTCTCCTGGAGCCCCTTTAGGCACTGGAAGGGACAAGACCCAAACCCCACCTGGGCATGGTCCTGTGCACCCTGCTGTAGGTGATCCTGCTTTAGCTGGGGGATGGATTTGCTGATTTCCAGAGGTCCCTTCCCAGCCCAGACCCTCCCGGATCCTGTGAATGACGTCCCCCGCAAGGCTCGCCCAGCCTTCCCAGCCCGCCCCCCCTTTGAACCCTCTGGTATGTGAATTTTTGCTGGTGTCAGAGGGTCGGCGGCTGCAAAATCCCTCCCGGTTAAAGGGTGGGAATACCAGTGTGTGCAGCTTGGGATAATTACCAGTTGTCAGCAAAACAATAGTGGCATTGTAGGGCAGGAGCAAAGGGAAAGGGCCCCTGTCTTGAGCGTAATGTTACTTTTCTATTTACGTTGCCATAGTCTTTGCTGAGAAATGGCCCTATTCTCTCTAATCCTCCCCTTCAGGCATGCCTGCTGGGCTTTTTTGTGTGGTTTGGGGCTTTTTTTTTTAACCCCTCACCATCCCAGGGAACAGCTTGTGGGTACCCATCTCTGTGCCGCAGCAGGGATGTCCTTGGCTCGTGGAGTTGTGCCCGCGGGCTGGGCAGCTTTGCTTTGGGATGCTGATGCCTGGGATGGTGCCCGGCTGTGGCATCATCCCTGTGCTCAGGAGGGGCCCAACCTGATCTGGAATCTCCGTCTTTGTGCAGGCAGGAATCAAATTTACATCCCTCCTAGTTCTTGGCGTCTTGTCGTGTTGTAGATGATGAACTGTGCGTTAAAGCTATTTATTGATCTTGTATTTTCCTTTAAAACCAAGTGACTGGTAGGAGAAAGGAATAGTTGGTCAAATGCTGGTTCTGTGTGTTGGTTGGAACGGGATGATGTGTGTTCTGGCCTCATCCAGCTCCTGCTGGCTTTCCAGCATTTGCATGGAGCGGCAAAGCATCATCGACCTGTTTGACCCCTTCACTATCCATCTCCAGTGCTGCTTGGACTTCCTCAAAAAATCCAAGTTTTCCTGCTTAACTACTTGTGGAAACATGGTAGGGAGAGGGGGATTTCAGCCTTGGCTGACGTCGGGTTGCCATCGCTCCACTTAATTTCAAGGCGTTCAGCTGATTTATTTCTCACTTCGGCGTTGGGACGCGCGCAGCTGGGTGGGTTCAAGGCCTGGGCCACGCTTTTTCCCATTCCACTGGCCCCTCATCCAGGCTGTTCATGACCCCAGCATCCACCCCCCAAAGGGCCTGCTGGGCACCTTTCCCCATCGTGTCCCCAGTTTGGGGGCCCAAAAGGTCTGGCGTGGGGCGCGGTGCCCCGCAGACAGCCCTGTGATGGGATGCGATGGGATGTGACAGCCAAGCAGGACGGCCAAGGTCGGCTGCCCGGTGCAGGGGAAAACTTTGGAAGGAGCCAAAACTTTGGAAATGCTGCCAAAGTCAGCAGCACAGGCGAACTATTGTCTGAGGAGTGCAAAGAGGTGGAAGGATCACGGAGCGGACACGGAGTCTTATTACGAGCACAGCCGGGGGCTTCCAAGCCAAACAAAGTCCCCTGCGCTGCAGGAGGGCAGCGCTGACAAGAGCCAGGCTGGTTGGACGAGCTGGAGATAGCAGCTGAAATCCAAAAACAAACCCCCCCCAGATCCCCCTTTTCCTGTCCCTTCCCGAAGAAAATAGCGTTCCTCGCCACCTGGCCCCGCGGCAAGCTTGGATTCTGCTTGCTGCGTGCTGTGCTGAGGATGAGGTTAATGACCTGCCGGGTGGTTTTCCCCCCGGAAATCCATGGTGAGGCTCTGTAAAGCATCCACGAGCTGGGGCAGTTGCCTCTTGCAGCAGCACGGGTCAGCTGGCGCCCGGCATCCCTGGCTGGGGTGGATGCAGGATGGATGCTGTTCCACGGGATGGAGGCTGTGCCGCTCCGTTGTAGCTTCAGGTATGGCATGGCTTGGGAGCTCTTCTGTATTTTGTTTGGTGAATTCGGGTTTTTTTTAAGCTGTGTTGGTGTTTTCTTCAGTTCTGAAGTCCTCGAAAACAGCTGGGAATGGGCAGCTCCCAGTTTTGTTGTGTAGGCTTCGAGGTTGGTGCTGGGTTACCTGCCAGCTGTGATTCTTGCTCCAGTTTGACGCTGGAGGCTTAAAATCCTGGCGTGGTTGGGGGGCATCGTTGGCTTGGAAAGCTTTGCTTGAGCTCTGGGGATGTGTACCCCACCTGGGTGCCTTGTCCTCCTCTGACTTCCAGGTTAGGATGGCACTGATTTGGATCATAAACCCTTCATGCCATCCCATCCCTCATCTCCCCTCATCCAGCATCTGTCCAGGAGCTGCAATGCCAGGTGCATTGATCTCCCTGAATCCCCCGGGAAACAGATGCCAGGCAATGGGAATGCACCTCCTCCCTGTCCCTCAGAGAGACAGCAGCCCCCTCCACCAAATGCCTGCCCCAGGGTGGTCAGAGAGCCCCCTCGGCTTCACACCGAGGCAGGAATGCCAGGAACTCAATTGAAATTTGGGGCTCCCAGGCTGAGGCAGAAGCTTGATGGGGGGTGAGGAGGGGGTGAGTCTTCCCCTGTCCAGGGAGCAATTAGTCTGCAAGGTGATTTATGAACATGGAGGAGGATGATCCAGGGGGTCACATTCCTTCCCTCGCCTTCCCTGCCTTATCTCCGGGCTGTCGGTTGGCCCTGGAGGGAGGTGAGTGATGGGAAGCAGAGGCAGGATGGAGGCAGGATGAGGAGGGACTGGGGGCTACAGCTCATCCCAAACTCACTTTGTGTTTTATAGACCTCTCTTGGGCTCAGCTGTGCCCAGATGATCCCTCCCCGCCATCCATTCCCCCCAGGACGCCTCACAGGGTGGCCGAAGTCACTCCAGCCCCAATTCCCTGCTGCCTTGTCCTCCTGTCCATGCAGATGGGGCAGAGGGGGACAGCAGCACCTCTTGGCTGTGCCTTGTCCAGCCCTGCTCAGTTCAGGAGCAGGAGGAGGATGCAGGTAATGACGGGTCTGGGCACAGCCACCCTTCTTCCCCTCCTGGGGCTATTTGATGGATCCCTCAGGCAGTCGTGCCATTTCCACGGTTTATCTTCTCGAGGAATTTGCCGGGAGGATGTTTCTGGCTCTCCATGAGTAAATGTTGAGGAACGCTGCCGTCCCGGGGAACTCCGTGGTGTTGCACGGCCAGAAGGCGGGGGAATTGCTGTCCCTGAGGCAGACCCTGGCCAAGTGGCACCTGTGTCACCTTTGGGGCTGTGATGGGTGCTGTCACTCGTGCCAGCTCAGCCCCTGTGTGTCCTTGTCTCCCATCCCCCTGGCTGGGTGCCCATCCTGTGTCCCGCTGCCTCTCTCCAGGGGCTGTCTCGGCATGGGAGGTCAGCGGCTCGGGATGTGGCAACATCCTCGGCGTGCGTCTCCCTGAGCGCCTTTTCACATATTTTAGATGGGGAACGGATTAGAATCCCAAATGTCAATAGGATTTATAGATACCATCTGCTGCTGACGGTCCTGAATTTCTCTGTTCAGTGTGTGAGAGCTGCCGCCTCCCGCATTCTGCCTGTGCTGCTCTCAGGATTTCCTCCCTTTCCCCTTTCCCCTTTCCCCTTTCCCCTTTCCCCTTCCTATGCCCTGTGAGGCTCTTTCCCTCGGTGGCTCAATCTCTTGACATTCCAGCAGTTTGGGATCCTCATCCTGGAGGTGTGAGCAGCAGGAGGAAGGAGGCTGCAGCCCACCCGTGCTCCCTCCCCATCCCTGCCTGCAGCTCTGGGATCTCAGCCGGGATGGGTCCAGCAAAGTGGGGTCTCCTGAGGAAGCTGCTGAGCTCTGCTCAGCCTGAGGCTCCCTCTGCTGTCCGTCCATCCCTCTGTCCCTCTGCCTGGCTGTCCATCTGCCCGGCTCTTGCTGCGGTGTCCTTGGGCTGTGCAGGAGGAATAGCTGAGCTGGGCTGGGGCAGGCTCCCTGTCTTCTCCCAAAATCCTTCTCCCAAAAGAGCAACCCTCGAGAGAAACATCGGTATGCTTTGACCACGGATGAAAGGCTGCAGGTCTGAATGACAGGCTCTTTTTCCCTACTTTTTATCTACTTTTTACCTCTTTTCCCTCCTTTTTTCTGTTTTTTCTCTTTCTCTCCCCCGTTTTCTCCTTTCAGTTTCCTTTCTTCTCCTTGTTTTTTCCTCTCTTGTCTTTTTTTTTCTTCTGTCTCTTTTCCCCTTTACCTTTCTCTTCCCCTTCCTTCCTCTTGCCTTGTCCTACTCTCTTTTCCCCTTTTCCCCTTTCTCTTCCCCCTCCTCTCTTTTTTCTGTTCTTTTCTCATTTTTTCTCCTCTTCTCCCCGCGTTTTTCCCCATCTTCTCTTTTTTCCACTCTTTTATCCCTTCTCTCCTCTTTTCTCTCTCATTCTCTCCCCTTTCCTACTCTCATTTTCCATTTCTTTCCCCCCCCCACTCTTTCCCCCGCTTCCCCTTTTTTTTTCTATTTTCTCCTTCCCCCAACTTTCTTCCTTCCCTCTTATTTTCCCTTTCCTCTTTTCTCCCTTCTTTTCCCTCCACCCTTTTCCCCCAATTTCTTTTATTCTCGTCTCCACTCTTTCCACTCGTCTCCACTCATCTCTACCTCTAGTTTTTCCTCTCTTTTCCCTTTTTCTCCCCTTTTCTCCCCACTCTTTATTCTCCTGGCCCAGGACTGAGCCCTCAGTGGTTTCTTAGGGCAGCCTAATCCCCCTTTTCCTGAGGAACCATGCTGCATCAACAGATACCGGACAGCCTTGGGAAGATGCAGCCAGGCAGTTTGGGAGGGAATTGGGACCAGGATGAGGATCCAAATTTGCTTTTAAAAAGTCCAAGGTTATGACAAGCTGGCAGCAGCATCTCCGGAGTGTGCAAAGTGCTTTTTGGGAGCTTTTAGCCCGGAGGAGGCTAAAACAAGGGGTTTTCCCTGCTCTGCCAGCAAGCCAGCTGCCATGGCTTCTCCTTGGGGAAATTCTCCAAAACATTTCACCAGCTGGTGCATTCCCAGTTCCTGCCTGGCTGCTTGCTCGGTGGCAGAGCTGGTTGCACTGGGCCAAGATGCCCCAATGCCACCTGTGCCACCAGCCCACGCTCAGGGCACCTGTTTTGGAAATCCCAAGCCCCTGTTTTTGGGATGCCCCAGCCCTGACTCCTTCCCTGGGAGCTGCCAGCATGGAGGTGTGCAGTGAAACGAAGATCATTGACTTAACGAGGGCATCCCACGGGACTGCTGCTCCACTCCACTATCATGAGCTGCCTAATCCCAGCAGAAGGGAAAAGAGGGAATTTCTCCAGCTGGGCATCCTGTCTGCACACGCTTGGGGTACCCCAGCATGGTGCTGCTGCCCGAATCCTCCTGGCAGAGACGAGGCAGCTCATGGGCCCATGTGATGCTCCTCACCCCAGGAGCTGCACAGCCCTGGACAGGGGGCAGGGGGAAAGAGGCTGTGGAAACACCAAGGTTTTCCATCCCACCAGTGGGAATGGAAGCAGCAGTCACTCCTGTCCCTCTGGGATGTGCTGAGGACATGGTGGGGGAGTCCTGCAGCAGTGGGGGTGTCCTGCAGTGCACAGTGCCACCACACCCTGGCCCCGGGGCAGCCGGGCTGGGCACGTGGATGCTGTTGGGACACGCCAGAGAGGGTTGGCAGACACCTGGCTCCTTCCCCAGGCTGATGGGAGTGCAGGAGCTCCGGGAAAGGGCTGTATAGGACCTCTGACAACCTGGCAAACCCGTGTCCCGTGCGGATTGGTGGCAGGCTGTTCCGCAGCAAGCACCCCTAACAGCATCAGTCATGGGGAGAGCTGCTGGCAGCGGCAGCCAGCTCCCATTTTCAGGGAAAAACTCACTTCAAAAGTAGTGTGGGAAATGTTGCGTGGAGCAACATGGGCATCTGAGCATTTGTCTCGGTGATTTTCCTGAATATTTTTAGAGTGGAACATCAGCTCTGGGGTGTGGAGACCCCCACTCTGTAGGACCACATTGTAATGTGGCAGACTGTGACTTGCCTGGTCACGCAGCCAAGAAGAGCCAAAATTATCACCTCCCCATCAAAATCCTGTCTCAGGGACACTTTTGGAGCCACAGAGGTGACTTGCCTGGTGCCACCAGGGCAGTGCAAGCCCTCCATGTGCTCCATCCCTGCTCAGCCATCCCCAGCGCACCATCACCCGAGCTGGCTAAGTCAGTTTGGGGGGAGCTTTTTTAGGCTGAGGTGAAGAACAACTGAATTTTTTGGGGTGTGGGAGAGCGCCAGTGCTACCCAGGGGAGATTTTCATCCTGGGCTCCAGGAAAACTTGTGATTGCTCCGACCTGGCTTCGAGGCGCTGCTGGCGCGTGATGCCTGGAGGGGTGGGAAACTGCAAGTGGCCCCCTGGGCATCCTGCGACAGCACCTGGAGGGTCCGGGCCCTGTAACTGAGCCAGGAAAGCGGCTTTAAACACTTGACTTTGGGGACTTGTTGTGTTTCCAGCCGGTGGAGGTATTGAAAATGTTTTCCGGGATTTGTTTCCCTCCTCGTTCAGTTTTGCTCTGAGATTATAACCTTTTCCTGAGGCCTGGAGAGGGGTGTCCCACCTAAGCTGGGCATCCATGAGGACCATGTCCAAGCATGTATGCCATGTGTATCTCTCGATGCTGGTGATTTAACCGCAGCCACTGAGCAGGGAGAGAGGATTTTGGAAATTCTGGGCAAGAAGGAGTTAAACATCTGGCAGCAGCTGCTGGGACAGGCAGTAGGGTGCGTCTGAAGGCTGGCTTGGCTCCCGGAGGTTTTGGGGGGCTCAGGTGGGTCCCCGGCCAGGCGGCGGGGTCCCGGAGGGGCCGTGCCGGGAGCGGGAGGCTGGCGCTGGGGAGAGGAGGGCTTGGCAGGGCCGGCGGTGCGGCCACTCCTCCCCCTGCTGCGCTCCGGTTTGAAGGGTCGAGCGCCGGAGCTTGGGAGGAGAGAGCGATGTGAGTGCTCCGGGAGTCTGGCCGGGGCAAAACTCCTGCCTCTTCCCTGCTTTCCTTCCTCCAGCCTCTCCGTTCCGCTCTTGGGAGCGACGGAGCTCATTTTCCCTTTCCAATGGCCCCACCTCGCTTGGGGTTTCTGCTCCTCCTGGCTTGCTGCTTCTCCCGCTCTGAAACGCAGCTCCTGGACTGGGTTTGGGACAGCATGAAGACCACGGGAAGCCCAGCAGCACCCGGCGAGGGAATCCCAACCTCAGCGGCAGCTCAGGCTCCCAGCCCGTCCCCGGGGACGTGGGGTGGCGAGGTGGAGGGGAATGCCACCACCTCACAGCCGCAGGAGACAGATCCTGCTGCAGCAGTGCCTGTGGGTGAGGGAACCACAGCCAAAACCACGGAGCAGGAGGATGGGAATGCCACGGGGCTGGTGGAGAGCACGGCACGGCCAAGCATCGCTCCTCCCCGCAGCACGTCACCTGCCCCGGGACAGGAGGTGGCCAGCAGCCCCACCGAGGACCCCGAGCTCCTGGGGACAGTGACCACCGAGGACCTGCAGCTCCTGGGGTCAGGGAACACTGAGGACCCCCAGCTGCTGGGGTCAGGGACCACTGAGGACCTGCAGCTCCTGAGGATGAGAAGCACCAAGGACCCCCAGCTCCTGGAGTCTGGGACCACTGAGGACCTACAGCTGCTGGGGTCAGGGGCCCCCAAGGATCCACAGCTCCTGGAGACAGAGACCCCAAAGGATCCACAGCTCCTGGAGACAGGGACCCCAAAGGATCCACAGCTCCTGGAGACAGGGACCCCAAAGGATCCACAGCTCCTGGAGACAGGGACCCCAAAGGATCCACAGCTCCTGGAGACAGGGACCACCGAGGACCTGCAGGTCCTGAGAATGAGGACCACTGAGCATGCACAGCTCCTTGGGACAGGGACCACTGAGGAGCTGCAGCTCCTGAGGGCAGTGGCCCCTGAGGATCCACAGCTCGTGGGGAGCACCAAGGACCCACAGCTTCTGGGGAACACCAAGGACCCACAGCTTCTGGGGACAGGGACCATGGAGGAGCTGCAGCTGCTGGGGTCAGGCACTACTGAGGACCTGCAGCTTCTGGGGATGATGAGTACCACAAACCTGCAGCTCCTGGTGGCAGGGAGCGCCAAGGATCCACAGCTCCTGAGGACATGGACCACTGAGGACCCGCAGGTCCTGGGCATGGGGACCACTGAGAATCTGCAGCTCCCGGGGAATAATGAGAACCCACAGCTCCTGAGGACAGTGACCACTGAGAGCCCACAGCTCCTGAGAATAGCGGCAACCAAGAGCCCAGAGCACCTGAGGATGCTGACCACCAAGAACCCAGAGCTCCTAGGGATGGGGACACCCACAGCAATGGAGACACAGGTGTCCTTGCAGAGACCAGCAGGTCCCCAGCCAGGTAGTGCCCCTTTTCCTTTCTCACCAGGTGACAGTCCCCGTGAGCAGGCGGTGCCATTCCAGGACCCTTCGGCACAACCTCCCCGTCAGCTCCATGGAGCATCACCGAACCTATGGCATGGCACCGGCCACCGGGGGCTGGCTCTGGCCAGCAGGAACAGGAGCCAGAGCCCCTCTTGGCCTGACCAGAGGGTGGATAAGGGTGTGGATCCTCCTGCTGCCGATAACTCCGTCCCTCTGGAGTTCGATTTACTAACCGCTACCACGCGGCTCTCCGGGAGTAGCGGCGCGGGGCTCGCATCCTTCTTCCCGGGACTGCTGCCGCTGGCCGGCCGCTGCCAGCCCATCCCGACCCGCCTGCCCTTCTGCAGCGTGCTGGGCACCAGCCATGTCCGATTGCCAAATTACCTCCAGCACGGCGGCGAGGAGGAAATTCGGGCGGCTTTGCATGAGTGGGAGGGGCTGCTTGAGTCGCGGTGCCATCGCTACCTGGAGTGGTTCCTCTGCTTGCTGCTGCTCCCCGGCTGTAGCCCCTCGGTCCCCATAACCCCCCCGCCGTGCCAGGGCTTCTGTGAGGCCGTCAGGGACCTGTGTTGGACTCACTTGGCCGCTCAGCGCCTGCCCCTGCCTTGCGATGCTCTGCCTGAGGAGGATGAAGGGGTTTCTTGTGTCTTTATTAATGCTTCTGCAGGTAACGTGGCTGGGTGACATCCCTGTGTCGTGTGTCTCCCCTCTCCGGACTCCCCCAGGTGTTGGGGGATGCTTCTGCCTCGTGCCCATGGGACGCTGCTGGGTCCAAAATCGCTTTCTACCCAGTCCTGGCTTCTCCAAACAGGGAGCCAGTGGGTTTTGGCTCCCTCTGCGAGGCTGAGCATCACTGCTGGTGAATCCCAGTGGCCAGCACTGGGGGTGCTCGCCACGCTCATCATGCTGGCATTCAGGGCCAGTTCCCCAGTGCTGTGGGACTTTGGGTTGTCCATCCTGGGCTTGGGGCACTTGGAGAGCTGGCAGCTCCCTGCAGGAACGGGGCAAGGACCCGGACCCCGTGACACCCAGCCACAGCACCGTGGTGGGGAGGAGGTTTCAAGGTGACCCTCGGCCGTGCCCACACTCTCCCCTCACCCGGAGCAGCCCTTCGGGGTTAATGATTCACCCGGCGGCGGCTAATGTTTGATCGCCGCCGCTTGGAAAAGTGGGAGAGGTTCCTTCGCCCCCAGCTTCATCCTTCGGTGGTTGTGACCTTCCTGCGTGTCAGCCAGGGACCCAGACAGGGCAGGGGGGTGAAAGGACGGGAGCGGGGGGTGACTGGTGCTTGAAGAAATGCACGTTGGGATGAAAGCTGGAGCTCCCCCCGCCCGCCCAAGCCTCTGAATGAGGCTGTGTTCCCGTGCCGACCCCTGCGCCCTCGGGGGATGGCCGGGAGATGCCAACTGGGAATGCCGAGACTGGGGGTGGCAAACAAGGGTCTACACAGGGCCCCCTCAGTGTCAAAGAGGCTCTGTTCGCTGGGGGGATGCCCTGGGATCATGGGGATGCTTGGAGAGGAGGCACACGCCTGTCCAGGAGTGCAGGAGTGGGGTTTCTTGGATGGGCAGTGTTGGGAATGAGTGGGGGATGTGGAGGCTGTGGTGCACCCCATGGAGTGACTTGAGATGCTCCTGCGTGCTGGGTGTGCCCTGAATCCCACACTGGCAGCCTGGGCCATCCAAGAAGGTCACGGCAGAGTGGGAAGGTGGCTTGGAGCATCCTGGGGACCTTTCCAATGGCAGAATCCCTGTGTCCAGAGACATCCCTATGGCCATCCTGTGCCAGCACCAAACCCACTGTGGCCTCTGCCATCTCTCCGTGTTCCACGGTGGGTGCTGCCATTTCGCCACAGGGATGATGGGCTGCAGTATTTGGGCTCTGGACGCGCTTTGGAAAAAGCAGGCATGGCCTGAAAGGTTTGGGGATGAGAAGGGACACTTGGCTTTTGTAGGGGAGCAGACATTTGAAGGGGTCTCCCCTTACCCTCTGCTCCCCAGTCCCCATCTCTGCCACACAAGAAAAACTCCATTTTTTGGAAATTGCTGGCACCCAGCTGCCACCCCAGACTAGGGGACGAGTGGCATGTTTGAGGAGGAGGGAGACTCCCAAAGCCTGCTGCAGCTCCAAGGGGAGATTGGTTGAAAACTGCCCTGCTAACAAAAGCCTCTTTCAGCATGTCCCCATCATCCTGAGCCCCGGGGGGGGACACAATGACTTGTCTGGCTGCAGGAATTGCAGCTCTGGCTCTTACACCAGTGTGGACCCCCGGGAGGAAGCTCTGGCTTCCTTTCCCCTTAAAGCTGCTGTGCATTTGGCTTCCTCCAACCCCAGATAAATGCAATCCCTGCATCCTGGTATTTGCAGTTGGAGAGAGCTTGTGGGGTGCCTGAGCATGGGGTGACTCTTGGGGGGGTGACAGGCTGAGAGTCTGGGGGAGCCCCAGTCGCTCACCCCATCCTTTTAGGTGTAGGGCTGTGCACATCTGGGAGTGAAAGGACTCTGGGCTCCAGGATCCAGAGGTTCCCTTCTGAGCAGACTGGAGATGCCCCACAGAGAAGCCTGATCCCAGTGCAGGGCAGATGAGGGGGCCGAAACTAGTGGAAAAACTAGTGGAAAA
Organism: Grantiella picta; assembly: GCA_013397955.1. Taxonomy (NCBI): domain Eukaryota; kingdom Metazoa; phylum Chordata; class Aves; order Passeriformes; family Meliphagidae; genus Grantiella; species Grantiella picta. The sequence goes on along the minus strand of VZRM01000349.1, from coordinate 175,623 downwards.
CCAGGAAGGAGATTTTCTCCCAGCCAGGTGCTCAGTTTTGGGTGCCAGTCTTGGGAGGGACTTGGGGCTTAGGGAGCAGGGTGGACACGGAGCAGTTTCAGAGCCAGAGTTTCAGAGGATCAGTGGGTCTGCCTGTGGCAGAGTGAAAACTTGCCCCCACCTTTAGTTGGTGGCATTTCTAATGTCCCCACTGCTGGGTCCCTGTCATGGGGCTGGCGCTGGCATTGGGGCTTGGCAGCGGGGGGAGCCTGGGAATGCTCCATGTCCCCCAGGCTTTGGAAGAGGCACCCAGGTTTTCATCACCATCCCAAGAGATGTGTTTTCCTTTTGGGCTGGGCAAGGCTGGGCTGATTCCTTCTTTCTCTTTTCTTTCATTTTCTTTTTTCTTTTCTTTTTTTTAAGAGCTCTGGAGGACAATGCCTTGCTCCAGAGCTGGGTGGAGGTTCCTGGCTGATCCTCTTGGGTTCAGCCCAGAATACCTCAGGATACACCTCTGATTCCCCCGCACTCCCCATTGCTCCCATGAAAACCACGGATGGAACTGGGGATATTGAATTGTCCCAGCTTCCACTCCTGACTCGCGGTGGAGCCAAAAATCAGCACTGAGCACCCATCCCCAGTTCAGATCCCTCAGCAGTTTTGGAGCCAGGGTGGCTGGGTCTCCTCTCTCCCAGGAAATCAGAGGTTAAAAAGCACCAGGCGTGCTCACTCCCGTGGAGCTGGCACCGGCCCCGTGTGGTTGACATAGGAGAGAAGGAATCCAGCGCCCGGTGTGTGGGCGATGAGGATGTGCTGCCTGCCAGAACAACGGGAGCTGGCGGACACTGGGCTGGCTCACCCCGACCAGATGTTCAGCTGCGCCGGCTTGGAGAGACGGTCTCCAGCAGAACTTCCCTAATTCCCTAATTCTCAACAGGAGTTGGGAAAGGAGGCGACCTCCAAATTGAGAGCATCTGGGAAGCTGAGCTGGCTTGAGCTGCGTTCCCAGGGTGTTGCGAGGGGATGGCTCTGATTTTTTCCCAGCTGGGGTGACCATAGGATCTTGTCCCGGAATGACGCGAGGGGTCACTCTGATCCCGGAATGAGTATGGATGCAACGCACTTCGTCAGGGCTCCGTGGTGATTCAGCATCCTGGAGCTCCAGCAGCAACCCCCTGCTGTGGGCAAGATCCTTTTGGTTTTATCCCATCTCAGGGAATCTGAGCAACCTGGTCTAGTGGAAGGTGTCCCTGCCCACGGCAGGGGGATTGGAATGAGATGATCTTGACAGTCCCTTCCCACCCAAATGGTTCTGTGATGTCCCAGCTGTGGCTGGAGGGCCAGCAGCTGGGGATGGGGGGTGTTTTGGGAGATGAATCCGAATGGCGTGGTGGAAGCAGCTCAAGGTCGCTGCCTTGGCCAATGCACAAATCTTGGCTCCTGGGGAGGGTGAGCACAGGGACCCACTGGAGGACAGTGTCTTTGGGAGGCACGGGCAGGGTTGTCCTTGCTGAGTGACCATCCTTCCCTGGCTGGTTGTGATCATCCCTGTGCTTCCTCCTTGCAGAGAACCTGAACGCCGAGGTCAGCCTGCTGGAGCTGATAGGTGACCCGCCGACAGAGGAGATCCACAGAATTTATGGCCCCGACAACAACCCTGGCTACGTCTTCGGCCCCAACGCCAACACGGGCCAGGTGGCCCGGTACCACCTGCCAAGCCCTTTCTACCGGGACTTCTCCCTGCTCTTCCACATCCAGCCCACCACACCCCGGGCCGGCGTGCTCTTTGCCGTCACGGACTCCTCGCAGAGCATCATCTACGTGGGCGTCAAGCTCTCGGAGCTGCGGGCTGGCCAGCAGCAGATCATCTTCTACTACACGGAGCCGGGCTCGCCCAGCTCCTACCCGGCCGCCACCTTCACCGTGCCCACCCTGCTCAACCAGTGGACGCGCTTCGCCATCAGCGTGGAGGAGGAGGAGGTCGTGCTCTACTTGGACTGCGAGGAGCACGAGCGTGTCCACTTCGAGCGTTCCCCGGATGAGATGGAGCTGGAGGAGGGCTCCGGGCTCTTTGTTGCTCAGGCTGGAGGGGCTGACCCGGATAAATACCAGGTAAGAGCTCAGGTCACCCCTAGGAGTGTCTCCAGGAAATCTGGAGAGGTGTGACATTGCCCATACCCAGAAGACAAGTAGTGGCCGTGCTCCATGTGTGTCCCTGGGAAAGAGGACACCTGAGGTGGGGGGAAGGTGGCTTCAGATGCCACTGATTTATTGTCTTGGGGGTCACCAAGGCAAAGCTCTCAAGCTGGGCTGGTGGGAGGACATGGGGTTGCCCTACTACACCCACCACTGTTGGTGCCTTTTCCCAGCAAACACATGGAGCCTCTTCAGATCTCCCCGTTGCTGAAAATTGTTCCCATTGCTCCTCCTTTGGTGGAGGAGCTGGTTTGGCTGGGAAAATGTCTCTCTTAACTGGAAAAAATGCTTGGGCTGGAGCATATCTTTGCTGGCTGGTGTTGGGCGGTATCTCCAGGAAGACTTTGGAGAGTGAGGAAGGATGTGATAGCTCAGCCTGTGCTTTGAGCAGGACTCGTGTTCCAGATAAGGTCTGTGGAAAGTGTGGGGAGAATGCCCAGCTGACATGGAAATCCCCTGCAGGACTTGAGGAGAGGAATGTTCAGGTTTATCCTGGGCTGAGCAGGATTTGCCCAGCAACAGAGGCGCTGCTGAGGGGAGCGATGTTTTTCCTGTGGAGTTTTGCAAAGCACGTTTCTGAGCTTAAACATCATCCTGGCTGTACTGCCACATCCCCACTGGAATGGCTTTGGGCAGGGAAAGCTCCCCCAGGATGGGGTTAATCATTGATGGGCTACAAACTGGTTTGCACTGGGATTCGGGCTGCTCCTTTGAAGAGCAACTCTTTGCTCTTGAAGAGCAATTTCTTTGCTCTTGAACATGCTGGGAGGGCCAGGTCATGGCTGTGGAGGAGCTCCTCTCCCCAGCTGGAGAGGGTTTGGCACCATATGGAAGGCAAAGTAACAGCCTGGAGCAGATCAGCCCCTTTTAGCAGGTGATGCTCCCAAGCTTGCCAGCGCCCCAATCCCACTGCCCGCCCCCGGTTTTCCCGTGGGGAATAGCTGGCCATGGAGGGAAGGAGGCCTTGGCTGGGTGAGAGGCGAGAAGCATCTGACTGCCTCGTGGTGTTTCCATCACTGTCCAGCCCTGCCTCGCGTTATCTGGAACTAACGGGGCATCAAGAGGATTAAAACCTGGCCCTGGGTCAAACCTCAGGATGAACTCACTGGGAAGCAGCTGGGGGGATGTCCTGGCACCTCTGCTCTTTCCTGAGTTGCCTTTGTGGCCATGGCAGGAAACCTGGAGGGGCAAAATCTGCAGGAGACAGAAGGAGACAGCAGCTTTCAAGGGGGCAAATGGGGTCTCAGCTGGGGTCTGGCAGGAGGGTTTGTTCACAGCTGGATGTGGCATGTGGGGACATGGTTTGGTGGGGGACCTGGCAGTGCTGGGTTAGTGGTTGGATTTGATGGTCCTAGAGGGCTTTTCCAGCCCTCATGATTCTATGGATTCACTGTAAGATCTGTGGTGCTGCTGGTCTGTTTATCAGAGCAAAGAGGCTGCATAGGGCCCCTATAACCATCCCTCATGGGGCTGCCTCGCTTCAGGGCTTGGGACTGGCTTGTTTCCCATGCCTCTGGCAAGCCCCAGGTTTCACCCTTGCAGCCCCTGCCCAGCAGCACCAGCATGGCTTGACGAGCCATGTGCCAGAGCTGGCACTGTGTGGGCTTAGCAGAGGTAGTGGCCAGGACCCGGCCAGACACCCAGCAGAGCTTTTACAGGGATCTTTTGGCTGTGCTCCTTGTTTTCCCTCTCCCCAGGGCTTCCTGGCCACAGCCGACTGCCCTGCCCCACGCAAGGACAGCTGGCAGGTCCTGCAGCCCACGTGTTGTATTTCCTGGGATAATCTGCACTTCCTTACTATTTGTGTTTTGCGAGCACCGTGTGCATCCAGGCCGCTTGTTTATACAAGAAACCACCACAAATCCCTTCCTAAGGATGCTGCCTCCAGGCAAAGCCCCAAAGCATCCCAGCCTCAGCAGGAGAGGGGTGTGGGTACCAGCCTGAACCCCACGGCTCCCACTGCAAGCAGGGTCACCCAGCACATCCCAGAGCCCAGGCTAGGTCCTCACTGCAGGGGGAACACCGGGCTGCTGTCGGGATGGTAGTCTGCCAAGCTGGGATGCTGCCCATCCGTCTGATCCCAGCAGGGAGGAGCAGGGGACCACGCTGGGAAGTGGGCTCAGGGAGAGGAGGTGCCTCCCCCTCAGTGTCTCTTCTTTGGGCAAGACACCTAAAATAATATTTGGGCTGGCCTGCAAGCACGGCGCGCCGTGTCTGGGCAAGGAAATGTGGTGGGCTTAAGAAAACAAGGAGCAGGGGCAGTTGCAGTTCAGCCAGGCTAACTGTGACATAATATGAATGTATTATAAGTAGGTTAATTTGTAGCTATATACTAAGTGTAATATATTATAGATACATTATATTTTTATATATAATAAAACACTGCATAAATTCCTCTTGCAAGCAAGTGACCCTGGTTGGGTGGTGACCTCTTCCAGCTGCTGGGAGCAGATCTCATTCATCCTTTTTCTCCCACTTGAGGATGTGGTGGCTGAGTGGCACGGTGGGTCACATCACAGCAGGGTAGCTCGTCTGTGTCCCCCACCCACCCATGCTCTCCTTCCAGGGGGTAATCGCAGATTTGAGGCTCCGGGGAGACCCGCGGGCAGCCGAGCGGCAGTGCGAGGAAGAGGAGGATGATGCTGAGGTGAGCGCTGGCAGCACGGCTGGGACAGGCTCGGGGATGTCCCCAGTGTGTCCCCAGCTCAGCCCTCACCCCTACTCCACGGGCACACGCAGGTCTCCGGGGATTTTGGCAGTGGGATGGAAGGTGGACACCAACCCTCGGGCAAGGTCGAGGTGAGTTGCTGCCTGCAGGTGTTGCGCTCAGGGCGACACCCCAAAATTTGAGTGACAAGGAGGTGACGGTCATGGGATGCTTGGTGGTGTCCCAGCACCTGTCCCTTACGGGAAGGTGCTGGGAGGTGAACGGTGCTGTGGTGTCCCCTCATTGCTGGCGCAGGCTGTCCCAGGGCTGGTGGATGCTGTCCCTGTCACCTCCCCCCCCGTGGCGGGGGACAGTGGCTCCAGGAGTGGCGGGGGGTCCCCACAGCAGGCCGAGAGGACCAGAGTGGAGGAGACGCTGCAGGTCTCCACAGGAGGTAATTCCAGCAGCTTTCGCTTTCCCAGGGGTACACGAGTGGGGACATGGTGCTGTGGCTGTCCCCAAGCATGACTGGGCCCCTTTTCTTTTCCACAGGCACCGGCCTCAAGGGTGAAAAGGGGGAGAAGGGTGAACGTGGCTTGAAAGGGGACTCAGGGACCGGTGGCATTGTGGGGCCAGGCAGTGTCAAGGGTCAAAAGGTGGGTGAGAGCTGATTCCTGGGGTGCTCAAGGGTGTCAGTGACCTGTCTGTGTTTGACACCTGCTCCTCTCTGGTTCTGCTCCTCAGGGGGAGAAAGGAGACCTGGGCGTCAAGGTAAGCATCACTGGGGGAGCTGGCACAGCCATGCCACCTCAGGGACCTGCCACCCATCCCTGTCTCCCTCCCCTCCCCAGGGCAGCGCTGGGTTCGGCTATCCTGGCTCTAAGGGCCAAAAAGGAGAACCAGGTGACCCTGGACCACCCGGCACAGTCTCTCGGCACGCTGATGGCTCGGTGGTGGAGCAGGTCACTGGCCCCCCAGGGCCACCAGGGAAAGATGGAGCCCCTGGCAGGGATGGCGAGCCTGTGAGTCAATTCCTCCCCCACGGGGTGTCCCCTGTCCCCCACCCTGCCCACCTGCACGCTGACCTGTCCCCTCTTTGTCACCTCTAGGGAGATCCTGGCGAGGACGGCAAACCCGTAAGTGGGGTGGGGGGTGGCGGGGTGACGGGGGACAGCCACCCCCTTGCTCTGCCACTCACTGACCCCCCACTGCTCCGTTCTGCAGGGTGAAATGGGGCCCCCAGGTTTCCCTGGAATGCCAGGGGAGCCGGGTCTGAAGGGGGAGAAGGTGAGTGCTGCTGTTGGGGGGCAGAACGTGCCCCCCCTTCCTCTCACCCCCTGCTTGGCTGCACCCCCAAACTGCCCTCTCTCCTTTGTGCCAGGGTGACCCGGGCGTGGGGCCAAGGGGACCCCCAGGACCTCCTGGCCCTCCGGGACCACCAGGACCCTCCTCCAAGAATGACAAGCTGGTGAGTGGCCCTGGCACAAAGGGATTTGAGGGATGAGGGGGTCCATCAAGCCATGGAGATTTGGGGTGCTGTCCCCAGTGTCCCTGGGTGCCCTGACAGCACCCTCGTGCTTCTCCCCCAGACCTTCATCGACATGGAGGGCTCTGGCTTCAGTGGCGACCTAGAGAGCCTGCGGGTGAGTGGGGGTGAGTGCCTGTGCTGCCAGCTGGGATTTGGGGGGACACCCTCAGCCATGGCCCCCCACTTCTCTTCTAGGGTCCGCGAGGGCCACCCGGTCCCCCAGGGCCACCCGGCGTGCCCGGTTTGCCAGGGGAGCCAGGACGGTTTGGGATGAACCACACAGACCTGCCGGGACCACCGGGGCTGCCAGGCAGGGATGGCATCCCTGGGCCCCCGGGGCCAGTGGTAGGTCCATGGGGTGGCCAAGGGGACCCATCCCAGGGCCACCCTGTGGTGGCTGGGGGCTCAGTGCCCACCAGCCCCATGGGGTTTTCCTGTGCTGGAAAACAGTTCCTGGGATCTTACAGGGTCCTCAGGGTCCCCCAGGAAGAGACGGGGAGGCTGGGCAGCCAGGGCCCAAAGGAGAGCGGGTGAGTGTCCCCTGTCCCATGTGCCCCAGGAGCAGGTCATGGCTGTCCCACAGGGCAGATGGCACCCTGGCACATCTCTCAAACATCCCAGTTCCTGGGCTGGGGAACACCGTTCTGCCTCTGCCTGGAGCTGGGCAGCTTCTTCACACTCTCTTCTCACTCCTCCTCCTCCTCCTTGTCCTTCCCAGGGTGACGTGGGTGACCTCGGCCTCCCTGGTCTGCCAGGACCCAAGGTAAGGGCCCTGGGGTGGGTTTTTTGGGGTTCTCCATTGCAGACTGGAGGCAGGGCCATCTTGCACAGAAGTGGGGAGGCGGATGCTGTGTTTAGGTTCCTCCCAGATTAGGGCCACAGCTTAAGAGTGCATGGAGCTGCTGACCCCACAAAGGATGCTCACCAGGCTGCTGCCACCCTCCCTTGGCTTTGCTCTAGGCACTGCCACATCAGGAAGCAGGCAGGAAAGCCAAGGGGGTGTTTCAAGAACACAAGAGAGTTTGCTTGGGGGTGCCCATACCCCACGGGAGAACACCCAGTCTTCTGTGCATCACTGTCTCCTGCCTGCCTGCCTGCACTAGCTTCTTTCCACCCTGCACCCTCAAGGGTGGAAGTAAAGCCGAGCTGGGGACAAAAGCCTCAAAAATTAAGATTTCTCAACCTTAGTTCTAACCTTCTGCACTTCTGCAGCACCCATAGGGCGGATGGGGTGGCAGTGCATGTAAGGCCCAATCTCTTTGCAGCCAGACCCATTGCAATCCCAGGAATGCCTGCAAGCATCCCTTCTTGGCACAGAGCTCTGCTGCAGCACCAGAGCCAGCCCCACGTGCAAAAACATTCCCATTTATGATTGTAGATGGGCCTCTGGTGGCCACTGTGGATATTACACGGGGAGCTGGTGGGATGAAGATATCCCAGCTTGACAATGCTGCCTCCCACAAAGCCCCAAGACAGGGGAGCATCAAGGAGAGCATCCGTGTCCTGTCCCAAAGGGGGTTTGGGAGGCAGGCTCCAGGCAGCAACAATTGCCGCCTTCCATCTGTCCTCTTCTCGTCCCTTTTGCAGGGCAACAAAGGAGAAATGGGACCAGCAGGACCTCCAGGAGAAATGGGCTTAGCTGGCCTTCCGGGGCCAATCGGCCCCCAAGGGCAGCCAGGGCCTCCTGGCCCCCCAGGACCACCGGGGCCAGGCTACGAGGCTGGATTTGTAAGTGGCCACTGACGGGGTGGGATGAGCTGGAGCCAGGGGCAGGCACAGCTCAGCCCCTTCTCCCTGCATTTAGGGTGACATGGAGGGCTCAGGGGTGTCATTCACCCCTGGACCACCTGGACCTGAAGGACCACAGGTAGGGCCACTCCTGCCCCTTCCCTCCTCGCTGTCCTGGGGTCCCTGGGACATTCCCTGCCATCGTGTCCCCTGCCATCACCCAATTCTCATGGTCTCCTTGTTGCCTACAGGGTGTGCCCGGACTGCCAGGGGTGAAGGTGAGAAACCCTTCCAACATCCTCCTGGCTCCATCCATGTAGGATGCCTGTAGGGATCCCGCTGACACCTCTTTCCTTGCAGGGAGAAGTCGGCAGCCCCGGACAGCCCGGCTTGCCAGGGCCAAAGGTAGGAGCACCAGGAGATTGGGATGGCTTTGTGCCAGCACTGGGTGTGCAGGGCAGTGGGCAGGGCCCCTGTGCTCCCCAGCCTGGGGCTGCATCCTGCCCTTTCCCACTGCCATTGCAGGGCGATGCTGGCATGCCTGGAGTGGATGGCCGCCCTGGCCTGGAGGGCTTCCCTGGACCACAGGTAGGAGCCTCAGCCCCCCAGTTCCCGAAAACCCTTAATTGCAGCAGCTCCATCCTCAGCAGCCAAAATTCCCCCTCCCTGCTTTGGGACCTGGCTCACTGTGTGCCAGAGATGCCACACTCCTTAGGACTCTGTCCTTATCACCCTGTCACCACGCTGGCCACCAACTCCACCCAAAACTGTCACAGCCTGGCTCATTGCCTGGGCTTTGGAGGCAGAGGTGGGGTGGTCTGAAGGATTTTTGGAGCCGGAGGTGGGAGGGAGTCTCCACTTATCAGCCACAGTCCGGCTCCATGTGGTGCTCACACCTTCCTTCTCCCCTTTCCAGGGACCCAAAGGTGACAAAGGCAGTGCCGGTGAGAAGGTAGGTGCCACCGGGCTGGGGACAGGGACCAGCTAGTGGTGGCCCTGGGCTGATGGCTTGTGTCTTCCAGGGAGAGCGAGGCCGAGATGGTGTGGGACTGCCCGGCCCCCCCGGCCCACCTGGTCCCCCTGGGCAGGTCATCACTGTTTCCAGTGAAGATGTAAGTGGTGGCGCCTGGTGTCAGCACAGGGCAGGGGAAGGGATTTCCCAGCAGCCATCATGAGGGAGACCTCGCCAGCAGCTCTGACCTTCAGAGCCAAGAGCAGGGTGAAAAACCTCGTTTTGTGTCTTTTTGCAGAAGTCTTTGGTGGCTTTCCCTGGTCCAGAGGTAGGTGCCCTTCTGCCACCTGTGCCCACCCCGCAGCAGTGCCAGGAGGGCACCCCATTTTTTGGAAAGAGGGGGTTTGCTCTTAGGAGCGTCTCTGCTTCTCTCTGCAGGGCAGACCAGGCCTCGCTGGCTTCCCGGTGAGTTGGTGACACGTCTGGGGACCACAGGGGTGGCCCTGGTGACAGCTCTGGCTGCTGGTCCTGCTGTGCTTTGCTGCAGGGTGATGGTGATGGAGTGGGGTTTGGGGCCTGCCTTTGGTGGGTTGGGAATGACGTGGGCTCTGCGTCCTTCCTGCAGGGTGCGGTGGGACCGAAAGGAGACCAGGGGTCAGCTGGTCCCCAGGGCGCCCCGGGGTTGAAGGTAACTGCTCCAGGCCACCTCCATCCCGAGGCGTGGTCACAGTCCTGGTCCCCCATTGTACCTGGCCTCACCAGCCCTGTCACGGGAGGGAGCCTGGTCCTTTCGTGTCCCCTGCCACCTCCTCTTCTCTTGCAGGGGGAGAAGGGGGAGCCTGGCGTCATCATCAGCCCTGATGGGACTGTGGTCACTGCCAAGGTGAAAGGAGAAAAGGTGGGTGCCTGGCAGGAATGGGGGGCACATCCCCACGGGACAGGTGCCCGGTGGTCCCAGTGGTGATGCCCTTTCCCTCTCCATTGTTTGCAGGGGGAGCCGGGGCTGCGGGGCCCAACGGGACCATCGGTAAGTCACCATCACCATCCTCCTTGTATTCCAAAGGAGGCATGGGAATGATCCCAAGCAGAGGGGGGCAGGGGTGCCCCCATGCTGAGCACCCTCATCCTCGTCTTCTCTCCCTTGCAGGGTCCCCCAGGACGAGCAGGGATGAAGGGAGAGATCGGCTTTCCGGGCAGACCCGTAAGACCTGCTCCCGGTTTGTTTGTGTCCTCGGCCATCGCCTCCACCGCATCCCCCTCCCCGTTTGCACGTCCTGCACCCGCTGAACCCCGAACCCTGCCGTGTCCCTGCGGGATGGGGCGGTGCCGGGGTGTCAGAGGTGACTCTGGAGCACCAGACGTGACAGCAGGGGCTGGCAGGGGGACGGGGACGAGGCTCATTGTGCTGCTCATCCACAGGGACGTCCCGGCATGAACGGGCTGAAGGGCGAGAAGGGTGACCCTGCAGATGTGCTGGGCATGAGGGTGAGCACTGCTGTGACCCCCCGGCTGCTGGCCCTGCAGGGTGGGGGCCACACGCCCTGAGGGTCACTCCAAGAACCCCAATCCCTTAGGCAAAGGGCACATGTCTCCCTCTCTTAGGGGCTGGTTGTCCCTCTGGGGCAGCGCAGGGCACCTGTGTCCCCCTCTGTGGTGGGGACTGTCCACTTTGCAGGACTTTGACACATCTCCTCTTCCCCCACAGGGCCCCCCCGGCCCCCCAGGACCTCCTGGGCCCCCTGGGCCACCTGGCAGCATAGTCTACAACAATGGCAATGTGAGTATCACCACGGTCACCATGAGGGACATGCTGGTGACTGGGTCCCCTGCTGCCTGGAGGGCACAGAGGATACTCTGGTGACATCCTGGCCGGGGCTGCCACATGGGACTGTCACCAGCACTGGGGGGGAGGGGGTCTCCGAGGATGCTGCAGTCTCTGCAGCCACTTCCTTTGCATCCCCGCAGACCTTCAGCGACTCCAGCCATCCGGCATTCCCTGGTAAGGGGGTATCCTTCTCCCAGCCCCCTCTGGGCACTTTGGGGAACCCTCAGCAAGGCAGGGTTGGGGGGAAATCCCTTTCCTTAGAGCTGCAGCTCTGAGATGGCATCTCTGCCACTCTCCACAGGCTTCCACCAGTTCCCAGGACAAAAGGGAGAGAAAGGTGACACTGGACCCCCAGGACCCCCAGGTAGGTGACTGGTCCCCAGCAGCAGAATGGGGCAGGTGGTAGCTTGTGCCCATCTCAGCTCCTCTCCCCTCCTCTCCTCCTCTCCACAGGCCACTTCCCCTATGACCCGAGTCACTTCAGTGCCAGTCTGCGGGTAAGCGCTTTGCACGCTGCCAGCTGGAAACCAGCGTGATTTGGGGTACCCAGTGCACCCCAGCTGCTCACCCTAAGGCTGTGCCATCCTGCAGGGTGAAAAGGGGGATTCAGGCCCCAAGGGTGAGAAGGGCGAGCCAGGCAGCACCCCACTCTACGGTGCTGGTGTCTCTGGGCTGCCAGGGCCTCCAGGGCCCCAGGGATACCCTGGGCTGCCGGTGAGTACCCCATGGGCTGGGGAGCGAGGAGGGCATGGCAGGGGTGGCATCCCCGGAAGTTTGCTCCAACAGATGTTTTCTCACACTGCCTAGGGTCCCAAGGGGGACAGTATTGTTGGGCCACCGGGGCCTCCAGGACCTCAGGGTCCCCCTGGTATCGGATACGAGGGGCGGCAGGGCCCCCCTGGCCCCCCTGGTCCGCCCGGTCCACCCTCCTTCCCAGGTCCCCACAGACAAGGTGAGTACCTCCTCTAGTGGATCCCTCCCTGCACCTGCACCTCTGCATTCCCCTCCGTGCTGCATCCCTCTCCATCTCACCCTTCTTCCCCCACAGCCGTCAGCATCCCCGGACCCCCGGGACCACCAGGACCCCCCGGACCACCAGGCACCAGCGGGACGTCCTTGGGGGTGAGTCGGGGCTCCGGGCAGGGGTCGCCTGTGGTGCAGGCAGCCGATCCCTGAGCTCCGCTCTGGGCTGTGCCCGCAGCTCCGGGCCGTGCCCACATACCAGGCGATGCTGAGCGCTGCGCACGAGCTGCCCGAGGGCAGCCTCGTCTTCCTGACCGACCGGCAGGAGCTCTACGTCTGCCTGCGCGGTGGATTCCGCAGGGTGCTGGTGAGTGAGGGGGGCCGGAGGGGCACCCCGGCCTGGGCTGCACCACCCTGGGGGCTCGGTGGTCAGTCTCCGTGACACTTGGGGGTCCCCCCACCCATGCGTGAGGAATAGGAGAGGGGGGCAGCTGGGATCTGATGTGCCATGCCCTTGCAGCTGGAGGAGCACAACCTGATCCCCAGTTCGGCTCTGGTGAGTCCTCTGTTCCCCATGCACATCCTCATCCCTGTCCTCCATCCTCATACATCCTCATCCCACCCGCAATCGTCTCCATCCATCACCAACCATATCAATCCCCATTCCCAACNGACAAGCCGCCCACCCTCCGCTACGCCGGCCCCCAGCCCCGCGGGCCCCTGCACCCCCTCCGCAACCACGTCCCCTCGCCCACCGCCCGTCCCTGGCGTGGGGATGAGGTGGTGGCCAACCAGCACCGCCTGCCCGAGCAGCCCCTGCTGCACCACCAGCACGAGCTCATCAATGGTTACTACATCCACCGCCGGCCGGATCCGGCCCCTGTGGCCGCCCATGTGCACCAGGACTTCCAGCCCGCCGTGAGTGCTGCGGGCCAGCCGAGGGGAGCTCATGGTGGCGGCCAAAGCCGCGTCCCTCAAGCCCTGTTGTCCCCTCTTGGCAGCTTCACCTGGTGGCCCTGAACAGCCCGCTGAGCGGTGGCATGCGGGGCATCCGGGGCGCCGACTTCCAGTGCTTCCAGCAAGCCCGGCAGGTCGGGCTGGCCGGCACCTTCCGCGCCTTCCTCTCCTCGCGCCTGCAGGATCTCTACAGCATCGTGCGCAGGGCCGACCGCGCCGCCGTCCCCATTGTCAACCTCCGGGTATGTGCGTCCCTGACCCCTTCCCGACACATTCTGAGCTCTGAGGGGTCGTAGAACAAGATCAGAGTTGTTTTGGTTGGAAAAGATCTCTTTAGGATCATCAAGTCCAACCATTAACCCAGCACGGCCAAGGTTTGGCTTGCAAATCATACCAAAGCCCCCATCCATTGTGAAGCATCCCCTTCCTGAAGGCCGCTTGGGCTTGGAACTCCTGGGATGCTCTTGGGGTGCAGGCAGGGCTAAACCCCCTCCTCCTCCATTTTCCTACCCTTCCCACCAGGATGAAGTGCTCTTCAATAACTGGGAAGCCCTTTTCACGGGCAGCGGGGCCCCACTGCGAGCTGGCACCCGCATCCTCTCCTTTGACGGCCGGGACGTCCTGCAGGATGCGGGATGGTGAGTGCAGGACTGAGCTTGGAATAATGGGGTTTGGAGCATGGCGGGGCAGCAGCAGCCTCCCAACTGCTGCCCTTCCAGGCCGCAGAAGAGTGTCTGGCACGGCTCGGATGCCAAGGGCCGGCGATTGCCCGAGAGCTACTGCGAGACGTGGCGGACAGAGGAGCACGCAGTCACCGGCCAGGCTTCCTCGCTGGCCTCTGGAAAACTGCTGGAGCAGGCAGCCAGCAGCTGCCAGCATGCCTTCATCGTCCTCTGCATCGAGAACAGCTTCATGACCGCCGCCAAAAAGTGACACCCGCCCTGGCGCCCCCTGGGTACCCCCATGTCCCCTGCGAGGGTCGGGCCAGCCTGCACCCCGGCACCCCTAGGCCCCTCAGCCCCCTCCTCGCCTGCTCTCGCCCCGCAGGGCTTCCTTCTCCCGCAGACCTGAAGCCAAAGAGTATTGCCATGGCCCCTGCCCTGGGTCGGCAGGGGCTCAGGTCCCACCCGGGGCAGGGCAGCTATGGGCTGGCTGCCTTCCTCCTCCTCCTCCTCTCACTCCTCTTCTAATTCCTAATATTTAACCACTTCAGCTTGTTGCCCTCCCTGCTCAGATGCTCTTTTTGGGGTGGCTGGGAGGATTCTCGGCAGGGAGGTTTCAGTGCTGCCATGCAGGGTGTCCTTCCCAAAAGCCTGTGGGGGCTCTCACCAGCCTCCTGGCTGTGCGCTGTCCTCACCAGGACCTGGGGCTTGGACCCAAATCCCTGCTGCTGAGGCCACGGGGTCTTCTCCAGCCAAAACCCCAGCATCCCACCCAAGGGATTGTGCTGTGGCAGTGCCGGGGCTCCCCCAAATGGTCTCCATTCTCCCCAGGTAAGGACTATCTCATCATCATCCTCACCTCCACCTCCCAGCCAGCAGAACTCTGGTGGGGGTCTGATCTCCATCCCCTCCATGCACCCTCGGGACCCCCAGCTGTGCCCCCCAGACACAGCCAGCCCAGCACAGGGTGACAGGGTGGCCCTGAGGCGTGGCCAAGCATGCCCTGGGCATGTGTTTCTCTGTGTATGTGCGTGTTGAGCACGTGTGGTACCGAGGGCAGGCACTGCCATCCCCCCTCCCCGTGCCACCTTTGCTGGGCTTGAAATGGTGAAGGCACAGCAAAGCTGGTTGGAATTGGTGTGGGTAAATCCAAGGTGCTAAAAAAAAAAAAGCCAAAAAAAAAAAAAAGGAAAGAAAACAGAGAAATTTGTAACTAGCTTTTTTTTGTTATTGTATGGAAATTATTACCATAAAAGCTGTGCGAGTCACACGATCTCTATTTCTTACAGTCTACTGTATTTTGTGTAATTAATGCAATTTAAAGCCTGTGGATCTTTATATTATTTTTTTGTCGTCAGTTGTGTCCTATAAACCACTTTCTAAAGGCACTGAATAAAGAAACATCCTCTTGTACCCTGGCTCTGTGCCATGATGGGGATGCAGCGGGATGGGGTCCCTATCCATACCCCTGCGTGGGACACAGTGGTGGCACCATGGGAATGCTGCCCCCTGCTCAGTGTGTGGGGACAGGGAAGTGGCACAGAGCAGAATACGTGTCCCAAGGGTTACACCCTCAACAGACCAGCACCAAGGGCCAGGAGACCAAGTGCATGGCGACAAAGATGATGCTCACTCAGGGAGCCGAGAGCTGGCCACGGTGTCGCAGTGCCAGCACTCAGGCTTGCACAGTGCCCACCTCCAGGCTTTTCTCCTGTGTTGGAATCTCCACAGGGACCCGACACGGCTCCTTGGCCAGCGCCAGCTCCACCGGCTGCCTGCGGTGGCTGTGCCGGATGCCCACTGCGATGGCCGCCAGCAGGTAAACCACGGCCAGCAGCGTGAAGTAGCCAAAATACACATAAAACTGCAAGAGAGGAGAGAGGGGACAGAACAGCACTTGGAGTCCTCCCTTCATCCCACACCATTCAGGGACCACCTCCATCCCAGATGCTCCCCCATCCCTACCTGGGGATGCACAGATAAGCCCAAGCCTTTCTGGTCGGCCACGATGACGGTGATGATGGTCTTCAGCACGGTGGCGAAGAAGGTGTTGATGCCGAAGACCAGGGCGCAGAGCTCTTTGGCGAGGGAGGCAGCGATCTGAAAACTGGGAAAAATGGGAGTGCTGGTGAACCCCTGGTATTCACCCGGCTGCCGGGGGGGACCAGGACCCCAGGGGCACCACGCACGTGGCAATGGGCACCAGGAACTGGTGGGAGCCGCGGAAGAGGATGTAGGCAGCATAGCAGAGCCAGATGTTGGTGGTGGAGTTCATGAGCAGGAGCAATCCCGCCTGGAATGCCGACACCACTCCGATCACCAAGTGTGACCACAGCGTCCAGCGGATCTTCATGTGGCCAGCAGCGAAGGAGGTGATGGCTCCTGTGGAGGGATGAAGGATGCTGTGAGCACCTCAGGGATCACCTGCCCTACCTAGGCTGGCACCCAGCCCAGTGATCATCACGCCATCCCCAGTGCTAAACCACCAAAAATTCCATAAGGACCACCATTCCCAAAGGCTGCGGTGGGATTGACTGTCCCCCCACACCCCCAGTGTCCCCATCCTAGGCCATCTTACCCAGCAGTGTGGCAGCAGCATCCACCCCTCCATTGTACACCCGGCGGCTGTCTGTGGTGGGAGAGATCTCATTCCAGAGGATGTGTGCATAGTACAGCATCAGGTAGTACCCAGCTGAGTTGAAGACCCACCACAGGCACCAGAGGCGGAGCTGGGGCTGCTTGGCCAGCGCTCCCAGCTCCCGCAGCATACGGCACAGCACCATGTCCCGCCAGCCCCGTGTGTCCCCCTTGCTGTCCCCCCCGGCCATCCTGTCCAGCTCGGTGGGCACAGCCACTTCACCAGCTGCCCTAGGCCGGTTGAAGAAGAGGCTGCGCCGGGGCCGCTCCAGGAAGAGGGTGAGGATGAGGCCGAAGCTGACGAAGCCCAAGGAGATGTAGTTGAGGGTGCGGAAGGTGACGCCGCCCAAGGTGATGCAGAGCTGGCCCAACACAGAGCTGGTAAACACCCCCAGGAGCACAGAGGAGCGAGAATAGCTGGCCATCCGCTGGTAGCGGGACGGGGCGACCAGGGAGAAGATGTAGGAGGAATAGGCAATGCGGGCAGCCATGGTGATGCCGTAGAAGAACTCCATCATCTGCATGGCCAGGACGGAGGTGCCCACCACCAGCAGCAGCCAGATGGAGATGTGGCTTATGCTCTGCAGCACCAGCACGGGCTTGTAGCGCAGGTAGTCTGTCAGCAGGAAGACGGGCACCAGCACAGCCATGTAGGAGTAGGACAGCACCGGCGTGATCATGTTGGTCACCTGCCGTGAGGGCAAAGAGGGGCTGAGCACGGGGTACATCCCAGGTAGTGCCCCTCCAGCCTGCGGACTGTGTGGGCACCAGCTGCTGACCTCCGTGGCAGCACCTCCTCAGGGAGGAATGTCACCAGCAGTGCGCTCGGCTGGGGGTCTGGCTGAGCCTCGGCCCCTTCCCGTGCCGGGAACGCAGCGTTCCCACAGACGCAGCAGCCGGCTGGGATCAGGGCCAGCATCCCTTGGGTGGGAGACGATGACACTGTGGCCCCTCCTCGTCCAACCCCATCGCTGCCAGCAGCCTGGCGGTGCACCATGCCATCGTGGAAAGGACTCCCCAGCGGGATGGGGCACGGCTTCTCCCAGCCCAGCGCCCTCCCACCATCCCACAGGCTGCTCAGGGGTCACACACTGCCCCCAAGATCAGTTGCCAGCTTGGGCACGAGGTCTTATGCCAGGGAAAGTTGAGCCTGGAACTTAGGGGACAGGGTGACCTCACAGCAGGGACGCACACCACACCCCATCCCCCCAAAAAGCACCAGCATGGGTGACTGCACACCACCATGCCCAGAGCGTGACACCCCCATGCACCCCAGAACCATGAAGGGATGCTCTGGGCAGCCCCAGGGTGGTGACCATAGCCATAAAGGGGGACACCAGGGTGGGGGACAGGGTGCCCACAGCTCACCTCTGCCTTTGTGAAGTTCTTCCCCAGGAGATAAGGGGTGATGAAGCTCTCCCCAGGCCGGATCTGCGTCATGAAGCCATAGAAGCAGAGGTAGAAGACTTGTAGCTTCCAGCGCTGGTGTGGCACCGTCTCCGACATCGCCTTTTTGGCACCATCACTCTTCTTAGGCATGGCTCTGCAGCAGGACAGCGGCATTATCCCAGAAGCCATAAGCTACACAGGCTCTGCCGGACCATGCAGCCCCTCTCTGTCCACAGGCGCTCTCGGACGCATGGAAAACCAGGGCGCTGCAGTTCCTGTGGAAAAAGCAGCATTTGGCACAGGCTCAAAATTCCTCCAGAATCGCAACGCAAATAAATACCACTACCTTCTCCCCAGGAGATGTTCTGGGAAGAAGAAAAGCAGCCGTGCGCCTCGCTGTGTGAAAGCAGGGGGGGTCATTTCGGGCAGAATTCGTACATCACGTACATCTGGAGCCTGGATGCATGGAGCATCTGGATCCACAGTGGGGCATCCTCAGCTCCCATCACCTCCTTTTCCTCCCCATTAAGACCCAGTGGGGTTTTGCCACTTGCTGGAGCAATGCATCCCTCTGAACTACAGACTCAGGGCCCAAGGGATTCAGACGCCCTGTGCCGGGGATGCTCCAGAGGGGACAGCATGGGGAATGTGCTGGCTGTGGAAATGAGTTAATGTGCACACCAGGCACAGGGCCGCCCGTGTTACTCAGTAGCTGGGGTGGTTGGCAGGATTTCAGCTGAGCCGCAGGCAAGTGGCTGCCCCTTGGCTCCTCCCGGCGGGACACAATGCCCAGCCCGGGGAGAACACAAAATGCCACGAGATTTGCGGTCCAGAGGGGGATTAAAAGCTCAGATCCTGAGGTTTGGCTGCAGGAAAGCTGGCAGCACCAAGAGACCTGATTAGCAGTCATGGGATGAGGGCAGGGACGGTAGAAAGCCTGGACTGGGTGTCCTCCCAGTGCTCCCCACTCACACATGAAGTCACCAATGTGACTTTTCATACCATAAAATTCCACATATGCCAATCCACGCCACGGGAGCAAGGTCTAGAGACG
Organism: Grantiella picta; assembly: GCA_013397955.1. Lineage (NCBI taxonomy): Eukaryota > Metazoa > Chordata > Aves > Passeriformes > Meliphagidae > Grantiella > Grantiella picta. The sequence continues at coordinate 157,106 of VZRM01000349.1, read as the reverse complement.
TGATTACCCTGATAACTGCTGAACAGCTGACCACAGTCATTAAAAAGTAACTTCATGGTCCCAGTCTGTGTCCCACTGGATCCTGCATAGTGAAATTGGGGGATCATTCCCTCCGCTGCTGCTGGATAACACAGGACTAATGGGGACATGAGCCAGCACCAGTGCTAGCAGGGGAAAGCTGGTGGTGACCAAAACCCACGGGAAGCCAAGTGCCCATTTGCCCCAGTGAGAACTCACCGCTCCAGCAGTATTCCCATGGGATTTCAGCAGTGGTGCCTGAGTACCACCAAAACACTCACGTCCCAGAGCTCACAGCTGAGCCCCTGCATCTCAAACAGATCCTCGGGGATCAAGGCAGGCGCTCGCTCACTCACCAGCCAGCAAACCAGTCCGGCACTGGCCGGAGCACTGGCCCCCCTGCTGTGGCAGGAAGGGCAAGGAGCAAGGATTAACAAACACCAAACATCCACCCCAGCATCGTGCCATGGCCACTGCCAGCTAAAAGCGCCTGCACTCTGCCCCATCACCTACTTGTCCCCAGGCCAGGCTGTGGATGCCACCTGCAGCCGCCGCTTGCTGTGGGCCAGCCCTCACCACGTGTACCAAGACCCCTGTGGGATGTTTGCCACCCTCTGCTCCCCATTTCCGCCATGTCCATCCAGGAGGGAAACACACATGCACCCCTGGCCCACAGGAAAGCGGATTTACACTAAATCCAGGATGCAGCTCCATGAAGCTGCTCCGTTCCCAGGAGCACTGGCTCCTAACTCCCTATACACAAAGGCACTCCAGACCAGAACCCATCTGGCTGCACCCAATTCCGCTCTCCCAGAACATCCATGGAGCAGCTCTGCTCGAGGCCAGTGGGCATGAGTCGCAAGGAATGCTCCATCCTTCATCCCTAGTGCAAGTCAGAGACCGAAAGGAGGAGGAAGAGGGAGGAGATACGAAGAGGGAGGGATAGGGAGCAGAGCCGGTCCGTTATCACCGTGTGAACCTGTTTGTCACCGGGTTATCAGGGTGTGACCTTGACAAGGATCACTGCCACGCTGCACACCGCTGTCAGCCCGGGATCACGGGTGACAGGGGTGGCCGAGCTCAGGCTTGGCTCTCCGCCGAGCCACGGCCTCCGTGGTCCAGAGGGGACAGCCCTGGGGGTCGGGGGAATGCTCTCCGCCCAGTGACACACAAGTGACACGGCCAAGGCACGGCGTGTCTGTGGGGAGCTGCCAGCCCGAACGGCAGTGCGCGACTCCCTGGGGCACCTCCCTGCAACAAGGTGCGGGCACCTCTTTGCCTCCCAAGGGATGGGCGCTGCGGGGCGGGTTGGGGCGCACGTGGCAGAGAAGGGTTTTGGAGGGACGGGGGGACGCGGCACCTGCTCACCCTGAAACAGGAGCGAGGTCACCCCACATCCCCAGCAGCCGGGGGAAACAACATTGCAGGCAGCCCGGGCACGCCACCGCCCCGGGGACACCCCGCACCCCGCTCCCCGTACCTGGCGGGCGGCGGGCATGGGCGCTGCGGGCCGGGTAAGGCGGGGGATCCCGGGGCTCCCCGGCGCTGCCCTCGCCGGGTCCGCGGCGAGCCCGGCAGAGCGGCGGCAGCAGCAGCAGCAGGAGGATGTGGGGCACCTCGGGAAATGTAGTCGCGGCCCACGTGCGGGGCGGCGCGGGGACTACAACTCCCACAATGCAGCGGGCAGCAGGAAGGGGAGGAGGCGGGGGAGGAGGAAGAGCCCGGCCACCCCTGGGACGGAGCTCCGCCGGCACTCGTGTGTCCGACACGGGGACAAATCCCCCTCCGAAAGCATCGGCGGGGCATGAGGGACGCCCTTTTCCGCTCCCCTCGGCCGGGCTCAGCTCCTGGCCCGTCTGCCGTGCCCTGTGGCCTGCGGGGCCCGCGGGACGCTGCCCCGCCTGGGCTCCCCCCGCTGATTTAACTGCTTGGACGTATTTCTG
>VZRM01000349.1:105032-145197 GCA_013397955.1 Grantiella picta | reverse complement strand
ATCCCATCCCATCCCATCCCATCCCATCCCATCCCATCCCAGCCATTTCCACCCCATTCCCATTCTCATCTCACCTCATCCTGTCCCCATCCCTCACCACTGCACAGCATGTCTTCCAAAAGACCTTGAATTGTCCCTGGAGGGTCACAGCAAAGCAAGAGGACTTCTCCAAGCTCTCCGTGCTCTCTGCAGAGCTTGGACGTCACACAAAGTGCCCCATGGTCCCAAACATCCCAGGGAAGGTTCCCCATGGGCATAAACAGCCAAGGATTCACTGGTGAGGGGAAGTTGAAGTCCTGAGTGTTCAGAGAGGCAGGATGGGTGTTGGAGCAGGCTTTGATACTTTTGGGAAGGGGGAGTGGTATGGAGTAGGAGATGTGGTGTTTGGAATGGTAGGATAGAGCATCCTACTCTATGCTGCCATGGATCAGGAGATGGAAACTTTTGGTGGGATGAGCTTACTGCCTGGGGCAGGGGCACCAATGCATGTTTCACTGCAGAGAGCAACCAGGAAAAAATTATAAATTATTCCTTTGCTTGTGCTGTTGGGTTACTTGAGGTTCACTCTTTAATTGTGTTGTCCCAGTGTGTCCCCAGTGCTATGGGACACACAGGTGTGGGGGTGCCTGCTGCAGGACCACAGGGTCATGGCTGGAATGTCACCTGCTGCTTGGTGATGGAAGGGATGGGGTGTAACAAGGAGCAGAGCTGCTGAGGGATGGACTTGTTATTGATTAAGAAAACTTCTAACAAATTCCTTAATGCGGTGTTCCCTGGATGCTAAGCCTTGTCTTGGGATAAACTCCAACTTAGGACCTGGAAGACCAATGCAAGTCTTTTCCCCCATGAATTTGTGGGGTGTGCTTTGATGATTTGTGCTCACGCTGGCTCTGGGAAGAAGAATTGGGGTTTCCTTGCCACCCCTTGTCCTTCTAGTATCCTAAATCCTTGCCTGAGCTCCCTTTCCATGGTTATATTGATGAAGTTGATGCCGTGGTCAGGATTGTTCCTTCTTTTTCTCAACCCTGGAATCAGTGACCAGCAATTTGTACTGACTGGAATAAAACAATTACCAAGGACTCCTCTCTTCTGGGCCGATTTGCACTCCTGCTTCCCTGTTCCCTGTGTGGCCAGCAGTGCTGGGAGGATGCGGTTGTGGATTCCGGGTGGGGGAGCTGCCTGGGTTCCTCAGGGTGCTGAGATGTGCTGTCTTCCAGATCCTTCCCTGCCTCCTCCACTGCTGACCCCCAGCTCCACAGGATCCCTGACCTGTCCCTGCAGGTCCTCCAACGGTGAGTCACAGTTTGGGGGTTCCATCCTTTCCAGTTTTTTATTTTTGGGCAGAGTCCATGGGACAGGACGTTACTATTGCAGCCACTACTGGGCTTGTGTAGGCTCAGTGGAGAGGAGGGAAGTCCCTCAGGGTCCATCCCAGGACCTGTGCTGCTTGCAGGTGACATCAGCTGGGGATGCAGCCGCTACCTTGGAGGACATGGAGAGAACTATTGAGGGAAAAAACATGAATTCTGAGGACAGCTGGTTGCTGAGAGAGGCTGTACATACTCAATTCTTGGAGGTTTTCAACCCCCAAAGGGATAAAGCCCTGGGCAGCCCGCCCTGATCTCTGTGCTGACGCTGCTGTGAGCATCAGCAGGACTGAAGACTGATCTCAGGAGGTCCCATGGGCTCCCCTCCCACTGACAGGCTCCTTCCCAGGGCAGGGAAGTGCCTGGGTCACTAGGCATGAGCATGGAGGTTGCTGAGTCACCGGGAAGAGAAAGGTTTTCCTTGTTAACACACAAGGAGCCCCAGCACACTAAGAGCAGCACCAACTGCAAGCAAGGGGTCTGCAGCTCACCCACCCTGCTGCCCAGGTAATATTTTGGGCAGTGGAGAGGTTTTCCTGCCCTCTGGCTCTCAGTTTATTAGTGGCTGAGGCTGCTCCATTGATTGCATTGATGAGTAGTGCACGCCCCAGTTAACTTATTGGGAGCAGCAACAAAAATACAGCTGGCACTCGGCACCCATGGCACTGAAACGTGCTGGATTCTTTCCATCACCCTTGCATTTCTGCAGGAAAGAAAGAAAGGGGCAGGACCACAGGCAGGTGACCACAGAGGAGGATTGCTGGGCTGTGGTCACCTGGGGGGTCTCTCTGCCATCCCAGATCCCCTCCTCCACAGGATGATTTCCCGTGGTTGATGCATGCTGAGGATCTGCCCAAACCTGTTTGGAATGTAGAGAAAAGTACAAGTAATGCTTGCCTGCCCCAAACACAACCTGGAGGCGATGCTCCTGATCATTTCCCTCCGACCCCCAGCCCAGACTGTGTTTTATTTCTCTCTGAAGTTCACATGAAGCAGCTTTGGTGTGTCTTTGTGCCATGCGTTAACCTCTGCCATGTCCTGGCCTGCAGGCTCGTGCCGTGGACTGCTGGGTTCTCCCCCGCGCTCAGCATGCCCTTTTCTGGTGCAGCCAGACCCTCCCAGGAATCACTCTGGAGCTCGAGGCCAATCTGCAGGGTAAGGTAAGGTCCTTTCCAAGTCATGCAGTCCCGGAATGGTTTGGGTTGGAAGTGACATTAAAGCTCATCTTGTTTCACAGGGACACCTTCTACAAGCCCTGTCCACCCTGGCCTTGAACAGTTCCCAGGATGGGGCAGCCACTGCTTCCCTGGGCAAATCCTGGGAGGAGGGCTCTTTGCAGCCCCCTTAGGCTGTAGAACACCTGCAGGGAGGGTGCTGGGGCCTCTCTCCTCATCCATGCAGGTCTCCCATCCCACCGTCTCTGCCCTCGCTGCCTGCTTTCCGCCACGGTGGCCATTCCATTAAAACCAGTGAAAGAGCTAAGCTGGCAAGTGCAGAGACGGGGTGATTTTCATCAGCCGCTCTGCTTTTGTGACTAAAATAGATCTGCAGTCGCCCCAGGCCATCATATTGTCCCAGGCATTGACTGGCACGAATGGATGGTGGGGCAACATTTTCCATTAGTGAAGAGGAGGCTGCTCGTCTCTGAGGGAGAAGACAGCTCCATAAAGCAGAAATGTTGTAGTGACAGACAAACCCACTTCTCTCCCATTCCTTTTAGAAGTGTCACTTTTCCCTGTTTTCTGCATGGAAAATGCTCAGAGAGACCAGCCAGAGCGAACACTGCACCTGCAACACGCTGGTGCATTTTCGATATGGGGATGGAGGTTTCCCAGAAGAGCTGCAGGTAACCTAGAAAGGTGCAGCAAGGATAGAACTTGTGAAAAAAAACTGTGAGGAGGTTTATTCATGGCCTCTGGTCACGTGGTGGGTACTGGTTGTTCTGGTCCGAGGTTTCTACCATCACTTCAGCTCTGTCTTGCTGTGAGCAACCTCTTACACACACATCCTTCTGTACAGGGATTTTTGGGGTGGAGGGCCATGAGCTGAAGGAAGGATACACTTGGGAGTGCGTCCCTGGAGGTCCCTGCCTCTTCCCTACTTGCTGGCATCTCCCTGAGCAAGGCAGTCTTGGGGAAGGGATCCCTCATGGCCAACCCCAGTTTTTGCTGGGGCAGCTGAGTGTCCAGTCTGGGATCAAGTCCTCAAACTGTCCAGCAAGTGCACTTTGTTCGCTGGCTTTAGTGAAGACACTTTTCTGCAATAAGTGGTCATTAAGGCTTCATTTGGGTCAACATCGTAACATCCCACAGCTCCCACCTCCCTCCCTCCCTCCAGGAAGGTCTCTGATGTAATTTTTCTGCCCTCTCATGCTCCCTGTCTAACATCCCAGCCCTTCTCCCACATCCACAGGAAGGAGAGGATTCTGGTGCTTGTTTCTGTATAAGGCCTCCTCAAGGCTGTGTCTTTCCCTATGGGATTTCATCCTCAGAAGTCAAGGCTGATCCTGTGTGTGTGGTACTGTGACTTTTTTATAGAAAAAACATGTGGGAGAGACACCTGGAAGAGCACAAGGTGGGATTCTGGGGGTTGTCCTGTGCAGGGCCGGGAGCTGGACTCTATGATTCTTGTGGATCCCTTCTAACTCAGGATATTCTAGGACTGGAAAAACTGCTGCTCCATCTCCCATCCAGGTGATGGGACAAGCAATCACTGCTGATGGTGGAAGCTGGAGATTTTACAGGGTTAGCAATGTCCTCAGGTGGGAATGCTGGTGCTGGAGATGCTGTGGGGTGGGAATTGCCCATTCCAGCAAGGGAAATGGCTGTGGTGCAAGGCTGCAGGGTGGTGATGGGGACGAACCCGCCAGTGGCAAACTATTTCCCAGTTTGACCCTTCTGCTCAATCTGAACTTGAAGGTGAACAAGCAAAGCTCAGTCATCGATCTGGGATGGGCTGATGAGCGCCATGCCCTGCGGAGAGCTCAGCCCCAGCGCCAGCTCCCTCTCTCCCCCTTTTTTCCTGCCTCCCCTTCACGCCTTTCCAAAGCCATCAGTCAGAGCGGAGCACCCTGGGCCGCCGACCTTGCTGGGGGCCAGGGGGACAGCATATAGGTCCCTGCAGAGAGCTGTTCCGCTGTCTGATGGGCTTCTCCCAGCTGCCACTGCCACCTCTGCGCTGCTGGTAAGCCTGGCATCCTCCTGCCATCAGCTTGGGGGTGTGGGGAGGCATGGGACAAGGCGAAGGGGTTGGCACTCATCATGCCAGGAGCCACGTTTTTCATAGGTGGTGACGTTATCTGCTGAGCCGTGTGCTGGTTCTCCTGGTTTAAGGGCTCTGATGTCTTCATGTGAGCAAAATACGACTTGAAATGTCTTTTAATCTTTAGCTAAAATGCCATATAAATTGGCAAAGTATGTTTTTTTGACCCGTTGGGCAGCAAAACCTGATTTGAGGTTGGAAACTTAGAGCTTGTCTTGGCCAATATGTAAAAAGGTTGGGTTTTGGGGGAAAAGAAGATGATGATGCGCCTTCCCTTCACATCTTCCATGCTTTAGCCACAGATTTTTCCCTGCAGCTGAAAATAACAAACCATTTTAATCTAAGTATTGCTTAGATTTGCTTAGTATTTGCTTAGTATTGCTGATCTTTTAATCCAGCTTGCTTTCTATCGGCACAGCGGCCTGAAATGATTTATCTGCCTGCCTCTCTATTATATAATTATTGGGAAGATTACTGGGGAGCCAGCTTTAGCTTCGCTGGGGAAGGAGGAGGGTGCTGGAAGGTGGTGGGGGGGTTTGTGAAATCACAGGATCGTGGAATGCTTTGGGTTGGAAGGGACCTTAAAGATCATGTCCAACCCGCTGCCATGGGCAGGGACACCTTCCACTGTCCTGGGTTGCTTCTTCCCTCTGGCCATTGAAGAACGTGGGAGGGGGAAGCAGCAAGCTGGATGCATTGGGCTGTGTCCATAGTTTGCATTTGAGTGTGGAAAATTTCTCCCTCAGTGTGTATTTGTTGGAACTGAGTGTCCCATGGTGTGGCTGGTAGCTGGAGGAGCGTGACCCTCCGAGCTGGAGAGGATTTGGGTGAAACCCTGCGCTTCTCTGCACTGTTTGGGGCATTTTGTGGCTCTGCTTGTGCATTTGGGAGCAGTGTGGTAAGACAGCCTGGCCTTGGGAAGAACCTGGAATTAGGGGCTGCGCTCCTGATGCTTCCTGTCCCTGTGCAGAGCCATGGAGAGGGAACATCCACAAGGAAGAAACACCATTTGGGACATGGTGGTGATGCCGAGAAGGGCTGGAGGTGGCCATGGCTGTTTCACCAAAGCCCAAGCTCAGCTGGTTCTCCAAGGAGCCTTAGGTGTCACCCCTGGATAAGAAGGGCTCGAGCCCTTGGGTGATGGGGTGGCTGGGGACAGCTGCTCTGCAGAAGTGACATCTGAGGGCAGATGCCAGAGGTAGATTTGGCTGGAGCGTTCAGCTGAACAGGTGTATCCCTGGCATGGAAAGGAGGCACAGCCAAGGGTTGGCACAGCCAGGTGGAGGCTTGGGTTGCCAGAAAAATGCAGTTTCCAACTGGCGTGACCGATGGGCTTGAACTTTGATGGACAAAACATGAACATGTCTGGGGCTCCAAAAAACTTGTTTTCCCTCCCCCAGATGGAATGTCTGGACACTGATGGGCTGGTACCTGCCCTGGTTACTGAGGGAAAGACAGGAGATGCTTGGGCTGTGGACCATGGCTAGCTGGAATGTGGTGGCTCAGAGTTGGGGCAAGGAGAGTCTCCCTAGCACCAGTCAAAATCACATACTGGTAGAAGTGGCTTGGCTCTCCTTGTTCCTCAGGGTCTCAGGGACCTTTTTGGGGTCCCCAGAATTGTGCTGCATTTTGGGCTTGGTGAGTCTCTCTGGGGGAAACACTGGAACACCCCAATAGGCCATGGGCTGGTGGGAGCAGGCGATGCCCTCCTGGAATGTGTCTGGTCCAGCTCTTGGTCCAACTTCCCAGAAAGCTGCTTCAGCAGCCTCCAAAGGAGGAGACTTGTCGTCTCTTGGAACAGTTGTTCGGTGCGTCAGCAGAGGATGGGAACTGCTGAGGAGGGGTCAGGAGCAACATGGGGGCACGAGATCATTTGGTTTCGGTGATGGAGCAATTGTAACACATCCCCTTCCTCCAGGGAGCCAGCTGAACTCTGGGACGTGCAGGCAGAGCTTCAGCCTGGTCCTCCCCACTGTGCTGCTGCCTGTGAGATGGAGGGTTTAGCACAGCCCTCCTGTCCCTCCCGGAGGCTCCAGCCCTGCACTGGATGGGCATTCACCCTATAAAACGTGCCCAAATTTTCCCCTGCTCACTGTCAGCGCACCGGAGCTCATCTCATGCCGAGCTCCTTTCTCCTTCGTGTTGGAAGCGTTGGCTGGTTCGCCCTCATCGCCTTGAGGCATCCAGATTTGCTCAGTGGCCTTTAAAAAAAAAAAAGAAAAAAAAAATGACAAGAACATCAGCAGTGGGTGCATCCCCCTTTCCAGCAAACCCAGGGATTTGGGAGAAAATAGGTCACGTGCTCTCCATCCCGTGCCACGTGGTGGATCTCCCAGGGCCAATGAGGTTGGGAGCCCTTCTGCGCCGAACGGCGGAATAGGGAAAAAAAAAAATCACTGGGATTTTTTCCCCCTGTAGCATTTTTCATCCTTTCCAAACGTGAAAAGACTGGCCATCTGTCTGGATCCCCCTCCCGCCAAAGCGGCACGAAAGAGGCTCTTTGGGAAAGGTAAGGAGATTTAAAAGATTGTCTTGGTGGAAGACCACCCGCCACAGGCAACTTTTCCCACCAATGGAAGTCAGGGAAGAATCCTGGAATCAGCCAGGTCTGGGGCTCTGGTGTGGGTTGGAAGAGCTTTGAATACTTAGGTGCAGTTTTAAGGGAATCTCTGGTGGAGGAAATTTAAATCTGTGGCAGCGTGAGGCGGGATTATGGGAGACATCGGCGTGCGAGCAATGGGATTCCCTTAAGTTAGCGGCTGCTCCCCAAGTATCTCCTGGGAGAAATTTCCAAAATATTGTTGGGAAATTATTTTGCCAATTTTTTTTTCTTTTTTTCCTTTTTTTTCTTTTTTAGCAAAATCATTTCGCCGAATATTTTTTGCGGGTTAAATTTGACAAATCTTGCCGCAAATTTTTTTTTTGTAAAATCGTCGTTCTCAAAGTATGTGCTTTATTTTAGTTAAATTCCATTTTACCCATGCCTGGCAGCCAATGCCAAACATTGTCTCCCTACACAGGGAAGCGTCCATCTCTTCCTTAACCAGAATATCCAGCTGTTCCTAAATTCTGTGATTTACAGCTCTGCCTTTGGACAGTGTCATTTGTGTATGCGCTTGGGTGGGAATGGCACAAATGGAATTGCCTTCAAGAAAAAGATACTGAAATAACAGGGATGTTAATCATGTCTTAGTCGGGCAACATAATAAAACCCCCAACCATTATTCATTTGATTTTTTTACCTTCCATTAGTTTATTTTTTGTTTGTTTGCTTTTAAGTATTTTTATTTTTTAGTTCCACTATATTTCCAAATTTTTAATATTTTACTTTGAAGTCCATTCTATTTCCAGTATTAAAAATAAAATTCTAATTCCATTCCACATCCATTAATTTTTAATGTTTTAAATATTTTTATTATTTAATTCTATCCTATTTCCATTCTTTTTTTTTTTCCTTTTGCCAGGGAAATTTGATTTGGAGAGAGGAATCCGTTTTATTGTGATGTTCGCTTTGTTTTCTGTTTGCCTTCAGATACCCATTTTCCTCAGGGTGTCAAAATTCTTCCTGATACCATCATGTTTCTGTTGCATTTTCTTTGGTTTCGTCATCACTTTATAAGTAGAAAAATGAAATATTATTGGCAAAGGTTGTAGAGGAGCTTAAAAGCTGCTGAAATCAATCCCAAAATATCATCTCCTTACTATAAAGGGAAAATATCCTTGGATATGTATTTCTCATAGTCTTGAGTTTCCTGGGATAATATTATTTAAATGTGAACCATCTTAGAAAATCTGATTTTATTAATTGGAAGTCACATCCGGCTTAAAAATAAACCAGAAACGGTGGCTCAAGGACGTTGTGTTTAAGTTTCCATAAAATGATTGACCTTTGTTTTGACAGATGCAAGGACAGATGCTGGGCTGCATTTTGATACAGAAACCCAACCCTGAGTTGAAAGAAAAAGGCATTCTTTCCTAATAGCTGGGGTTTTGCCCTTAATACAGAATTCCAGAATAACTCAGTAATATTTCCGAAGCTCTTAATCTCAGACTTCCCCATTCTTTTAGGGATTCATTGATATAAATATTTCCAGCGTTCTCAAACGCAAAAGCAAATTTTTCTTCTTGGGAAATAACTGTAGGAAATGTTCTTTTAATCTTGCTGGATTAAGAAGACGTTCATTCCTCTGGAAAAAAATGGTCATTTTGAGGTGGGGACAAAAGGCTGCTACTCAAGGAGGAGGGAAAAATCCCTCTTTAAGCGCTTCCAACATTATTTTCATGCCTTCAAAATGGCATTGGAGAAGCTGCAGGAATTTAACATGTGGGACGAGGGCGGATGGAGAAAACTATCAGTGGTGGCCAGCTACCCTTTGGGGTGCACCAGGGGGCACAGGGAGCTGCTCACCCCCCAGCTTGATGGACACTCCCCTGGGTACCAGCCAAGGATGCTGCTTTGGTGGTCCCAGCATTGCTTTTCTCAGGGGATCAATTGTTTTTTCCAGGCACGCTCCTGGGAAATGGGTGTTTGCGGTGGAGCAGGCAGAGAGGGCACCTTGCCGGCGGCACTGGGATTAGCTCGATCCCAGTGCTGGTGGAGCACTGGGAGCCCTGGCTCCAGTCTGTGCCTGCCTTTGGAGAAGCAGAGGATGGTTTCCATCCATTTTTTCTGCCCTCGAGCCCCGCAGTCCTGCAGCACAAGTGTGGGTGAGACCCCCCATGATGTGAGTCTGCTGGATCTCTGGAGCTGCTTTTTGTCCAGCTGAGTTGGAAAGGGAATTTCAAGGCTTCCCTAGTCGGTGAGGGATGTCTCCAATCATTGAGGTTTTTTCCAGCTTCCCGCTGAACACGTCCTGGTGCTGTGCTCTCATGCACACACACACACGGATCTGGTTTTATTTCTTTATTTAATTTGGGGTTTGCTAAGTGGGTGCACCCCGCTGCCACCAGACACCCTCCACTCCATGGATGCAGCTTCAGAGCTGCCTGGATACCACCCATGGCAGAGGCAGGCTGTGATATGGTTGGCACATCCCCCACGGATTTTGACAGAGACCCACAGCCCTGCAGGGATGGAGCCATTATGTTAGCTGTGGCCTCTGCTGCCAGGGCTAGGTTTGGGGACAGAGGCAGTTGTGATCCCATCTCCAGCAGCCCCAATTCCCAGCGGAGCCAGTTCACCTGGCTGGGGTTTGGCTCAGCATTGAGACCCGAGGTTACAGAGGACCTACCACAGGGAGAAGGGGAGAGGAGAGGCGGCTCTCCTTGATTGTAATCGGGGTTGAGGTTTAGCTGAAGTGAAAACAGATCGGGAGTGACAGTTTTGGAGCCTGCTGTCAGGGTCTGAGCGCAGCGCGCCGGCGATCCACCCCCGGATGCCGAGGGCCCCCATCCTCCTCCTCGGCTGCCGGAGCCGGGGAGAGCCAGCACGGTGCAGGATGGGGACAGTGCAGCCCTGCCCCACCTCTTGCACGTTCACCAGACAGCCCTGGCACACACCAGCCCTGCATCCTCCTTGCTTTGGGCTGGGGACAGTGTCAGGCTGGACACGGCCCTGTGGTGGCCATCAGTGTGGGATTCCCCCTGCTTCCTCCAGCCCTGCGCCAGTGGGTGCTTGACAAAGGCAGGATGGGGTCAGTGTGCATCCTGACCGATCCGCTCGAGATGCCGGGTTTCTCCAGGGCAGGCAGAGACACGAGTCTCCCTTCCCATGCCTCTGATCAGTTTCCCATTCCCAAAGAGCATCTATGGCCAGGGTGAAAGTCATGGGTTTGGGCTTGTGGACAAAGAGCACTGGATCCGTCTGGGATTGATGGGGCCAGGGTGGTTGTGATTCCCCCCATCACCCTCGCTTGTCCCCACATGTTTTCCATGCTGTTCCTAATCTGTCCCTTATGTCCCCAGCATGGCAGCTGGGAAGAGTGGGAAGACCTGTTCCCCCATCCCTGGATCGGGAGCGACTGGGACCTTCCCTAGGTGCTCTGAGAATTTGGGTGGCATTTATGAGAGCAGCCCCAGTCCCTCATCTTTCTGTCCAGCAACCCCTGGACAGACCCCTCCGGGACAGCCCATGTGCTCCAAACCTCATCCCTGTTTTCAGGGATTAGAGAAATGGCGATGGGATGAGATGAAGCAGTAGATTGCTTTGCTCTCAGGATGAAGGGATTTGTGGACTGCCCCCAGATCAGCAGATTGAAAATGGAGGGAAGTAGATTGAAAATGGAGGGAAATTATTGGGATGATGCTGCCTGTGGGATTAAAGCCAGGGCAGCCGGCAGGCGCTGGAGGAGGAGGGGAATGAGGGGGGGGTGGTGGGATGATTTCTGCTGTGCACTGTGGAGAGATGCTCCTGGTTGCATCCTCATCCCTTTTGGAGGATGCACTGGAAGGTGGGCACTTTCTGCTTTCCCAGGTCCGTGGAGGGGTTCTCCTGTCAGCTGTCCCCCCAGCTACAAGGATACTGGGAATGTGCCTGGAGCTTTTTGCAGTGCTGTGCCTCTCATTGCTGGAATGCTGGAGGACAAATCGCTTGTCCCTGGGTGTGCACACACTTCCCTGTAGTCTCTCCTTCTTTGTGAACATCCAGCGTGGGTCTGTGGCCATGACCATCCTTCTTGGGGAGTCCTTTGGCGTCCCCTGAAAAATGGCATCCAAAATACGGTGCTAAGAGGACTGATATTTTACTGTCTCATCCCTTGGAGTGTGTTTCCAGCTGTGCTGGCTTCTTTTGGGCAAGATACTGGTCCTTTGCAGCTGATGCACAACACTGGCAGAGCAACCCTGGTGTGTCTGTGGAGGCATCTGCTGCTGCAAGGTGCCACCTCTTAGCTTACATTTCTTGGACTTTGGCATGGGGGAAAAAAGCTTGGATTGGGTGCATTGGGCTCAGTGTCAAGGTTGTAAGTGTGGTTGTCGAGCAGAGGTGAACTTAATTGGCAGGTACAAACTGTGTGGCTGATTTAAACAAGGGTAACTGTCAGGATGGTGTGGCTGTGGAGAGACTCTTTTCCTGGATTATCTTCAGTGCAGCTGAAGCCCTTTACTCCAGACCCTGTGTCCCTCTGCCCCCCTGTCCTGCAGAGCCTTGGCTCCTCCAGCCCTTCCCCATGGGGCCGTGTTTGCTGGTCCCAGGGGTCTGGGGTTGCTCTCTGCTGCGTGGATCTCCTGTGAAGACCCACTTCACCATTCCTGGTTTCTTTCTGCAGATCCTGCAGGTCAGCTTCTCACTCCCAGCCACTTTGAGGTGGATGGGGAGCATTTCCTCTGTTCCTGTGCACTTAATTGCACACGGTTAGGTTCAGTACTTTGCCTTACAGAATTCCATCTGATTTTCTTCACGTTGCCAAGCTCATTTTGGCTTCTCTCTCTTCTCTCCAAGAGCTTCTCCCACCTGGGTTGTCACCTGGCATTTTAACAGGAGTGTCCCTGATCAATGTTTTGGGGGCTTTGGAGCATTCCCCAGCCATTTTGCAGTGGTTTCATCCACCCCAGCTCCCTTCACACCCCACAGTTACTCCACTCTCCAGCAGGCTCGGTCTGGCCACCCTCTGAACATGCCTGTGGTGCTTCCCGAGTCCCACTGGCATGTTCAGGGATGCAGCCATGGAGTGTGGTACTGAAGCAGTCCCTTTCCTGGTCTCTGCAGTGCCAGGCGATGACGTTGGAGGTTTGGGATTGTTTCCCCTGGCTCGGCTGCTGCAGCAGAACCCGCCTTGCTCTGCAGAGCCGAGCCCCGCGGCAGGGTCCAGACTGGGGGGGCAATGCAGTGCTGCTGCCTCTGCCTCCCTCAGCTCTCTGGGGCACCTGGCATGAGCCAAGACCGAGCCAATGCTTGGTCCTCTCTGGACCATCAGCAGCTCCGGTGGATGCTCCTAACCTCTCCAAAATAATGGCTTGGGCGTGGAGGGACAGCCGGTATTTCAGGAAAAAACCGTAATGGTTTTTTTAAATCTATCCTTTAATCTGCTGGGATACCAAAGGAGAAAGAGTGATGTTCCTTATCCCAGGAAATGTTATTTTCTTGGCACTCAGGATCTTGCTAAAGGCTCACAGACGTCTGAGGTTGTTCTTGATCACTGAGTCCTGGTAGACCCAGCAGCCAACAGGCTTTTGTCACCTCACAGGGGGAAATTTCTGATGCCCTTACACAGTTTGACATTCACTGAGAGTACTGCTTTTATTGGCAAGTTGTTCCAAAAGTAACTGACAGGGTGATTTGGAAGTGGCTGAATTAAAGCACAATGTTCCCATCCCCTCCCTGCTCACCCCAGCCTTCCAAAATCAGCTTTAATTGAACGAATTAAATGAGGACCCGTTATTCTTCTAGTAACTCTTAATAATTCTAATAACCTTGTTAAGGTGGTGGTTTAACAGGTCCAAGCCACTGCTTTTGCTCAGGGTCCTACAATCAAAAAGCTCTGAAACCAGCCCAGACAAGGCTTTCTGGCTTTCCTAAGGACATCTAACATCGTGCTGCTACTACATTGCATTTCTCTCACTGGTCTGTATCTGACCTCTGCTTGCAACACTGCAGCAGCTCCTGTGAGTAAATGGGAATTGTGCATTCTGTAGATCTCTGCAGATACATCTCTCAGGCACCTGGATTTCCTCTAAAAGCGGAAATTAACATAAACCTCAAGGTTTTGTCTCCCACAAATTCATCAGGGTACAGAGATAGGTGCTGTCGTCTTGCTCTTCTGTTGCAGTGGGGAAAGTGATGTTCCAGACCATCATCCTGGGGAGGTTGGCAGGGAAAAGCTGCAGTTTCATCCACTGATCTTCACACAAAAGATTGCGATAATGGCACTGCCTTCACGACAAAATGGGTCGTTCTCCCCACACTGGGCTTCCCTTGGTTGAGACTTATGCCTGAGCCCAAATTGTGGGGTGCACCAGATAAAGGAAAAAGCAGGAAATCTGTTGGGAATTCGCTGCAGGGGAGGGCAGGTGTTTGGCTGGGATGTGGCTGAGCCCACTGCAGTGTGACAGTGCTGGAGCTCTGCATTCCTATGTCAGTGGAGACGTTCAGAACAAGAGGAAACAACCTCAGGTTGTGCCAGGAGAGGTTTAGATTGAATATTAGGAAAAGTTTCTTCATGGAAAGGGTGGTCAGGCACTGGCACAGGCTGTCCAGGGCAGTGGTGGAGTCACCATCCCTGGAAGTGTTCAAAAGGCACGTGGATGTGGCACTTGGGGACATGGTTAGTGGTGGACTTTTGACAGTGCTGGGGAAACAATTGGACTCAATGATCTTAGAGGTCATTTCCAACTTAAAGGATTCTGTAAGGCTATTATCTCACTTGGGGGGAGCAGGGAAATGGGAGCAGGTGACTGAGAAAGAAGCCTCCAGAGATGCCTGCTGTGACAGCCAGAGCAGGACATTTGTCTCCTGTGATGCCTGGAATGATCACAGGCAGGGGAGAGGCAGGAATATCCTGCTGCCTGATGGACCAGGAGAGCATGGGGTGTCTTTTTTGGTTAGAGATATCTAAATTATTTCCACCGAAGCTGGAGAGTGGAGAGGAGGAAAGGTCAACCGAAACGACTACAGTTGTGGAAAATGGCAGCAGCTGGAATTGCAGCTTTATTCCCAAATGGCATTTGGTGTCACTCATGTAGGTGATGTTACTGCCCCCTCACAGCTTCATTTTCTGACAGCCCAAACTGCCAGTGCCTGATGCATTTCCATGTGGTTTAAGGGAATGCTTGGCTTTGGGTTTCTGCCTGTTTTTCCCTCCTTCCACCCCTCTTCTGACCTGGCCAGACTGCGCCGTCGTCATAATCCTGAGCTGGCTGCATTGCCGAGCTTCCCAGCTGCTAAAACACAACACTGGAAATCGCCGGATTAGGTCTTAATGGCAGGATCAAGTCAGCGGGAGATGAGTGGGGAGAAAGCTCCTGCTTACGCAGGTGGAAGGGCAGCACTCCTCGAGAAAACAGGCTAGAAAGCCTAAAATGTCAGAAAAAGCATCCTCTTTCCTGGCTTCTCTGGTTTTTCTCTGCTCTTAACACATCTTTCATTTTCCAAGGGTCGGAAAACCCTAGCCTGAGTTTTGTGAAGACGATATTGAGAGGACAGAGGTGTTTAAACTTTTCTTTCCTCACAGGGGAAGATGTTGTCTTGAGTGGTGGATATCCTGTCCTAGATGATAATTCCCAGCAGTAAATTCTGCCACCCCCAGAAATCCTGGGGTGTCCCATAGGAGGAATGCTGGAGGATGCTGAGGGTTTGTGGTTATCTTTGACACCTGGGGCTCCTGGAACACCAGAGACCCTGGGAAGTGTGTTGGATGTTTTCCAGGCGGGCATTACCCCTGAGCAACCAAGATGCTCCAGAGTAGGGGTGATCCTTTGGGAAGGTGGCACGGCAGGGATAGCTCAGATCAGTGCCCTGCCCACCCTGCTCTTTACCTGCACGTGTCATCAAGGGCTCTTGGTCAGCAGGGCTCTGAGGTGTTGGAGCTTATCAGCCTACACTGACCAAGAGAAGCTGTGGCTGCCCCTGCATCCCTGGAAGTGTTCAAGGCCAAGGTTGGATGAGGCTTGGAGCAACCTGGGGCAGTGGAAGGTGTCCCTGCCCGTGGCAGGGGGATGGAATGAGGTGATCATTAAGGTCCCTTCCAACCCAAACCATTTTGTGATTCTATGGTACACCTGCAAGAAAGTGTGATTTTCTGGAGGCCGTGTGATGGGTGAGGGGGGTGATGGAGACTTTCTCTTTTGCTTTTTCTCAGTGGTGCCAGTGAACTTTCCATGCCAACCTTTCAGGGTGATTTACGGCACTGGGGCCATCTTTGCACAGAGCTGTCCTCTCTGTTTATTTTTGGACAGCTTGGATAAAACATTGCAATACCCCACCCCCAAAAAAAACCCTCTAGGATACAAAAGTTTGCTCACATGGGGCTTGTGCACCCAGTGAGCCCTAGGAATGCATAGCAGGAGGAAGAGGAGGAGGACAAGGGCTGGCTTCAGCGAGTACAGAGCCAGTGATGTTCCCCAGGCCCTGCAGGGATTTGGGCTCTGCTGGAGCTCAGCTGAGCCCCCTGCTATCAGGGATGGCATCAGAGTCATGATTCCATGGATCCCAGCATCCGCTTTTCCAGCTCCTGTATGGAAACCAGGCTGGAGAGCAATGTTCAGCCCAGAACTCCATTTCCCTCCTCCTGTTCTGCTTCACATGCCATCTCCTGTATGAGAGATGATTGTGTTATTGAATTAATTTAGTACGGTGTTCAGATTTCCCCCAATTGGAAGGGAATAGCTCGAATTTTAGGGAAGTGTCAATATTTGTGAGGTATCAGCAAGCATAAACACAAGCATGCCTGCTGAGGCAATCACTCCAACCTCTAAAAAATGGGAAAAGAGGAAAATTGGAGTATGTACGTTCGCTTGTGGGGAAGGGGAGTCTTCTTGCTGTCCTGGGTTTCCATTTTCCTTCCTATTCCTTGGTCAGGGGTGCCTGAGCTGCTTTTTCAGATATAGGGGATTCCTGATAGGTTAAGGAAATATCCCAGAACTTCATATATTTGAGCCAAGGGAAAACCAGATTGCTCTGACAACCAGTGATGTCTCCTCCAGGCACTCTTGCAAAGACAGCTGCAATTAGTAGGCCTAATTATTGTGGAATAGGATCATCCTTTGGAAGGGCATTGTCCAGCTCTGGGGCAGATCTCCCCTCGCTGTGGTGCAAAAACTTCTGGCTACTCCCCATGCACGGAAGGAGGATGCTCCAGTCCTCCGCCTGTGGTTGCCCAGGTGTGATGCTTGGCAGATGCTTGGCTCGCTGTGCAACTTCCCTTTTGGGGCCAAGGCTGACACTTCTGTCTCCTAATTCCATGTCTTTGACCTCTGTGGGGCTGCACCTGCTTCACACTGGGCTGGAGTTGAGCTCTGGATCTACTCTGTCCATTGGGCTGGATATAATGGTGTCCTCAGGGCTTTCAAGTGGGTGGACAAAGGAGCTATTTCAAAGCTGCAGTGAACAAGGCAGAACACGATGGTGAAGAGGAAGGGTCTGAGATGGGTCTCTCTCCAGGCACAGAATGCTCTGAAATGCTCAAAATGGCATTTTGGGGGATAATTTTTTTCCCCAGCCCTTTGTCCATGAAGAATGAGGGCTGTGGGGGGAGGCCTGTACCCAGAGTAAGTGCTTCAGCTCTATTGTTGTCATCCCTTCCATTGAGCTCCCCTATAAAACACTTACCTTTCACTAGTATGATTAAGAAAAGGCCAATGTAGCTTTCCCGCTCACTGGAGCATGAAGCGTGTTTAATTTAATAATGCTGATAAATCTTAAAGCCAGGAGCATTTGGCTAACACATGACCCACTTTTTCAATCAATTGGAAGCATTTACATAACGGCCTGATGCAGGGTTCCTCCTGCGAGGGATGTGGAGCTGGGGATGGCAGACACCCTCCCTGCCACAGGACAAGGGGGAATGGCTTTAGACTGACAGAGAGGAGGATTAGATGAGATTTTAGGAAGGAATTGTTCCCTGTGAGGGTGGGCAGGCCCTGTCACAGGGTGCCCAGAGAAGCTGTGGCTGCCCCTGGATCCCTGGAAGTGTCCAAGGTCAGGCTGGACAGGGCTTGGAGCAACCTGGGATGGTAGAAGGTGTCCCTGCCCATGGCAGGGGGTGGAATAAGATATCTTTGAGTTCCCTTCCAAAGTTCCCCTCCAACCCCAACCATTCTGGGGTTCTGTGATGTCTCTGGTGCAGCAGTTTGTCTCCTGGCACATCATGAGCCCTGGAAATGATGACCTCCACTGATCAGCTTATTGAACCTTTTTGGCATTGCCTCCCATGCACAGGAGTCAGCCCGGGATTAACCAACACAGCCAGTTACTCATTTCCTTTATTGTTCACCTTACAGTGGGCTCAGTCTTGAAAATTCCTGCCTGGTCTCTTACAGTCTCTCAGCCCATTCCCCTTCGGTCTCCAACGTTGTCACCTTCCTCCTCAGAAATATTCTCCTCCTCCCCATCCTTAAAAGAACCTTTTGGCTTGACATAGATAAAATCAGATTAACAGCGTGGTTTAGGTTGGAAGGGACCTTAAAGCTCATCCTGTTCCACCCCTTGCCGTGGGCAGGGACACCTTCCACTATCCCAGCCTGGTCTTGAACACTTCCAGGGATGGGAGTCCACAGCCTCTCTGGGCAACACATTTCATTACTTATCCTTCTCGTGAGGATTCCATCCTATTTTTTCCATTTGTAACATCCGGCAGCCTCAAGCCCCGTGTTTGCACGTAGGTCATAAGCAACCTCATTCCCAGTGAGCCAGTGTCTTTTAGCTTTAGGGAATTCTATCTCCCTGCAAACCACGTGTGTTTATCCATTTTGGGTTTCATAATAACCTCTGGGAAGAGGTTTTACATCAAACCCACCTCCCAGCCACGATCTGTGCGTTGCTGCTGTTTATTCATCCCGACTTACATTAAAGCAATACTTGAGAACTTGTTTATCTCCCATTTTTTGCTCACGTAAGTCCCTGTCTGAGCAAAGGGAAATGCCAGATGCTTGTGAGCAGGATGAAAAATCTCCCATCTGATACAGACTGAGGGATTAAATAACATGGGGGAGAATTGCTCCACATCTCTCAGCACTGCACACAGAAGGCACCTCCCTCTGGGACAGGACTGCTGTCCCCATGCAGTGGGCTGTAGGGACATTTCATATGCCACGTCCTCATGCAGAGGTGCTCTTAAAGAGGCATCAGGAATGAAAAATTAGGGATTTGTTGCCATTCTGTGATTTTTATTCTTTTTCCCCCCTTGCCTTGAAAACATCAGTGGCCCCTCTAGAGGGCAGAGGAGGAAAGGGAGAGAATGGGAAGGGAAAGCAACATGGTTTCATTAGATCTGTGTGATATGGATGATTGGAAGTGGCGTGGTCCACACTGTGCCCAGCTGGCGAGCTCACAGGTCAGGATGTGTGGCAACCAGGATGCCAGTTCTGTCCTTCCCACTCCGTGCTCCTGGGATCACATAGATAATTCCTGGTGACTGAAAAAGTGGCTTGTGGTTTTCTGAGTGTCCATTTCTGTTGAAAATAGTGAACTTTGGTTTGCCAGATAGATGCTGTGGGTCTTTTAAAATCCCACTTCAGCCCACTTGGCCAGGCTGCTCATCCTTGTCCCCAGTGGTTTTTTGGCCGTGCCCTGTTGCTCTGTAGGATCCATCCCAGCCCAGGGAAGCTGTTGTAAGAGCAAACCTTCCCCGCTGTGTCCCCAGGTGATCCAGCTAACGCACGTCTCCCGTCCCCTGGTAGGAAATGGAGTCCAAGGTCTCCGAAGGCGGCCTCAACGTCACCCTCACCATCCGGCTGCTGATGCACGGCAAGGTAAGGAGCTCCCGCAGAGGGGCTGTCCTCACAGATCCCTGTCCCACCTGCCCTGCCCCTCACACGGCATCCCAACCCCTGGAATAGCTGTCCTGCCAGTGGAGAGTGTTGCATGGTGCTCCTGCTCCCTCTCATACTGCCACCTGTCCTTCTGCTGGGGACAGTGTCCACCAGGTCTTTACTTCGTAATGGGGTTGGGGTGGATTCTTATCACATTTTCTAATGTCACTTCCTCTGGTTTTGGCGTTTTCCCTGCATAGGAAGTTGGAAGCATCATTGGGAAGGTAAGGATGTTTTTTAATGTACCTTTGGTGCTGTTGCCTACTCCTGTGCTGTGGTAGATGCCGTAGTCACTTTGTCCCTGTGATGTTCTGAAAAGTTTGGGATGCATGAGCTAGTTGATGCATTTGGGAGCCAGAAATTAGGAGAGACCCACAGAGGGGTCAAAGACCATTCCCCTAAAAACCCCACCAACCACTGAACTGTTCCCAGCTGCTTCACTGGGTGATGGCTGGGATTTTACCGTCACATTGCTCTGATGTTTTAATCAAGTAGCTTCATTAAAAGATAGTAAAAATGTCACACAGATCCATTCAAATTATATTTTAAGTAATTCTGCACCCCCTGTCTCTGAGGCCAGAGGACTCAATTTATTTACCTTGTGCACCTGCACCTTGTGCAGCTTCCCAAGGTGCTCTGGTGTTTCTACAGTGGTTTGGAAAGTCCTGGCTATGCAGGGTTAGGGGGGTTTTGGGTGGTTTTAAAAGAAGGTTTATGGTGGCAAAGATTTGCAGCATGAACACGTTTTCTCTATAGGCTTGTGCTTTATTTTTCCATCAGCCTGTCCAGCTCTGGGAAGATTTATAGTTGTGAATACATATATATAAGTATTTTATATATTTGATGATTTACATGCTCAACTCTTCAGCTTACCATCCCATGGGGATGCAGGGCCAGGTATCACTGAACTCCCATGTTTTTGGCTACACATTGCCATATATTAGGGAGATACATGTTCAGTAGGATTGTTTTAAAGATGGAAGTCTCGAATTTTCAGTAATGGCTTGTTTTTCCCTCTTATTTCAGAAAGGAGAGACTGTGAAGAAGATGCGTGAGGAGGTGAGCAGCCTGCTCTGTGAATGATTTGTACGAGGGAGGGAGTGCAGAGTGGTCAGAGCTGCACATTGCCCTGTGTGATACATGCAGTGATTCCCAGGGTCAGGACAAACAAGCCAGCTGTCCCCAGAGCTCTTTGGACCAGTTTTGTCCCTTCACACTCAAACTCCTGTCACATTCTCCAATCGAGGATTTGCTCTTAATGAAACATTGAAATTAAGTCACTTGAAAGATGTTTTGAGTTTGTCCAGGGTCTTTGTGCCTGCATCTCCTTGGGAGTTGTCAGGGCAGCGAGCAAAACTCTTCTTTTCACAGGCAATGACCCCATGAGCTGGTCTTGCCTCGATCCCATGGGTTTCCATTGCAGTAAAACATTGGCAGCCCATTCTGAGGGTTGGGATAAGGCAGGGCTGATGTCACTGCAGAGGAGGGGTGGGAGCTTGGAAGGTTAGATGGGATGGTGTGAGGCTGGCACAGGTATCAGGCTGTGGTTGGACCCGACCTGGTTGCTTGGCTGTGGCTATTCCAGGACTCCTCTTCTCTTTCCAGAGCGGGGCAAGGATCAACATCTCAGAAGGAAACTGTCCTGAGCGGATTGTGACCATCACTGGCCCCACCGATGCCATCTTCAAGGCTTTTGCCATGATCGCCTACAAATTTGAGGAGGTGAGAACTGTGAGCCAGCCCATGGCTGGGGCCAGCAGTGCCTGGTTGGATTTGCTTAACTGGGACATGGCTTCGGCATAGAACCTTCCAGATATCTCTGACTAGGGCAGGTCTGGAGCACGAGCCTGTTGGGAGTGGCTGAGGGAGCTGGGAAGCTCAGCCTGGAGAAAAGGGGGCTCAGGGGGACCTTCTCACTCTCTACAACTACTTGGAAGGAGGGTGTAGCCATTTATGGGTTGGTCGCTTCTCCCAGGTGAAAAGTGATGGGACCAGAGGAAATGGCCTCAGGTTTAGATTGCATATTGGGGAAAATGTCTTCACTGAAAGGTTGTTCAGGCATTGGAACAGGCTGCCCAGGGCAGTGGTGGTCACCATCCCTGGAATTGTTCAAAAGGTGTCTGGATTTGGCACCTGGGGAATGGTGGACTTGGCAGTGCTAGGCTAGTGTTGGACTCAATGATCTTAGAGGGCTCCTCCAGCCCTAGTGATTCCATGATTCAGTGAAGTGTCCCAGAGGTCTCACAGTTCATTAAATGCAGGGATGTGCAGTAGTGCAGCTGCAGACAGAGACCAGCCACATCTGGGGGACGTGACCCCTCTTCTCTGGTTGGGTACCAAGGGCTTATGTGCTGCACTTTTCCTTCCCAAGGACATAACCAACTCCATGAGCAACAGCACTGCTACCAGCAAACCTCCGGTGACACTGCGGCTCGTGGTGCCAGCAAGTCAGTGTGGCTCCCTGATCGGCAAGGGGGGCTCCAAGATCAAGGAAATCCGAGAGGTAAGGCAGGTTTCATTTCATTTTTGCACTGCACTGCAGCTCCTCAGAGCTGATCCGCGGCCAAGGGAGATCCTTGTGCTGCACTGGATATCACGTTGCTTCCCAGGATGGTGTGGCTGATGCAGGAGCAGCATCCCATGGGATGCCACGTGTCACGGGAAGGCATCTGGCACTGGAGCTGGAGCTGGCTCCAGGTGAAGGCATTCAGCTGTGGGATTTCTCCTCCCTCTCTCTCTTTCTGTCTCCAGTCCACAGGTGCTCAGGTCCAAGTGGCGGGGGACATGCTGCCCAACTCCACGGAGCGGGCGGTGACAATCTCGGGGACACCCGACGCAATTATCCAGTGTGTCAAACAGATCTGTGTGGTGATGCTGGAGGTACAGTCTGTAACAAAGGGGGTAAAGTACATACGGAAAAAAATCCCAGCTGGCCCCCCAGGAGCGCTGGGAGCTGTGGAGAGTGTCTCTCTCGTCCCCTTCACCACGCGTTGTCGGACCATTCTCATTTCCTGGTACCTCCATTGGAAACGCACCCTCTGTTTTTTCCCCGCCATTGTCCGTTGTTTCTAGAGTCCCACACTGGAAGCCTGTCTGGTCAGGTGCCCCGAAGGAGGTGGCTTGTGGCAGAGCAGAGGGTGGATTTGGGATAGAGGGGTGCCAGCAGGCTGGGACAGCCTGGCCTGGTGTCCCAGCAGCACCCAGGGTGCCGTGGGAAGGAGACGGGGGCTGCAGCCACTCCTCCAAGCACCTGGTCTCCTCTGCACAGGGGTCACAGTGCCTCACAAGGACCCACAACCAGGAGGAGGAGGAGGCAGTGCGTCCCCTGCACTGGGGGAGCTGGGACTGGGAGCACAAAGCTGTGTTCCAGTGAGGCACATGGGGAACAAGATAGTGAGGAAGGCTGGTGGAGAGCAGGGGCTGTAGGGTGCATGGATATAAGTCCGAGGCGCCATTTTCTGCGATTAATGCTGACAAGCAGAGCTTGAAGATCTGTGCCGTGGAAAGATGTTGCTGTCATCTTATTGCTGGAGATGACCTCAGCCACACACCCCATGACCCCATCTGCCACCTCAGGTGGGAGAAGCTCCAGGAGGAAAGGGTGGTGACACAGGATGGTGACACATTCCACTCCTGGTGCATCCCAGAGACAGACACTGCAGGGACAGATGTCAAGCCCCTCTGCCTGGCTGCGCTGCCCTTTCACGGAGGGAGTAGCACGCTTCCCACTGGAAAAGCTTCCGATGGGGATGGCAAGGCTTGGTGAAGGTGAAGCAAAGCCAAATGAAAACGTCCTCAGCTTGGCAGCAGCTCATCTCAGGAGGAATAGCCAGGAGCCACAATACCCATCCCTGCTGGCTGTGATGCTCAGGCAGCTGCACTGCTGCCAGAGGAATTTTAGGCACCCAGTGATTTCAGGTCACGGACTGCAGCAGATGAGCCTGAGGTGATGCTTGCCAGGTGTGTTATAAAGCCTTTCTCACAAAGCAAGATGTGCTGCTCCTCTGCATGGCTCAGCAATGGGAGAGAGAAAAACCCGTGAGTCTTCTTGCAGTCTGAAACCTGGGAAGTGCCCTGACTTTAACATTTCACAGAGATGTTCCTTATCACCTTTCAGTCTTAAACAGATAATCCTGGCTCGTCCCCTCCAAGATTCATAACGCAGTAAAAGAACAAGTGGGTTTGGGATGTTGGACATGTGCTTTGATCAGCTTTCACACAGACAGGTGCTTAGCAGGAGGATTTAGATAAGGCTGCTTGTCTACAAGTAGACATCTAGAAGAATGTACAGAAAAAGAAAAAAGAATTTTCCATTAGATAGTGTCATTTCTATTGCCTGTCCTTACATAGCAGTCACTGAGTTGTTTAATTTTGGGCAGAAGCAGGAGGAGAGTTGAAATTCCTCCTGATCCCTAAAAATCTCCATGTTTCATGTGGCCTCTAAGTAACATTCAGGAGAAAACCAGCAGAGAGAGCTTGGCGGAGCAGCTCCTGTGCATCACACCATCGGATGACTCACTGCAGCTCTGCTCAGACCTACCCAGGGACCAGACAGAGAGGAGCAAGATCACAGAATCATGGAATGCTGTGGGTTGGAAGGGACCTTAAAGGCAATCTAGTTCCAACCCCCTGCCACGGGCAGGGACACCTCTCCCTGACCACAGCAGTGCCTCGCAGCACCCACATCCCAGCTCGGACAGCGATGGACCTCACCCAGTCCTGGAGGTGACCCTGTTCCGGCAGTGAGAAAGATGAGGGCAGCCAAGGAGCTTGAGCATCATGCCAGGTCGCTCAGATGGGCTGTGCCTCCCCATCTTGCTGCTCGAGGCTCTCCTCAGGCTGTTCTGAGGCGGGTTCCCGGAGTCTAGAGCAGGCGGTGCTGTTTGCGCAGAGCAGAGCGGAGGTGACGGAGGCAGCGGAGGTCCAGGAAGCCGAGCAGGGGCCCGAGCCTTGGCAGGGGATCTCCCGTGGCCCAGATAGTCCTTGTTGCCCATGAAACACCTCTTTCCCCCGTGTGCTCCTGTCCAGAAACGCGGTGTTGCCTGGTGCGGGTGTTGCTGCTGGCGGCCCCGGGGGCCGTGCTCCGTGAGGTGCTTTCTAACACTCTTTTTGCCGCCGTTTCAGGAAAGCTGTTCTAATGTTCTCTCTCCCTCTCCTTATCCCTTTTCCTAGTCCCCACCAAAAGGTGCCACCATTCCCTACCGCCCAAAGCCCGCCTCCACCCCTGTCATTTTTGCAGGTGGTCAGGTAAGAGCCGACCCGCTTGCAGCCTCCACTGCCAACCTCAGCCTTTTACTGCAGCACCAGCCGCTGCCCGTTAGTGCACTCAGGTTTCTTGCCTTCTGACTTGCATGGTGTCATCCCATCCATTGTGTGCCACGGCAGCTGGACTGAAAGCTCTTGGCTTAGCTCCTGTGATGGATGCTGTGCTGGAGGATGAGGAGAAGGGAAGGGCCAGCCTGGGGAGACAGGGTGTCAGCTCTGTGTCAGGGCGTTGCACGAAGGAAAGGCTGCAATTTGCTTTGCTAGACTCAAGTTCAGTGTTGAGTGTCAGTGGTTGAGAAGGAGAAAATTAGGAAAGCATTGTTGAACAAGAGGCTGTGACTGTTTTCTGGCATCTGCAGCCCAATTAAAAATACCTTTGTGTAGCTGTAATGGATCTGAGGTAGGAAGGGCTTGTCCCAACTGCTCCAGGGCTGTGCTGAGAGGAAGAGCCATTCCCTATCCCTGCTGCTCGGCCAGTTTGGGGTGCTGCTTCCCCCTGATGCAAGGTAGCAGAGCCTGCATCGTTTCACCCCCGGTGACATTGCAGCCTTGCAGGCACCACGTGCTGTTTCCACCAGCGAGCCTTTGGGTGGCTTTTCCTTTGTGGGATTACCATCCCACAGAAGTGCTGTGGGAGCTGGAGGTTATTCTGCAAATGAAAATCAGCAGAAACAAGAGCAATTAAACACATGGCTGTTTCTAAAGAGGGAACTTGCCCCGTTGCTTTCTCCACCTCATCTCCTAGCCTCACCTGGTGACCAAGGACCTACCTTTTGATGCCACCGTGCTCTGCTCCATTGTATCTAGAAGGGGATGTACCTTCCCAAGAGCTCCGGCAGCTGAGTAGAGCCAGCACCACAAAACCACAGCTTATGTCACCCAGAGAAGCTCCACACGAGTTATTTCATTTCTCTCCAACCATGATAAATAGAAGGATAAACTGAGAACAGGAGCAAAGCCCAGAGCACAGGCTATTTCAGGCTGAATTAGTCAGTGCCAGGATCAGGAGTGTGTCACTCCATCTGAGCAGCCATCCTGGAAAAGAGCTTTGAGTCCAGCTGCCTGGTGAACTGATCTTCTTAAAAGGGAGAGTGAGATGGAGGTAGCAGTTCTCCTGCTGGGGAATGGGTGGTGTCTTGGACAGAAGTAACGTCATGGGAAGAAGCAATGCCTCTGAAGTGAGAGCTCTTCCCAAGGCTGGGAGCCCTTTGGGGTGGCATGGGGCGGGCAGAGGACAGCTGGGGACAGTGCTGGCAGGTGTTTGGGGTGGGATGAGCCTTCAGGAGCTCAGCAGGTTGAGGGATGTAGTGGCCAGTGGCAGCTGCCAAAGGCACCAGCCCTCCATGGGCAAGGTCAGAGTTGAGTTGCATCTGTCCAAGACACCTTCCTGCCCTTAATTTAATTCAATTTTTGTAAATCAAAAAGCAATGACCAAATTAAACCACCAGTACAGGCAGCTCTCCAGAGAAGCCTCTGTCGTGTCCCCATTGTGCTGGGATGCTGGTGGGCACTGGGATAGCAATTTTCCCTTTTCCTCCCCCATGATTTTGAGGGTTTTCTTCACACAAAGCACATTGCTATTTGCAAACAATGTGGCGAATTTGCAGGAGGTTTTTTCCTTTCGTTTTTCTTGGCAATCTTTACTCTCCCTTTTCAAAGTGTTCTCCATCTCTTTTGCCATTTCTTTCAGAATCATCTGAGTAATGTGTCAATCAGTGAGATACATTTTACTAGATGGTCAAGTCCTAAATATTGGGCTCTCTAATGTCTGGCTCTTCACCCACATTGGTGCTTATTTTCGAGTTATTTACAAACAAAAAGAGAAAGGATTGCTACAAAGGATGGGAAAAGCACACAAAACCATTTGCCTGGCAATTACTTGCATGGATTTATCAATTCTAGCTGGTGAAAGGCATTGCAGTGCAGGTAGCCCTCGCCTCGATGCCTTTCCAATGGCCCAGCAGAGCACTGGAATATACTGGGTGGATGTAAAGCATCCACTGGGAGTTGTGCACCTGGAAATACAGAGAGGTTCACAGCGCTGGCTTGCTTTTTGGGATCACGCTTTGGTGATGTCACTGTGCACCTGCTACACGGGCAGTTCTGCTTATCAGAGTCACAGGATGGTTTGGGTTGGAAGGGACACTAAAGATAATCCACTTCCAACCCCCCTGCCACTGATCCTTTTGTTTTGTGCAGCAAAGACCAGGCGCAGCCTTATATTCCTGCTCCATGCAATGCTGGCTCCTATAAAGAGCTGTTTCTTTTCTCCTGAAAAAGCCAAACTGAGCCCGAGCCCTCGAAGTCAGGTAGCTCAGCATGCACTAGGTTGGATGGGAGGTGTAACATCTCCCTCCTGCCCCAAGGATTTGCTGCCCCAGGGAGTTTAAAGTGGCACAGAGGGGTCCCAGCAGAGGGATGGAGCTCTCTCACCATGTCCTACCAGCCCTGCTAACATCTTTGTTTTTCCTTTACAGGCCTATACAATTCAGGGACAATACGCTATCCCACACCCGGATGTGAGTTTTGCCCTAATTTTTCTTATACCCTTTTCTGTCACCTGCATGCTACTGTTAATTCACATAATATTAATATTAGCCAATAATATTAATAGCATATTTTCAAAGTAACTGGCCGTGTGTAGTATCTGTAATACCTGGAGTAGCCTTTTAACCTGTTAGCACTAAACTTTAGTACTTCTGAGGACTTGGCCTGATGCTAAATTGTTTACATTGTTCAGTGCTATCCCTTCGTTCTGAGAGAAACCATATTCTATGCATTTTGTGCCTCAAAATGATCAAAGCAAACAAAAAAAAAAAGGAAAAAATAATACTTTCCCCTCTATTTTCCCCTTGTCCTTAAAATGTTGGTAAGCCAAGGGCATATTTAGCTGCTGGGTGCCTTGGTGGGGTGGGAAGAAGCCAGAGCTCCAGGGGTTTTGTGGTTGAAGCCTGGGCAGGGAATGTGCCTTTCGGGGGGGGTTGCTCCTTTGGGTGACTTGAATATTGGGCAAAATTCCCCTGTATCTCACAGAGGGATGGAGAGGATCTGTGCTGGGTGACCGACATGATCACCCCGGATTTGGTGGCTGTCTCACTGCTGTGGGTGGCTTTCACCCATGGTGGGGACAGTGTGGGGACAGCTCCCACTTCCCCTCAGGCTTCTTGTGCTCTGAGGAGCTGTTGTGAGCTGCTCTGACTGAGGTTTGCTGATGCTGTGATCCCTTGGGCTCCCGTGCAGGTCAGGGAGCACCTTTGTGGGAGGACATGTAGGGATCGTCACCTGGAAGGTGTGTGCCTAAAATGACCGAGGGAAATAGAAAATCAGCCTGTTTGAAGGATTTCTTTGAGGAAAGCAGAGAAGCGCTGGGATGCCAGCAGCTCAGCTTCTGAGGTGGTCGTGGCTCTTGGAAAAAGCAGGGACTTTCTGAACGTGTTTCCAAGGGGATAAAATACCCATCAAGTCTCATTGCAGAGGGTCCCTCGTGCTGCAAATCAGGGGTCTGCAGTGGGACTGAGGATGTGGCAGTGGGTGGAAAGTCTTCCCCACCCATGGGAAGGGCTTGGTGCAGCTCAGCGTTCCCCTTTCCAGTGGGTGCATTGGATATTAGATAATGGAATTACTTTTTCCATGACTGAGAAGGTGGCAAGGCTGTTTGATAGCACAAATGCCTGCTCCATATGGGAGCTTTTGGGAGCTGTAGGCTGGATTTTCATCCTAGGAGAGGTGGTTTCACTAGAAATAGAGAAATCCAGGCTCTGGCTTCCCTTGTGACACCAGTATGTGTATACTCTGAATAGCCTGCTGTGATGGGTGATAAGAAATATTCTTAATTATGTACTCTTTGCTTTTCATCCGTAAGCAGAATATACCTAAAAAATCTGTGTATTTAGGGTAGATCAATACAGTCTTTATCCCAGTCTTCCATTGCAAGTGGTGCCAACAGCTTAGTGTTTTCCTTGTTCCTATATTCCTCTGATTGTCAGGAATACAATACATTTAATATATTTGCTGGCTGCACTCTGCCCCACTCCCAGCAGATTTCCTGAGAAAAATTGTTGTACAGGGGCCGCTCACTCCATCCATACTCTCAGGGTGTTCTCACAATGATTGGTCATTTTAAACAATGTTCAGTGCAGAATCCAGTCTAGAATGTGGTTTTAGGGCATTTTAAATGCATTTTAGGTGTCTGTGTTGAGTGGCTGCCTTCTGTAAAGTGGGCAGAATTTTGAATGCCCAACGTGTGCTCCTGCCTTGATTTACTGCCCCAGGATAGGGGAAGCTTTGGCTCATGAAGGGCTGCAGCACTGTCTGGGTGTTTGTAGGCTGTTTGGGATGTGATGTGTAGCTGCCTGCTTTCCCAAAGCTGCAGGACTGTAGAGTCTCAGAGTGGTCTGGGTTGGAAAGACCCTTAAAACTCATCTCATTCCCCACACCCTGCCATGGACAGGGACATTTTCCACTGTCCCAGGCTGCTCCAAGCCCTGTCCAACCTGGCCTTGGACACTTCCAGGGATCCAGGGGCAGCCACAGCTTCTCTGGGCACCTCACCACCCTAACAAGGAAGAATTTCTCTCCAGTATCCCATCTGACCTTGCCCTCTGTCAGTGTGAAGCCATTCCTCCTTGTCCTGTCACTTCAGGCCCTTGTCCCCAGGGCCTCTCCAGCTCTCTTGGAGCTCCTTCAGCCCCTTGGAGCATCTCCGTGGTCTCCTCTGGACTCGCTCCAACAGATCCATGTCCTTCCTGTGCTGGAGAACCCAGAGCTGGATGCAGTACCTCAGGTACAGTCTCACCAGAGCAGAGGGGGAGAATCCCCTCCCTCGGCCGTGGAAGATGAGCTGGAAGAGATGGACATAGCAGCTTTTTCTGTGACACCTGGGTGCAGCCAACTTCTCTCATAGGCCTGTTTATTGCTGTAATTACAGGGGCTGGCTAAATACCACTATCCAAACTATGTCTGGAAGGTCTACTAGGTCAGTATTAGGAAGGATTTTGGTGTTTCCCGCATTGGGCAAAGCAGGACCCTGTCACAGGGCATGGTTGGAGCCCATAGGGCAAAGAGGTTTCATCTGGAGGCCTGCCAGTGTCACGAGGAATTCCAGAAACAGGGAGCAGCTGTAGAAAACGAAGTAGTTCTGAAGTTAAAAAGCAGTGGATGCTGATGTCCCTGCTCCCTGCAGGAGCAGTGGTGTGCCCAGTCTTACCTGGAGGCAGCTGTGTTTTGGCAGGAACCCATCATGTCACACCTTTGGCTAAAATAAGCCAAAGACAGACAAAATAAGCACAGAGAGAGTTGTGCAGGCACCTCTTTTTGTGGAGTGGTGACACCTCTCCCCTAAGCCAGCAGAGGCTGGGTGTCCTCATGCCTCTGCAGGCAGGACAGGGATCTCAGGGCTGCCTGTCCAGAGATTTGCAGGTGTTTCACCCCTTCATGCTGCCTCCCTCCAGCTCCCTGGGTCAGCTCTTCCCAGCTTTTCCCCCTCACCACTGCCAGCCAGACCTCCCTGCTCTCCCTCCCCAGCCCTGCTGCAGCAGCAAGGAGGTGTTTGAATCTTGTTCCCAAAACATTGAAATTATGACTCGTGCCTCCCCATTGCCAGGGATGATGGGCAAAACAAGCAGTTTGAGTTTGGGGGATGATGCGATGGTGGCAAGTCCCTGAGCACCTGTGAAAGTGGGAGGTGATAAAGGGCCTGCCTCCTGCTCACCGCCAGACTTCAGCCCAGTTTGGTTTGCTTTCTTTTCTTTTACTGTATTTTTTGGTTTTTTGGTTTGTTTTTGTTGTTGTGGTTTTTTTTTTTAATTTGGAGCAGCAAAACCGAGCACAAAATGTATTCCAAACAAACACCTCTCTATAAAACCGCATCCTGACCGGGAACCAAAACCTACCCGGCACAACAAGGGATAGAAGGATCTGAAATACCTACTGGTCATGGCTGAAGCCCATAATTCCCTGTATTCCTAACGAGCTGACATTGAGAAAAGCAGTTTATCCATCTCTCAGAGGCACTTCCCATCGGAGGCACAGCACAAGAACACGTGCTGCGGGGACAAGCGGTGCCGATGTGGCTCTGGTGGCACAAAGAGGGTCTCTGGGTGCTGGTTGTGATGCCCACCAGCTGGCCCTGCACCAAGGCAGAGGAGCTGAACTGAGACTAAGATTGGGCTTCTTGCTGGTATCGTACTTCAGACCCTGACCAAGCACTTCTGCCAAAGATTTGGGCTTTATTGCACTATACCCAGGCCAAGTCCTTTCTGCTAATGTTTTTGCCATGTCTCACCATGGCTTCCTGGTTTGGTTTTTGGTTTTTTAAAAATTTTTTTTTAAATTTTTCGGTTTGTTTTCATTTTTATTTTTCCCCCCTTCCGTTATAATTTTGTTCTTGCTTTTCGGTGTGACTTGTTGTACTCTATGACAATAACCTTCTTAGCTCTAATGTCCCTCCTACCCCTCAGCAGTTGACCAAGCTCCACCAGTTGGCTATGCAGCAAACCCCCTTTACTCCCCTTGGACAGACCACCCCCGCTTTCCCTGGTACGTACCCACACACCCTTTCAAGATATCCTTCTCTTACCTGTAGAGTTTCTCTCTCTTTCTAAACTCCTGCTGTTTAATGGAAAATGAGCAGAGCGAGTAAAAGGTCGCAATATCCATGGGGAGAGGCTAACAAGAGGCTTGGTGATGGAGGATATTTTTTGGGTTACAGTCCTCAGGGGCGAGTCTCAGCCTGGGCTCACTCCAGCTTTGCTGGTGTTCCCAGCAGAAGCCCTGAGCCTTGTCCCCAAGGCTGGCATGTTCCCAGTCACCTGGGAAGCAGATAGAACACAGGGGATGGAGATACTTAAAGTACTGGTTGGACATGACTTTTCTGACAGTATGTTCATCATATTTTGAGCTTCCTAGATGAAGTGACATTGCTTATCTCCTCGAAGGCAAAAGCATTAAATCTGTTTCTTCTTTGCTCTTCAGGAGAAAAGCTGCCCTTACATTCCTCCGAAGAAGCTCAAAATCTGATGGGCCAGTCATCAGGTAAAACACAAAGCTAGAGGGAAGTAAGCAGGCTTTGGTTGAAATATATTCTGTAAATAGGACTGTGCCATTGTTGTGCTCCCAGAGGAATTGTGGTATTCATGGAGAAGACAGCAGGTTTTCTTGGTGGGCAGGGAGAGATCGGGCAGCACTGTTCTCCTGTGTGCAGCATGGCAAAAGAAAAGTGCCTGGGCTTTATTGCCTGCGTTTGAGATGTTTGTGTATAACTGCCATGGAACCACAGGATATCCTGAGCTGGAAGGGACCCACAAGGATCATCCAGTCCAACCCCTGGCCCTGCACAGACACCCCAACTATCCCACCCTGTGCATCCCTGGCAGCATTATTCAAACTCTCCTGGAGCTCTGGCAGCCTCAGGCTGTGCCCATTCCCTGGGGGGCCTGGGCAGTGCCCAGCACCCTCTGGGGGAAGAACCTTTCCCTGATCTCCAGCCTGACCTCCCCTGGCACAGCTTCATGCTGTTCCCTCGGGTGCTGTCACTGGTCACAGAGAGCAGAGATCAGTGCTGCCCCTCAGGTGCAATGAGGTCTTCCTTAAAGTAACGGGAAGGTACCAGAGTCATCATCCTTATTCCTGCATTTAATTTTGCATAAACTTTGCTCAGAAACAACAGAAAAATGCCGGTGGGAGCAGGCATGACATGCAGCTCTAGCCATCTCCGAGCCATTCAGGGTGAGTTGCAATTTCAGTGGGACAGGACCCTGAGGAGCCAAAGCGTGGCTGTAGCCCTGGAGAAGTTTTGCTGTCGGATGCCCCACGTTCATCCGTACGTGTTGAACAGATTTGTGTTTTGTTTCCTACCATTGCATAGAGGAGTTATCCTGAGACCTGGAGGCTCACAGGCAGTATGAACCAGGCCTGGGGCACACAGCCATCCCATGCATGCCTCAAAGGTTTGGGGACATCACCTAACCATGAAAGCAAGCCCAAGTAGGTAGATCCCACAAGACTGTAGAAAAACAGATTTCATGACACCAACCTGGGCAGCTGTGATTTCTGCATGCCCCCTTTGCCCTTTGCAGTCACTCAAAGCATTAGTCCTGCCCTGACACCCTCATTACAGCCTTGGGGACTGCTTGTACATATCAGAGAGTGCCAAAATAAACAGTCTTCAGGTAAGGGAGAAGGATGTGGTGATTCCTCAAAGGCTGTGTGATGCAGGGATGGTGCACCAGCTGCCCCAAGGGCTTTCAGCAGCATCCATGTCATCTGAGTGTGGAATGGAGGATGCTACCTATCTGAGGAACTTAGCTTGTATTCACAAAGATCCCTGGATGCCTCAGCGCTGCCCTGAGCCCTCATTGGTGCTTTGCTCCCTTCAGAAGACATTTTCAGCCGTACCCAGGCTGCTGCTGAGCTGAGTCCTGTGACACATGGCCAAGGGACAGGGCGACCCTCACCAGAGGGACATGTCTGTGATAGGTGCAGTCCACCTCACCAGACTGTGAGGAGGCTCAGTGTGCAAGACAGCCTAGGGCTGGAGAAGTGTGTGCTGTAAAGTCAGCATTGAGCATTGCCTGTGGTGTAATACCTGGGCAGGAGCTGTTTCCTGCAGGTTTTGGCATTAGTACCCTTGGCAGGGGTGAAGGACAGCAGAGGGCTGCCTGCTGGAGGATCTGCACCCCTATTCCCTGCATTTCCTCTCCTCTCTGTGCTCCCAAATGAAAAATCTGGTGAGGAGACATCCTGCAGGCAGATGTCAAAGAGGTGTGTCTGGGAAGCTGCATTCAGGAAAGCACAGGAATCACAGAGTTATGGAATGGTTTAGGTTGGAAGGGACCTTAAAGCCCATCTTGTTCCACCACACTGCCGTGGGCAGGGACACCATCCACTATCCCATGTTGCTCTAAACCCCATCCAACCTGGCCTTGGACACTTCCAGGGATGGCAGCCACAGCCTCTCTGGGCAACCTGTGCCAGGGCCTGCCCACCTTTATTTCCTAACATCCTAAGATCATGCATGAGCACATCAGAGATTCCTGGAGCTCTTCTCCCTCAGTGCTGAGGCCCTTCATGGAAACACATGAGGAATTTGGTGCTGCTGTCTTGTATTGCAGGAGCCCTGTACTTCCAGTCGCCTTGTGCTTCTTCATTCTGCAGATCCTTACGCCCCTCTTTCCACAGATACAGACCTGGCAGTCTCCTGTGCTCTTAAAAGCCTTCATCAGTGGTTTATATAATAAGGATAAGGGTTTTCTTTTTCCAGTGACTGCAAATTCCTGTCAGCCACCAGACAGCTTCTTTCTTGCAGATTTGACATAGGACGTCCCTGCTTTGGCACTGAGGTGATTTAATATGGAAAACCGTGGGAGAGGCAGGCTTTGGCCTAGGAGTGCTATGGCATGGTGTCCTCTTACCTCTGGAGCTGCACACACAGGGTATCATGCTGGCTCCAGCCATTCCCACCATGGAGGAGAGAGCTCTCCCTGATCCAGGAGAGGCTGGGAGGAGGCACATCACTGCCTTCGCTCCTTGCTGTGTAATTTTGGAGGGAAGCAAGATCTAAATCTCCATACTGTTCATCTTGCTTTCCCTTGGGAATAAGAGGGACAGTTGGGTCCAGCTGGGTTGCATGTCTTAGCAGTCTGGCTTAAATTCAGCATGAGAGTCTGTGGGGCTTTGACTTGCAAAGGACTTGTGCCGCCGGATCCCCTGGGGACACCGGCTTTGGGGCACCAAGCTGCTGGCACACCCCAGCAGCTCACTGGTGCTGCATCCAGAGAGGGCTGGAGGGTGCATGGACAGCATTCCTGCTGGGCTGGTGGGTGTCCCAGCCAGCATGCTCTCTGCTGGCGTGTGGGAAGGCGTTTTACCCACCTCCCTTCGGTGATGCTGGAGCCTTGCACCCTCCTCTGAAGCCATTCCCAGTGGGAGGATGAAGGGCGGGAAGCGAGGTGCTCATGGGATGTAGGGAAGGTGACACCCAGCTCCAGCAGAGTCAGGTAGCAGCCATCTTCCTCCTCCTTGTCCCGGAGTGTGTGATCCCCTTCCCCTCCCAGCCCGGAGCAGGACGCAGCCTTGGCAGTGTTGCAGGAGAGCAGCGGAGCTCTGTCGTGTCGCCTGTGCCAGCTCTAACCGTGTTCCCTTGCATCTGCCCAGGTTTGGATGCCAGTCCCCCGGCCAGTACTCATGAACTCACCATTCCCAATGATGTAAGTAAATCCAAGTGCTTCCTTGGCATGTCTCTGTGTTCGTGTGTGTAAACACGTATGTATATATATATATACACACACACACACATATATATATATATAAGCTGCAGCCATATGGCTTTGTTAAATATACTTAGAGATGCCCCTTCCCCATGTTCCCTCATCCATGAGCAGTCCATTGGGGATCAACCTACAGCACAAAGCACCTGTTGGACTATAGGTACTTCCCTAGGTACACTCCTTAATGCTCCATTTCCCTTTCCAAGTGAACTCAGTGCTCATGAAACATGCCCAGTTGACAGCACTGGGAAAGGGAGAGAGCTCCCATACCAGCCCTGATTAAACTCTTAATTGCTTAATCAGGGTCTGAGATGATGTTCCAGCTCAAGGGTAGTGACTGGGCAGGGAGGTGGTGGTGAAGAGGAGGTAAGTAAATAACATTTCTGATGCCACAAAGTGCCACATGAGTGTCTGAAGGACAGCATGTCTCAGTACTGCTGGCAGGCAGCTTCGGGTCTTAGAGGTGGAAGCGTTGTGGTAAAGTGGGTGTTGGACTGGGGTATTTGCTGGGAGGACGCTGGAGCCATGCTGGCCAGGGATGCTCAGAGGGAAGGAGGTGGGATGGAGAGCACAACACTGCCAGCACCTGGATCCGTATGTCTCACTTGCTTCTGGAGTGGTTTCTGTGGATTAAAGCCCAGTCTGCGCTCAAATCAGGACGAGGGCAAGCGGGGGCATGACATCCGGTCTGTCCCCATCTCCGTCACCGACAAGCACCTTCAGCCCATCCTCATCAGGAGTTCCTGGATGGGGTATGGCAGCGGTTGCTGCCTCTTCCTGCTGTTCACCAGCAGCCAGTAGTGCCAGGGAAGGGCAGTGAGCCTGGCTGCAGCTGCTGGGCACCTCTGCTGAGACCTCCATCCACCTGAGAGATGTGGAAGTGCAAGAGCCTCTGAGCATCTGCTGGCTGAAACCCTCGGAGATGCTTTGCCCTGGGGCAAATCACCACGGGAGGGATCTGCAAAGGAGCCAGTGGGAGATGGATCCTAGATCTGCTGCTGTCCACCCAGCAAGGACCCCTCTCTGGGAAGCTGCAGGGAGCTCTGCAAGTGCTCCTGAGGTTCCAACAGCCACATCTGCTGAGCATGGAGGACCACAGCAATGAAAGCGTCTTCAGAAGTATAATGAGACCCCTTGCAAAAGGACTCGCGTGGGAGAAAAGGATGCCAGGAGACCTCTGAGAACCTCGGAGCTTTCACTTGCCAGAGACTCAGCTCTCACCAGATCTGGGAGGCATTTGATGTCATCACCTGCATCTTGAAAAACTCCTCCTTAGCTCTCCCCACTGTTGTTTCAAAGGCTTTTAAACACCCACTGCCACCTTCTCGGGAAGCAGAGGACAGGTTTGAGTTTCTTAAAGAGTCTCCAGGCATGTTCTAGTGGTGTAGCTTGGAGTTGTGCAGCAGTTGAAGGAAATCTGATGAAAACCATCTTACTACTCCTCTGACTGTCAGGAGAAACTTGAATGTGATTCAGCTTGGATGTAGCTGAGCATCTGCCTAAATAGCTTGGTTCCTCAGGTCTCCCCAGCAGATTTTCATTTGCTGAAGCATCTCGGAGTTATTTCTGTGCTGTGAAGGCCAGGACGGGCTGAACACCCCACCACAGACCCTGACAGAGGGGATACCCTTCCAGTGTATATTCAGGTCTGAATGGGACAAACCACCTTGGCAGCCCCATGGTCTGACCAAAG
The DNA here is from genome assembly GCA_013397955.1 of Grantiella picta. Taxonomy (NCBI): domain Eukaryota; kingdom Metazoa; phylum Chordata; class Aves; order Passeriformes; family Meliphagidae; genus Grantiella; species Grantiella picta. The sequence goes on along the minus strand of VZRM01000349.1, from coordinate 108,943 downwards.
GATCAGTGAATACTTGGAGGAGTAATCATCTCTACTTCTACCGTGGCAGAAATCCAGCAGCTGCCAAGGTGAACATCCCATGTATAAAATGCCCTTGGAAAAGATCTCAGATGGCCAAAAAGGGCATGGAGAGCACCTCGTGCCTGTGTTGGTCAAGCTGGATGTCTCTGTATGTGTTACCGAGCTATGGAGATGCTTTGAGGGAGATGCAAAAATGAGCAAAGACAATTGAGGAAATTCAAGCCACTGAGGACCATTGAGGAAATTCTAGGGATGAACAGTTAAGGAAATGGACAGTTAAGGAGATTCAAGCCTCCAGCTGGCACTGATTTTTTTCACTAGAGTGTGAAGGATGTGTTTTTAGGTAGGGTCCACCTTTTCTGTGTGTGCCACCACTGCGTGGTGCTCTCCTGTGCATGCTGGCGAGCCACTGGATTGCACCAAAAGAGCTAGAGGGGGTAATAGAGGCATCGAGGGTGTCCCAGTGGGATAGAAGACGTGTGGGATGGGGTCACAGCTGATGAGGGGGCTCCTGGGCTTGGCTTGTCCCCAGGGAAGGCAGCAGGCTTGTTTCCTTCTAGTAACATACCCAAACCACCTTTGGGTTTGCTGTGACTGGCAAGGGGATAAGTACTTGCAGAACACTGACTGTTTATTAGACCATGAAAATTTTTATTACTGAAACAAGCCCTCCTTGAAGCCCTCTGAGATACTGGGCACCATGGAGACTTTTCCCCTAAGTGGCAGAGCAGGGCAGGTCTCTAGATGTGTCCTTGGAGGACCATGCTGGCGCGCAGGTGGGATTCACCCCTGGGCTGTCCCTGTCCTGTTTTCATGAGCATTAAGGTCACTCTGGTCCCAGGTGTGCTCGCGTCCCGACTGCCAGAGCTGCTGCCTCTCAGATGTTCCCTCCATGCTTTATTTCCTAGCTAATAGGCTGCATAATCGGACGCCAAGGGACCAAAATCAATGAAATTCGGCAGATGTCGGGAGCGCAGATCAAAATCGCCAACGCCACGGAAGGGTCATCGGAGCGCCAAATCACCATCACAGGAACCCCTGCAAACATCAGCCTTGCGCAGTACCTCATCAACGCCAGGTGAGACCCCCCGCCGACCTCCCGCCACGGCCGATCCCGTCCCGCTGGCACGCTCCCGGCACCGCGGGCCTTCCCGAGGCCAGCTGGGATGGATGGTGTCTTGCTGAGACCTCTGAGCGGGGAGCAGACGTCACCAGCAGGACATCTCCCCCCAGCTGGCACTTTGGCTGGGGACCGGGAGCTGACGCGGGTTGCGCCGAGCCCCTGCCCACCCGCCACCCTCGCTCGAGGATTTTGCTCATGGGTGGGCAAAGTTGCCACCGTCTTTCCCTGTGGATGAGGCAGGGGACGGGGACAGGAACAGAGCTGAGCCGGTGGCAGGGAGGCATCACTTGGGACCTGCTTGCTGGGATCCCAGCATTGCTTACTGCCTCTTCCATGTGCTTCCAAGGCCTCCCAAAGGCTTTCTTCCATTCAGTGAAAATAATCAGTCCAATAAACGCAAGAGGTGGGAACGGCCTGACTGCTTCCTTTTCGTCCTGAAAAGCTTGGCACTGCAGGACTTGGCAGGGGCCGGAGGTTCCCAGCACTGCCACCGGGGAGATGCAGCCCATGCCGTGGGGGGCTGGCAAGGGACTGCGAGGGGCGGCGTAGCTGGAGAGATGAGCTGGGGACCTGCTCCGTGCAGGCAGCAGGCTGTGCCCAGGGTGCTCACTCACACATGTTTGCTGTGGACTCATGGATAGCGAGTTTAAGGGGATGCAGGACCTTTCTGGTAGCTTTGCACCCGCCTGGCAGAGCCACACAAAGCGCCCTCCGCCCGGGCAGGATCGATGCCGTGCCAACCCGCCGCCAGCCCCGGATGCGCGCAGGAGGGAGGCTGCCGGCAGGACCCCGAGGACGGGGGGCTGCTGGCGGCGACTCTGACGCTTGTTGGGGTGTGGGCTGGGAGCACCGGTGAGGTCTGTATGTGCTTTCTCCTCCTCGCACCCAACCCACCTGAGCCCCGACCCGCAGTAGACCCCAGTCATCCCATCCCGCCCCGCTACCCCGCTGCCCATGCCCGTGGCACCTCTCCGCGGGGCCCGCGGGCATGGCTGAGCGGCTTCCCCGCAGATCCTTGCCAATCCCCCCCCACTTCCCGAGACAAGAGAGAGAAAGAAAAGAAAAAGAAGCAGCTCTTCGTTGCTGGGAAGGGCTGGCTGAGCTGCCGCCTGTGCGGAGGTGACCTGGCAGGGGGGCAGAATGGGGTCAGCTTCTCCCATAGTTTCCAAACTAGAGCAAAGCAAAGCACCCGGGGGAGCTGGCACGGCTGCCTGTCCCCCACGGGAAGGATGCTGCATGCTCTGGGATGACTCCTGCCAGCACCCCTGGTGGGTGACACCCCTGCCACAACCCGTGGTGACAGTAAAGGGCACCGCCTGGCCGCAGCCATTATGCTGGCTCTGCGCTCCAGCCCCCCGTGCCCTCCACGGGGCACCCCCAGGCCACCCAGCGATGCTCTGCCCACCCTGTCTATAGGCAGGGCGTGGGCAAGAGGAGGAGCGCTGCCCCGCAGGGTCTTCGTTTTCTTTTCTGCTCCGGTGATTAAGCGCTTGTTTTTTGTCTCCCCCCCACCCCTCTCTCTGCCCCTGTCTATTCTAGGCTGACGTCTGAGGTCACTGGAATGGGCGCACTCTAATTTCCACCCACCATCCTCCACTCCGCACCACCCGACCCTCTCCAGCCACCGGCACTCCACCCAGCCTGTACTGCCTGTACATTTACCGTCTTCCCTTTGCCTCCACAGATACTCTTTTCTTTACTAACGAATATATATATATATAAACACACACACGCATATGCACACACTGGAACGTTTCTTTACGAGCTCTTTACTCTGTGCTCCCGAGGCTGCTCCCAAACTCTTTGGTTCTGGTCCTTGTTTTCAGCGTTACGGTGTTAATTCTTCATCTGCTTTTTTGGGGACGAGGGAGGGGGGAGGGGGGTGCTGTTTTTTCTCTCACTGGTGAGACTTCAGGAGCTGATGGGGTCTCTAGTGTCAGTCTAGCGTAGCTACCTACACGTTTGAGTTGACATTGGCGGTACTTTCTGTAGCCTATGGACATATGTGATGCCATCCAGAGCTGTGCGTGCTTCAGATGACTTAACTTTTCTCACCCTCCTTCCTTTGGTGCTCCCTCTTGCTTGTCCTGGCTCACCTTTGCCACCTCACACCCCTGCCCTCGGGGTGAGGGCGTAGTTTTCACCCTGTGTTATTTGGGAAGCGAAGCCAAGCACGGGTTCAGTTCACCCGCCGGCTTCTCTCTTGGAACATGGCATGGTTCAGACAAGCCCTTTTTCCTACTAAACTAAGAGAATCACACACACAGACACACAAATGCTCCTTTTTTTTAAACTAACGAGCACCTGGAAGTGGGAAGAACTCAGCTGTATGGGATTCACACCCCCAGGGGCCTTTGAAAGCACTCTTTTGGCAATCCCCACAAGCAAAACCTTTGGACGATAGCTCAGGAAGCTCTGTGAGCCGGCTGTGTTTGTCGTTGTTTGTGTTCAATAAATGTCTGTGCAGCTCTGGTACCGATGGGCTCCGACTGTTCTTCTCCTGGGTTGCCCCAACAATTCCAGCCCCATCCTTCCCTGTGCATCCTTCCACACCTTTTTAGCTGCTTGGAGGGAAGGTGGGGGTTGTATGCAAGAGTTCTTCATTACTAATTTTTAAATTATTATTATTATTACTACTACTACTATTACTATTATTGTATTATTATTTATCATCACCCTCATATTTTTTTTATTTCATTTTTTTAAATTTCTTTTTTTTAGAGAAGGTGTCCATGAGTGATGCACTTCCTGAGTGATTCCATTCTTT
>VZRM01000349.1:18828-104982 GCA_013397955.1 Grantiella picta | reverse complement strand
AGTATTTGGCTTGCATAATCCTTTGGTTTTCCCTAAGATTAATTTATAAGTTATGGTGTGACAACCAATATCTCCCACTGCCCCCTTGTCTGGACGGATCTGCCATGTCTGTGCCCCACACCCTTTCCCAAGACCCTCTCTGCCCAGCCCTGCCTTCTGCTTCCAGGCTTTTCTTCCCTCTCCTACCTCTCAAGCAGGAAAACCTCTGTTTTCCGTCTGGTAATCCCTGACTGTCCCTTTTCCCAGATGGCAAATGAGGGGACCATGATCCACCATGTCCCCAGACAGCTGAAGCAGCCGCACAGTACATTTTTGCACTGTACCCCATGGGGAATACATTGTTTTTCCAGGTGAGCCCCAAGACTTCATGGCCTTTCCCTCTCTTCCACCCTCAGTACCGGCAGGCACCGCTGGCAGCTTCCCACCTTTCTCCTGCCAGGATGCTGGACCACTTCTCCTCCTGTCCCCAGCACCGCCTGCTCAGCGCTGGCTTGGGGCTGTGTCAGGGATTCACACCACTGCACCAGTGGTGCCAAGGATGGGCAGGGGGTTATGGGCTCCAGCAGGGAGGAGAGCACAGCCCAGGAGCCCGGAAAGGTGAAGGTGGTGCTGCTGAACATCAGGGTTTGCTCAGCCCAGGTGTCCTAAAACCTGTGTATGCTCAGCTCTCCGCAGCGTTCCACCTCTGCGCTTAAAGGTGCTCCCACACCCTCTGTAAGATGCTTTGCTGCCTGCCTGCCTCCAACCCCTTGCCCTGCTCTCCTCAGTACCTTGGGTTCAGTTGTGCCTTTTGGGTGGCCCAGCAGCCACACAGGCTCAGGAGCATGCCCTGATTACCCATCCAGTGGAGCACAGGTGCTGTGGGGAGTGCTGAGGGGCTCAGGTGGAGCCGTAGCCTGTGCTGGCACTTCCCCTCTGTATTTGTGCTGATGCTGAGGATGGAGGGAGGCAGGCACCAAATGGGGCCTCCTCCAAGTGGCCAACTGGTCAGCATGAGCACAGAGCCACCAGCCAAGGTGGTGACCAGCTGTGGGCAACAGGCACTCCTCATCTTCTGTTCCTCACTCTGCTTCAGACCTAGTGTTTTTCCTGTTGGAAGAATGAAATATCTGTATGAGAGCCAGCATGAAAATAACCACCTCGGTGGCCTGGGGGGTGAGCCACGGCAAAAGCTCCACATCCCACTGCCACCACCCTCCATGGCAGCCTGGGAAGCTGCCCCTCGGAGAGGGATGGAGCACAGAGGGAGCCAGCCCATCCTGTCCTCAGCTCCTCCATGAGGCTGGAGCACAAGCTGGAGCATGAGGAGAGCTTCTTCATGAGGTGATGGAGGCACAGCAGCAGCAGAATCACGCTGACCAAGAGTGGGAAATCCATCCCAGGCCAACAAGGCTGTGGGGTTTGTACCTCTGGGGAAGGCAGGGGAGCGGGACAGCATCCTGAACACAGAACTGGCTTTGCACAGGGACTGTGGTGCCTGCAGATCACGGCTGCCCTGAATTGCTCTGCTCTCTGCATGTGCTCCCTGTGCCATTCCCCACCTCCACTGAGACAGCGCTGCCCAAAATAGCAAATGCCAGATTGGGTCTGCCAGATGCAGCCGAGCTCAGAGGCTGCAGGAGAGGGGGAGCAGACTGCAGCAATACCTCTGCACCCATCCCCACGCCAGCAAAGCCACGGATAACAGCCTCCTCTGGGTACCATCCCCATCCCAGCCCGCTGCCAGGCATCCATCACCCAGCCAGGCTGTGGAAAAGCCACCCCAGGAATGGGTGGTGAAGGAGAAGAGGCTGGATATGAGCGTTTCGCTGGCATCAGGCAGGTGTCCGACACCTCGTGTCAAGGCTTGTGCTGCCACAAGGATCTGTGCTCATGGGAGTGCTCCAGGGAATGCTGGATGTGGCCACCGGGGGACAAGGGACAGTCCAAGCAGTAAGTCACCTTGGTCACCTCACAGGAGCTCTGTACAGTCAAAGAATAACAGAATATCCTCAATTGCAAGGGACCCACAAGGATCGAGTCCAGCTCCTGATCCTGTACATGGCAACCTGAAGCAGCCCTCCTTCTGGCATTCCCTTTGACTTTGCAGCTTTTCTTTGGGGGTCACATTGCCAAGGTTATTTTGCAAATTGGAAAAAAAAAGAAAAAGAAAAAAAAGGATGAAACTGCAGTGCTATGTGGGAATCATCTTATCCATCATCATCTGGACTTGAGAAAGAGGTGTTAAAACTATGGCAGCATCAACTGGGAGCATGTTGATGACAACAAGGATAACAACAAAATCACAAGGAATATATCAAACTCAGCTTTGATTTCTTTGGGAGGACTCAAAAGGAGATTTGCTGTTTTCTTTGGAAGGAGTTTCAATGTTTTGCTTTGATTTGTGATAGGTCTTGGGCTTCCATTTCAGATGAATTTAAAATACTTTGATGATGCATCCACAGCCATGCCACTGGGAAAATCTCTAATATTGGGGTGAATATGCAATACAAGGTGAATGGTCCAGTAAATCAACAGAATAGCTTTAATACGTTGTTGTTTTCTCCCAGATCAGTGCATGTTATCCAGCCAGAATGATTCAACATTTCTGGAAGCAACCAACTCAGTCAAGCTCTTTGGGAATGAGTTATTTAGGGAGAAATTTTGACTTGGACTGAAAAGTATTGGTCCAATGCCTCTCCCTGCCCCTGGAGTGTGGGGGTATCCATCAGAGAGGGGCTGGTTGAGGTCTGTGCTCAGCCCCTTGCCCTCGGCTGAAGGTCTCCACTCCCCCTGCAGATCCTTGTCATGCTCCCAAAATTGTTTGGAGTATTGTCTTGAGCATTTTTTCCCTGAACTGTATTTGTAAATCTAGTACAAAATGAGGCTGAAAAAAATAGATCGTTTCCCCTAAGGGAAAGTGACTTTCACCGGGGAGACTCTTTAAATTTCGTACTCTCTTTGAGCTGTTATTCCAGGATTTGTTATGTATCCATGCTAGTCACTTTTAATTATGCTAATTCCCAGCTTATGCTCCATTAGCAAGGGTAATTTCCTGCCTCCGGTGCCGGCGGGGGTAGAGTTTCTGGGGGATCTCTGCGTGGTGCGGCAGGGATGAATGCTGAATCCCATTTTCTCCTTGGCCACAGGGATGGAGCCCCGGGGGGTACCCTGGCCCCAGCCCTGGGCGCCTCTGGCTGGTCACTAGATGTCCCCATTGCCCAGCTTTTCATGCATCCTGCTCCAGCCGGGATGTGGGCAGCGCTGGGATGTCCGGTGCTTCCAGCCGCTGCTCCATCTGCGTGCAGAGGACGCAGCTGGAAAAGGAGTGGGCTTTTCTGTGCGTCCCCCTGGGCCTGGTGGCACTGGGCAGTGACATTCAGCGAGCCGGTGACTGACACCGTGTTCCTCTGCCGGAAGGGTTCCATCAGTGCTGGGACCTCCACGGAGCCAGCCCAGCCCACATGGGCGAGGATGTGTGGCAAGCCCTCGGCCGTGGGTGGCACAAGCCACCACCTCATTCTGGCCTAAGCCCATTCGGGCTGGCAGAAGGACAAGATTTTGCTGGAAAGGTCCCAAGAGTCTCCATCCCCGTGCTCCCCAGGGAGGCATTCCCAAGCTGGATGGATGCTCTGTGCCTTGGCTGGCAGCAGGAGCGCCTGCAGCTGGCGAAATGGCTTGCAGAAAGGTCACGGTCTGTGTGCAATCCCCCTGCTCCCGTGTCGGATGTTACAGGGAGCTGGGACTCTGCTGAGAGGGATATTTTTGCTTTCCCTGCAAAAAGAATGCAGCTGCGGATCCTGATCTGCTGTGCTATGCAGCGAGCCAGGCCCCCGGCCAAAGGGTAACGTGGCAGTGACTTTTAGGAAGTACTGAATGTACCAGATGTGCAACTCCCTCCACTCCAGATGTGCGGCCCCCCTCCCACTCTGCCCCAGCGCCGTTGTCCTGCAAAGAGGAGGACAAGACTCCAGATCGCTCCGAAAGCATCCCACAGACTAAATCCAGCCAAGTGCAAAGCCAGACTGGCTCTGGATTCCCACACTCGTGTTTAGGCAGTTTAACCGCAGCGATGTCTCTTCCCAGAAATGACGATCGAGTCCACTCTGCACATGGGGAGCAAAACCAGACAGGAGATGGGGATGAGGATGGAGCAGCAGGAGGAGGCTTCGGGGCTGAGCCCCACACTGAACCACGGCCTGTGGCTGATTTAGGACACACATGCTGTTTCTAGAAGGAACTGCTTTGATCCCAAAAGGATAGGATGTGCGTGAGGACTGGAATATTGGAAGCACACTTGGAGTGCTGTGTCCTGCTTCCCTGCAGGCAGTGTCACTATTTATCCCTGGAGAAAGCCTGTATCTGAGAGCATTTGCCTCTGGATCAAACGGGACGAGTGGCGCTCGGCTCTGGAGCTTCTACAGGTGTTGTTGTGTCCGATGAGCCTGGGTGGCACGGGGTGCCCCATGGGGGTGTGGGCACGGCAGGGGTGTGAGATGCTCCCTGGAAGTGTGGGCATGGCAGTGATGGGCCACCAGCCAGCTGGCAGCATGGCCAGGCACACACAGCACAGAGGGATAGGGCAGCATCGCTCCCGAACTCAGGATTGCGTGCCTAGCTTAGGATCAAACCACAACAGATATCCAACAGGATTTCCCGGTGCAAAGGGGAGCAAGCCGTGATGTGCTCACCCAAAAGCAGTCAGTTAGTGGTGTGGGGTTTTTTTGGTGGGAGGACATTGCAGTGATGTAACCTGAGGCTGCTGCTGCAGCTGGTGATGTGGTTTTCCCTAGGGATGCCGCTGTGTGCTACCAAGCACGCAGCCATGCTCCCAAATCTCTTACAGGAGTGCTGCAGAGGAGCTGTCCGTAAAAATCCAGTTCAAGATGCAAACACAACACAAACCACCATGTCTATGCTTAACACAAATTTTCGGTTGCAGACTAAAATTTATTCTTGCCGCAAGTAGATCGCCCCCCCACATATTCCAGGCTGAAACGTGGTGATTTCCGGAGGCAGAGGATGGTGCGGTGCAGTGCCGTGCCAGGCATAGGCTGTGTGGGAATGTGTGCCCTTCCCTTCCCCAGTGCTCCTCTCTCAGCTGCTCATCACCCCCAAATCTTGCTGATGGGGTCCAGCAGAGCCAGCTCTCTGCAGTCACCATTCCCACAGCCATGGGTTTGTAGGGCAGCAAAAGGGCAAATCCTTAGCCCAGCAGCAGCCTCAGGATGGCTTCTCTGAAGCTCCCAAAAATCCACTCTCCGTGCTCACTGAGAGCCCATGAGGCAAACACACAGCACGCTGGGCAACCACCTGAGCTCCCCTGGCAGCCCAGCTCACACTGGATGTGTTTGGATGCGAGCTCCCAAGGGAAAAAAGGGAGGTTTGTTGTGGTGGAGCAGAGCTCCGTGTGGGCATGGCTGTTCCACCTTGGCTTTTGGGGTGTGAGTGATTGCAAAGAGTTGCTCGGGGTGTTGGAACAGCCTCATGTTCACGTAGCCAAAGAAGCCAGGAGGCACCGGTGCCTCAGCTGAGCCCTGACCATCTGCCTTGCTTGCCCCCCAGCTCTGCAGACCCTGACCTGCACGGGAGGAACACCTTCACCGCCTGACCGGAGCGCCGCAGCCGACGTGGTGCCAGCGGCTGATGCTTGAGCCCCCTCCGAAGTCGCTGCCGGCTTCCCGCGAGTTCTCCCGCTCCTTCGTGGCACCCTTGGGGCTACCTACCCGAACCCCCCTGCCCGTGGCTGCCCAGACCCTCTCTGGGCACGGGGCAGCAGCAGGGTCAGGGGGGCTGGGGCAGCAGCTCTCAGGAGGACAGCAGCTTGCAGCCAGCGCGCAGCGGTACCCACTGCGAGCCAGCGCTTCCCGCCGCCCCTCTCTGCGCTTCCTCATCGCCCCTGCCGCTTTGCAATGTATTTCGTGGCTTATCTGTGTCATTGCAATAAAGCTTTTGTTGCTCGAGGTGCCCTCCGTGGTGAGTGGGATGAGGCTGGGGAGCTGTGGTTCGGGCAGTGGAGCATCCACAGGGAATGGGGGGAATTCTGGGGGTGTCCCAGTTGTACAAAAGCCTCGGTGCCCCCAGAATGGTTAATGGGGAAACTCAGCCCCTGAAGAAAACTGTGGTTTGGAAAATGGGCCTCAGAGCCCTGGCTCCACTCAGCATCAGGAAATGATCCCACATGGGAGTGGGGCTGCCAGGAGGGGTGGGGGAATGGGATGGGGGGGAGCACTGTAAAGAGAATCCAGAGCTTTCCCGAAAGGCGGCGACGACCGGGATTCATTATCCATCGGGGAAACGTGTTTATAGCAAGTGTGAGTCACTGCCGGCCCCGGGGAGCAGCCCAGCGATCCGGTCGGGATACAGGCTCCCCATCCAGCCCCACACAATGGCAGCTCTCAAACCAGCCCCACCAGCCCACCACGAGCCAGCCCTGGACCTTGGAGCAGCCCTGGTGCTATTTTTGGACATACTGGGCATGGTTTTTCTCTGCGATGCTTCCTTTCTGCTGAAGAGGAGAAGCCAGAGCACTGCCCCAGCTCTGCACGTTGGGTGCAGTGAGGGTCTCCATCTCCAGCCCATCCAGGAGAGGCCAGCAGTGCCTGCCCAGACCTCTGCCCTATGATGAAACAAAGGCGAAAATGCTCATTTTGACCTTTTTTCTCCATTTGGAGTTTTATTTTCCAAGCACCCCTGCTCCTGTTTGGCCCTGCAAAGGGGCTGTGGACAGGCAGGCAGGGTGTGGGGTTCACCCTTTTCTTCACCCTTGCTCAACCTGTTCCCCAGGGAGCAGCAGCCCCAAATCTCTATGGAACCTGAAAGTCATCCTCCCCTTGTTTGGGCTATCCCTGATGTGTCCTTGGCTGGGGTGTCCTATCCCATTCCCAGAGCAGCAGCACCATGGAGACCCTCCCAAAGCCGGGTGTCATTGACAGAGAGCGACACTCTGGGAAATGTGGCTCAGGGCTCCTTTCCCACCTCCCTGCAAGCACTGGGCCATCCATGAAGCACCTTCCATGGCCTTGGCTGAGCGGGATGACTTTCCCAGGGACAGAGACAGCCCCGAGTGGGAGCAGCCCTGGGGAAGGGGTCAGTGGGCTGGGCGTGCAAACACTCTCAAAGGTTGTTGTGTCCACCCACCCCAGCACAGGGTGGACCTGACCCTGACCACCTGGCCAGGCTGGGAGGTGGGATGCAGAGGGATGTGAACCGCCTGTGTGCACTGGGTTAATCTCTGCAGGACTCATCAGCTGGAAGAGGAAGCATCTGTGCCCCACTGAGGGCATTTAAGGGTGCAGAGGCCCCACAGTCCCATCCATTACCTCCAGCCCTTTGTGCTGGCTGCAGCTCCATGGTGTCCTGCTGTGAGGGTGAATGTTTGGAGCCTGTTTACCNTTGTTCCAAACCCAATCCAACCTGGCCTTGGACACTGCCAGGGATCCAGGGGCAGCCACAGCTTCTCTGGGCACCCTGTGCCAGGGCCTCAGCACTGTAACTGGGAAGAATTCCTTCCATATATCCAACCAAAACCTACTTCCTGTTTAAAGCCATTCCCCCTTTCTCCATGACTGAATGGTTTACATTTGCTCCTCATTGTCTGTGAAAGATCCGAGAAGGATGCTTGGCACTGCTTGGGAAGGCATTCTTGCCAGGAAGGGTGGCTGGCTTGTTTTATCCTTCTAGGAAAAAGGCTGCAGCTGGCTCTGGCTCTGGTGTGGAGGGAGCTGGGCTGCATGCCTTGCATCCCAGGAGTGCTCTGGAAGGGCACAGCCACACCCAGAGCCTGGATGGCTGCTGGGGTGGTAAAAGTAACAAATATAAACATGCATGCTTCATAAAAATTGAGAGCAGAAACAGCCTGGCAATGGGCTAATGGGAACCTCTGGGGGTTACTAGACACATGCAAGCTCCTGGGTTGCGGTGGAGAGTTTCCATAATTTTCCATCCCCATGGAAAACTATGGGAAGGGATGGAGCTGGCTCTGTGCCACAGCAGCCAACAAGGAAGATGCTTCTCTGACCCTCCCAAGGCTTTGGGGTTTGATGCCTGCATCCACATGGATGCAGAGACAGGGGCTGTGATCCACAGCAGTGGAAAAGCAGGTCTTCACCCCGTGCAGCTCATCCCTCGGTGATGCAGGCTGGGCTCCGGGAGCGTGGGCTTGGGTGGGAAGCAGTGCTCGCCATCCCCCCAGCCGCATTCAGGGCCGTGTCTGGCGGCTGCTCGGCTGTTCCTCGAGCGCCTGGTGCCTGCCCTCCCCAGGGAAGATGTGCCCAGCCCGGCAGGCACGGTTCTGCTCCCTGGGAGTCGCCCAAGCCACGCCTTTTAGCGCAGAGGAATGGAAAATATTCCCTGCTCGCCTGCCGGAGGGGTTAGCGCGTGTTTTTCCACCCGTTTTTCCTGGATGTGCTCCACGAGAGGGGGTTCCTCTGTCCCTCCAGTGGTGTCCCCAGGGCTGGAGGTGGCATGTCCCAGCGTGCTGCCTTTTCTCCAGGAACAGGAAAGCAGTGCAGGTGCTGCTCATCTTCCCGGTTTGAGCCAGTTTTATTCCCAAACCACGATGCTCCCAGCTCCCAAACCCCCACGCTTTGGGCTGTTTCTATTTTCTGAGTGTAAAATGGGGATGGGGGGAAACCCTGGAAGTGAATTTTGCTGCCCACCTTCAAGCCTCCGCTGTGGTACAGAGGAAGAGAGTGGGACTCTTTCACCGGGGGAGAGCGGAGAGGTCCGTCCTGGTATCCCAAATGTGTGACGTCCTGACATCCCGTGGCTCCCCTGCGACTCAAGGATCCCTGCAAGCGCTGGGGTGGCCCAGGAAAAGGATCCTGAAAGCGTTATCTCCTCTCCTCCAGCTCCCACGCTGCATCCGCAACCTCCCCTCTCATCTTTCCTAAGAAGCTGAGCCAAGCTTTCCCACAGACCCAGACAGCTATTAGGGAAATATCATTGCCAGATGGTTTGGTTTTTTCCATAAGAACAGAGGCCAGCGTGAGGTAATGGGGAAAACATTAACCCAGCACGCACCATCCTGGGTGCAGGGATGTGGATTTGCTGGGCTGTGCCCTGGCTCTGCCAGCAGGGAAAGGATCCTCAGGGTGGGGTGGTGGGGGGATTCTCACACCCTACACGTGCTGGATGGCTGGGAGCTGGAAATCCCGGTTGGACTGGCCCTGAGGTGGCCTGGGAAGGGAAGAGTGTATTTCAAACGGGACTGGAAGGGAACGAAGGCTCCCCCTGGCCAGCTTGGATGCAGCTGGCAAGCAGCACAGCAGGGAAGTTCGTGTTGGGTCAGCGGTTCGGAGAGGCACCGTGTCCCAGTTGGGCTGTGTCCTGGAGCCCTTGGCAAGCAAAGGGTGCTGAGGGGTCGCTTGGTGGGAATATCAAGGGTTTGGAAGACGGGCTGTCTCTTCCATTGCGTGCTTTTGCAGGTGGGTGGATCCAAGACCCTCCTCTGGTGCTGCCTAGCCTGCTCTGTGCCACGGTGGGACTCCCCCAAGGCACATCTGGGACAGCTGATGTTTCCCTGCTCAGAGGGGTTTCTCCACTGCCTCTTCCTGCAGAGATCTGCTGTGGGACGCTGAATTATCATGTGCAGAAGCACCACAAACCACATTCTTTCCAGTGGGGTTTGTGGCTGGCGCAGCGCTGGTCTCGGACCATGGCTGCTCCCGTGGCGCAGGGCTGAGCATGGAGACAGGACAAACACCTTGGGGGTCCTACAGCCAGCCTGGGGAGGTGCAGCCCCTGGTAATCAGACACGTGGAAGTATCCATCATCCCAAACATCTCCATCTTTGAGTGCTCATATCCCCAGGAGCGGAGGGAAGGTGACAGAGGTGACACAGGCAGCTGGCAGGGCGCTGGAGTTCTTTGGGTGGTTACAACCAGGGAAATTTCAGTGCTGTGGCATCTCCCAGCACTGTGTGAGGGGGCAAAGTAACCCCAGCTGCAGAAAATGGATCTGGAAACCTGGCACTGTGTCCTTCCCTGCTTTCCAAAGCACCCTGTGGTTCTGTGTGTTCTGATGGGTTCAATCCTGGCTTTCTCATGGGAATTAGTTTCAGCCCATTTCCATAATTCCTATTTCCAAGTGGATTTGATTAACAGGAAGAAAAGGTTACATGAAAGAGTTCATATCAGAAAAACAGAACAAAGTAATTCTTTTCTCAATCTCTGGAAGGAGAAAAAGCAAAAATTCTGTCCCAAGTGCACTTTTTTTTTTCTTCCCCCAGCACCCAGTTTGATCTGGAATTGGACTGAAAGTTTATAGCAGTGCTGTGGGCTGGGACTGGGGAAGGGGAACAACCATTCCCTGGGGTACTCAGGCATCCTGGAGGGGCTTCCCTTGCCCATCTTCATGGCACTCCAGAGGGAGGCTGATAGATGGAGGAGTTCCCCTGCTCCTGGTGGGGGGGACAGAGCCATAAGGCTCAATTTCCCTGGCCTCATCTGAAGAGGAAGGGAAAAGGGATGTCCTTCACAGGCATGTATTCTTGGATTTCAAGACATCATGGCATGCTGCTAGTCCCAGTGACTTGGGAATGGTCTTTCTTTCCTGCAAAACTAGCCCACACTTCTCCAAGGAAATGGCTGTTCAGTGTCCTGGGGACACTGCTGGCCATGGTTTAGCACCACAGACCTAGAAAAGATAATGACTTAAAATGCTTCGATGCTGGACACTGCTCCAATTCAGCAGTCTGGTCAGGACGATCGTGCCTGGTGACATCCCTGGGGGTCAGGCTGGGTTCCAGGCACGGATTGGGGTTCCAGGCAGGAATTGGGGTCCCCAGCAGGGTGGGAGGAGCTCCCTGGAGCACACGGGGTCTGACAGGCTGCAGCTGCTTGGAGCCTTGTGCGGCCAGCAGGCGCCTTGCACAGGCCATACCATGATCATGAAGTCTTTGCTGACACGGCCAGCTGGCCTCCAGCTTGCTCCAGCTCTGCAGAGCTGCTCCCGAGATGGGTCTGCTTTTCCCTGCCTGCAGGGAGGGGGAGGTCAGCTCTGCTGCTGCCGCTGCTGCTTTGGATAATCCCCTGTGAGGAAAGGGGAGAGAGGAAGAGAGAAAGTGAAGAGGAAATGATTCTGCTGAGGTGATGCATGAAGACAGTTCCCTCCCCAGCAACCCCTTTCTGGCTGGTTTTCAAAATCCCAGGAGAGCTCCCTCGTGGGAGCCTGAGGAGGTGTGTTGGAAAGCCAGATCACATCTGATCCCCATGAAGTGTCACACGGCAGGACTTGTCCCTGGGCAAGCCTGCTCTCTGGGAGAGCATCTTCAGTAGGTCTGAAATGCTGTGAAGATTTGCCTCGCGGTGCCCTCCTCTCCTGGTGCCATCCGTGCAGCTCAGCACAACCCACACGCCTCAGTGCCTGGGCACTTGGTTGGACTCGATGATCCTTGACTCCATGCTCCCTTCCAACTCAGCCTTTTCTGTGATTCTGTAAATCCGTGTTGGAGTGAAAAATGGTGCCCAAAGTTCTTTTGGGTTCATGCGGTTTCACTTCAGCACAGTCTGCAGATTATTTTCCACTGATTTTGGATGCTGTTTGTCCAAAGAGTCATTATTTGAGGCATCTGCCTGTGTAGAGTGGACAGGCTCCTCCACTGCTGCACTCAGTGGAGCTACTGCTTTCTTTTGAGTTGTCTCAACTTGGGACACCTCTGACAACCAAACCTGCAACGTTTCCTCCTGATCATCCACTCAAAGATGCTGTCAGAGTCGTGTGTGACAGGCAGGGTGACAGAGGTGGCAGCAGCCCTCCGTGGTCCCACAGTGTGGCAGATCTCCTGCTGCCCTTGTGCCACCACCCTGGGTGGGTGCAAACCCTTTGTACTGGCTGGGTTTGTGCTGTCGACTCTTTGCTCTTTAAAGCCATCAACTTTTTATTTAATGACAGCTTTTGGTGCCCTCCTGTGCTTTTGGAAGCAAGTTACAGATGCAGCTGTATGGGGGTCAGCCCTCAGGTATTTCACCTCTCCCACCATAGCAATTAATGGTAGTGCTGTGATGGGGAGGTTGTCAGAATCTGGGGCATCTCCAGGACTTTCTCCAGTTCTGGCACCTTGGAGTGCCTTGCTGTGGAGGTCCTCAGGCTTTCCTGCCATCCTACATAGTGGGAAGGTTGTGCTCCTGCTTCTACCTCCTAGGCTTGACAGCTTTGACCCTGTTCCCAGCTCTCTGCTCTGAGCAGGGCCCTGGGAAGAAGGGTTGTTCCCAGTCTGGGGTGCCTCTGTGGTTTTCTCCCCAGGATCGAGCCTCTCGTGCTCCTGACTGGCTTGAGTAGAAAGCTCTGACAGTCAGGGAAGAAAGTGCTTCCCCCAAAAATGGCAGGTAGCCCCCATGCCTGGGACAGCTTCAGCTCTGCCAAGTGGTGAGGACTCCCCTGGGACAGCCCAGAGCAGCTCTCGTGCAAGTTGGGATGTGATGGGGATGCACCAGAGCTCCCAGTGTGAGGCTTGTGGAGCTCCCAGGCACCAGTGGCCAGGCTGCTGTCGCAGGTACAGTGATATCCAGAAAAAGGGTGAGGGGAAATGCTTCCTAAGTTTGACTCACAGCTGACAGCGCCTGATCCTGATCCCTCCCTCCGTCCTCGGGCTGGAGAAGTCTCCTCCTCACCCTTACCCTCCTGCCTTCTCTTCCTCCCACGGAAACCAAGGGGAAAGCAGTTAAAAAAAATATCTTCAGCGACTCCTGCCTCCGGACTGTGGCCTCGCTCGGCTGCTGGGTTCTCCTTCCCTGCTTTTTTCTTTGGATCCAGCTCGATGGTAATCTGAACCAAGAAACATGAGGCTGCGAGACTTTCTGCTCACTTTGCTGCTCCCGGCTGGCTTCCTGTGGGGGAGATCATGTGCTCAGCGCCCAGAAATCATCATCTCGAGCGCAGAAGGTAAGCCTGGAATGCTTTCTAGGGTGGTTTTCCTTCCCGGGATCAGCAGAGAAGCCTGACTGCTGTTTCCCTCCCGGGCGGATGCCTCTGCTGCTGAACACTCTGCAGATTTCTCGGGACATTTGGGCTTGCTGAGGAGAGTGGTGTAGGATTAGAGGATTTGCAAGAAGTACCCATTTTCGTGGGTTTTGGCTCTTTTTTCTTGGCTCTGTCTGGCCAGGGGTTACCAGTAGCACTGGGATGCAGGAGAGTGAGATAACAGTTGATAGCAGTCCAGTCTGAACCATTTTGGGCTTGATGCTGGCTCTTAAGAGAAGTTTTTGTTATTGCTCTTTATTAAAATCATATTTTTAACAGGATGTGTCAGAAGATTGTTGGTTTCTTATTGCATTAATTGCTAAAATGCTTTCATTTTTTTTTAAGTGGCTCCTGCAGCTGCATGTTATTTGGTGTAACAAATACTATAGATCTTGCAAAGATATCTTTTGAATGGAAACAGGGAAGAAAGTATAGGAAAGTGTTAAATGCCGCAAAATTATGTTTTCTGGAAAAGTGACCTTGATGATCTTACTCTTCGTAACCCAAGGGGGTTAGGATGTGAAAGCATTCCTCTTGGCCCAGATCCTGGGAGCCTGCTAGGAGATAAACCTGGTGGGCAGCGCGGGAAGCCTGGGATGGGGAGGCAACGCAGCAGGACTGCCGGCCAATTCCTGCCTCTCCACTTCTTCCCAGACTGCCCTGTGGACCTGTTCTTCGTCCTGGACACCTCTGAGAGCGTTGCCCTGAGGGTGAAGCCGTTTGGTGACCTGGTTACCCAGGTGAAAGATTTCACCAACCGGTTCATTGATAAGCTGACCCAGAGGTACGTCTCCTGGGAGTTTATCCGGGCTGCTTTAGGAATGGAGCCTGCTGCCGGGTGGGATGCTGAGATCCCCCTGCGTGTCTGTCCACAGAAGGAAAGAAGGGATGCTGGGGAGGGGGATGGGAGCCTCTCTTCCCTCTCCCAGTCCTCGGCTGCTCTGTTTTGGCTCTGTCTGTGCTGACAGCAGCAGCTTGGCTTCAGCAGGGCTGCCTGCACCCAGCCTCGGCAAAGAAAGGAATTCCTGGAGTGGCAGACATGGCAGCCCAACCCCACCACCTCTGGGTGGCTGTGTGGTTATCATGCAGTGCCAGAGTGATGCATTCCCTGTGCTCAGGCCCAGAACCACCCGAGTGCGTGGCTGGCAGCAGGACAGCTCTGGGGTCAAAGCAGCACTCACAGGCACCCTGCAGAGCAAACCCTCCCTTGCCACTGGTGCGCCCCAGCTTTGGGTGCCCTCACCCACCCCATTCCACAGCCCTTTATCTGCCTCCTCCTCCCCCACCAGGAGCCTTGTGCTTGGGAACAACCTGCCAGGCCTCCATCAATGCAGCACCACCCTCCCCTGGGCAAGGCTCAGTCCAGAGGCAACTGCATGCAGTGGACAAGGCTCAGGTGGCTTTGGGACAGGTCCTGCTGGGCAGAGAGATGTGCAACAACGCCTCTTTGGGATTGGCCCCCACTTCCGGAAAAAGAAATCATATCCCTTCGGTCCCCATATCCTGAAAAGACCTTTTTTAAGGGGCAGTGGCCAAAGCACACTACTTCTGTCCCAGGGAGTCACAGGTGTTGGATGTGTCAGTGCACAGGATGGGACTTCAACACACACATGCTCATCCTTCCCCAAGTCAGAGCATTCTTCCGAGGGAGGCATCCCTCTCTTATTTTAACACATCTGGCAGTGGAGGACCACTGTGTGGGGTGTTTGGGTGCCTACCTGCCTTGTACACACCCACCTGGCTGTCTGGCTTAGCACCTCCTGCCCAGCTCCAGCCACCTCTTCCAGAAGCCTCTCTGCCAACCTGTTTGATCCCTGCAGATGCCCACCTGGTGCTTCGCTTTGCCCTTCCGTCCATGAGACAAGCTGCCCTGGGGTCTTGTGCTGTGCTTTGCATGGGCAGCATGTCCCAGCTTTGCAGGGAGAGCAGGGAGCCACGGCAAATCCCTGTTTTGCAGACGATTTACATTTTCTGTGCTGGTGCGAGCAAAGCAAACCCAGTGTGTCCGTGCAGGTACTACCGCTGCGACCGCAACCTGGTGTGGAACGCGGGAGCTCTGCACTACAGCGATGAGGTGGTGCTCATCAAGAGCCTCACGCCGATGCCCAGCGGGCAGAGCGAGCTGAAGAATCAAGTGTCGGCCATCAACTACATCGGGAAGGGCACCTACACCGACTGCGCCATAAAGCGCGGCATCGAGGAGCTGCTCATCGGGTCAGCGGGGCTGCTGTGGGCACAGCGCGGTGGTGTGGCTCTGAGGGAGCTTCTGGGTTAGGATATCCCTGGGTATTGGGCAGAGCTGTCCCCAGGCTGGGTAAAAAGGTCAAGGTGTGGGCACAGAGGTGGCAGGTGGCTCCAGGTTGGCTGGAGTGAGGCATGTCCTGATTGCTGGAGCACTGTGTGGGGCCAGTGTCCCCAGGTGTCCAAGCCACTCCTCTCCAGCTAAATCCTTTTGGCACTAAATCCTTTTGGCATTAAATCCTGTGCTTAAACCCCTCCAGTGGTTCCCATCACAAGGAGAATAAATACCTGATTGTGGTGACCGATGGACATCCCCTGGAAGGTTACAAGGAGCCCTGTGGAGGTCTGGATGATGCTGCCAATGAAGCCAAACTCTTGGGCATCAAAGTGTTCTCTGTTGCCATCTCCCCCAACCACCTGGTAGGGACCACACAGCAGGGATGGTCCCTGCAGGGGGTCCCCAGTGGGACCTCGGGACCCTTGATGTGACAAAGAGGGGCACTCAGAGCCTGCACAGGTGCCCACAGGTCTCACTCTGCCCTTCCCACCCCCCAGGACCAGCGGCTGAACATCATCGCCACGGACCACGCCTACCGCCGCAACTTCACCGCCACCAGCCTGCAGCCCACCCGGGAGATCGACGTGGAGGAGACCATCAACACCATCATTGACATGATTGTGAGCACTGCCCGCCCCCTTCCCAGCCCTCCCCCTCCCCAGGTCCAGCTGTGCCTCTCAAACTCTTTGCGTTGTTGTTTTGCAGAAACTCAACACGGAGCAATCGGTGAGTGTCCCCTGTGACTGAGCCTGTCCCCTGTGGGTGACCCGTGGCTGAGGGGGACTTGATGGCACAGCCCTGCCCTGCAGGCAGCCTCTGCCAGCCTGGGAAGCCCTCCTCAAGCAGGGTGCAGCCTGACCCTGCTGCTGCCGCCCCCTCCTCTAATGCTGTTTCCTCTTTCCCTCTGTGCAGTGCTGCTCCTTCGAGTGCCAGGTGAGTCAGGTTTTGAGAGCCCTTTCCCCTTCCCTCTTACCCCTGTGGTCCCAGGCTGTGCCTCAGGGGCTGGTCTAACCTATACCTCTCTCCTGCAGCCTCCCCGAGGACCCCCTGGCCCTCCTGGCGACCCAGGCCACGAGGTGAGGGACTGGTTGTGGCTGGGCTGTGTGGCTGGGGCAGTGGGATGGGCTCACTGGGGATGCTCAGAGGCCTGGAATCATTGTCATGGAACCATGAAGGCTGGAAGAGGCCTCCAAGATCACCTGTGGGGTGTGGGCCCACACCATGCTCCTGTGTGGAGCACCATCTGCTCCCTGTATCCAGGGAGCATTTCTGCTCCTGTCCTCCCTGCTCTCCTTTCAACAGGTCATTGTTCTGTTCCTGGGAATGATGAACTAACTGTGTTTCTGTCCTGTACTGCAGGGAGAAAGAGGCAAGCCAGGTCTTCCTGGCCAGAAAGGAGAGGCTGGAGACCCAGTAAGTGAAGAACCAGCCCTGGTGACTCTGCACAGGGGCTATTTTTTGGCTGCTTCTGGCCACACCTCTCGGGCGCATCCTCAGCAGCATCACCCTGTTTCCATGGGTTTGTCATGGTGTGCAGTGGGGTGGCTCCTCCTCTTGCTACAAGGCTTCCTTGTTCCTCACCCAAAATAGCCGTCCCTCCTGCAGGACACGGCTCTGACTCATGTGTGCCAGCCCAGGGGTGGACTCTGGGCTCCCTCCTGCATCCTCTGACACAACAAGCACAGCAGTGTTACAGGGAAACCTTTGGCAAATAACCTAAGAGCATGAGGAAACTATTTCCCTCCTCCCTTTTTTATTTTGCTAGGCACACTTATTTTTGGGAGGCACATTTCTCCCACACACGTGAGCGTGCAGTTCCCATCTTGTGCATTCCAAAATTGGGAACCCCATGCCATGTGCTTTTCCTTCCCAAGGGTTTCCTGCCCTTCCCTTCCATCCCAAATAATGTGTCCCCAAGCACCTGGTTTCCCTCTCCTCCATGAAGAGCTGGAGATGGTGAAGGTGAAGGCAGGTCCTTTTAGCCCTCCACAACGATACCGTGCTCCCAGACCATGAAAACAAGGAGCAGAGTTATGGGAGAGGTTCCTGTGTGAGAGAGTGACAGCTGAGTGCCACATCAAGAGCCTGGGGGCATGCTGTCCCACGGCAGTGACCCATATCTGCCTCTGTAACACCATGTCTCTGTCCTCTAGGGCAGGCCAGGGGACATGGGACCTGTTGGCTACCAAGGAATGAAGGTATGTGGGGCTGCAGGGTCACAGAGGTGGTTCCTCTTTGGGCCACAGGCTTTGTGCTGCAGATGTTCTCATTCTCCATTCCACTCTCTCTTTTCCTCACTAGGGTGACAAAGGAAGCAGAGGAGAAAAGGTGAGGACAGCGAGGCTGTTTGGGGGCGATCCCTGTGTCCCCCTGCATGGTTATCCCGGGCTGTACCTGCAGCTGCATGGTGTTGGGGTCTGGTATGTGCCCCTGCATCCATCCCTCCTGCTGGCACTGCCTGGGCCAGGAGCAGGGATCCAGTGGTATGCAGAGGCATGGTGAATGCCTGCATCCTCAGACTGAGCTGGTGGGGCCATGGATCTGCTCTTCATGTGGGTCTGACATCTCTCTCCCTCCCTTTGCAGGGCTCAAGAGGAGCCAAAGGAGCCAAGGTGAGCCTCTGCTTTTGCACCATTTATTTGACTGGGAGGCAGTGGGAATTTGGGAATTGCTTCATGGTCCTTATTCTCTGTTTCAGGGTGAGAAAGGCAGGCGTGGAATCGATGGCATTGATGGCATGAAGGTAAATTTCTGCTCCAGGGCACTTGGCTTGTCTTTTACCACTCCAAAACCACTGTGGGCTCTGGGGATGAAGCCTGTGGGGCACTGGAGCTCCCTCCCTGCAGAGCCATCCATCTGCCAGCCAGGGATGGAGCTGGAATGTCCCTTCCAGGGGGCCTGGGATGATGGATGGGGTCTTCCTGTGAGTGTCAGTCATTGGACACCCCTGCTCTTTATCTGCCTGACAGGGTGAAGCTGGATACCCTGGATTACCTGGCTGCAAAGGCTCACCTGGATCTGATGTAGGTACCCCATGGGTGTCCCTGGCATGCAAATGAACAGGTCTGCCGTGATGCCGTGTGGAAATAGGGAATTGCTTGGAGATGTGCAGTACTTATCCCAGGCATGGCACCCTGGGCCAGTCTGCCTTGTCCTTGCCTGGAAGCTGTCCCACTCTGCCCAGGGCTGCCTGGGATGCAGCTCTGGAAAACAGTATTCTGGCATTCCATTTCTCCAATTTCCCTGCTTTTTCCATGCTCCCTGGATGACACTTCTGCGGTGGCACCAGTGTCACTGTGGTCCAGCCACAGCAGCCCAAAACCATCTTTTCTGCTATTTTCCTCTGAGTAGAGTTTCAGCAATGTGGGTGCAGCATTGCTTGCATGGCTCCGTGGTGCAAGAGTCCCTGAGTCTCTCCCTGATGTCCCTCCTGTCCATCCCCGTGGGGACCTGCCTGCCAGGCTGCTGGGATGCTCAGTCCATGCCCAGTTTCCTGCAGATGGTGTCACCAGCTTGGGTTTCAATGATGCTGCCTTAAATTTCAACAGGGAGTTCAAGGCCCGCCTGGACCGAAGGGAGATCCTGGTGCTTTTGGACCCAAGGGAGCAAAGGTGAGTTGCTCTGTCTAGCCTCACACAGAAAGAGGGATGCTGGGACCTCTCTTCTGCAGGAGGGAGAGGTGGAAATTCCTTGCACTGCCTGGGGCAAGGCTATCACAGAATCAGAAGGGGTTGAGTGGGAAGAGACCTTGAAGTCCCCCTCATTCCATGCCCCCACCATGGGCAGGGACACCTTTCACTAGAGCAGGTTGCTCCAAGCCCTGTCCAACCTGGCCTCCTCATTAGAGCATGGGCCCCATCACCCACAGTGTGCCCAAGGTTCGTGGGTCCCACTTGCCTGGCACAAGCCTCCCTGAGATATCGGGGCAGTGCTGTGAAAAGGTGGCTTTCACTGGGAGTGGACTAGGGAGGCATCTGCTGCGATGGGGGAGAGACCACAGCCCTGGCAGAGGCTTGGGGTGCGCTGGGGCTCCTGACAGCCTCTGTGCTGTGGGAGCTGAAATCCACTGCTGTGTGCTGGATGCAATCTTGACGGTGCCTTGTGTTCTTGTGAAGGGGGAGCCTGGGAACGATGGAAAACCTGGCCGACAGGGGATTCCCGGCAACCCTGGAGAGAAGGTGGGTGAAGAAGCACCCTTGTATGAACATCCCCTGCTCTCTGTCAGAGGGAGAGGATCCCTGCTCCAGCTTGGGCTTTGAAGCAGAGCTTTTCCAAAGCCCTGCAAGCATGCAGGGCTTTGCTCCAGCACTGTCTGACTTCTCGTTTGCACCCCTGTGCCTTGCAGGGCGCTCCTGGAAACCGGGGTGAGCCTGGACCAGCGGGAGAGACGGGCGATGAGGTGAGTCCTCTACCTGTGATACCCGCTGTGTGTGCTTGCTGGACATCCCCACCCCCTGATCACCCCTCTGCTTTCTCCACAGGGTGCTCTAGGTGAGGATGGTCCTCCTGGAGAAAGGGTAAGTGAGGGCACCTCTGCCAGACACCCCACCAGGGCACGGGCTGGGGCTGGCACCCTCTGGAAGATGAGTAGGGAGGCTGGGAATGCTCAGTGGGCAGTGAGGGAGGGCTTTGCCCTGCTGGGAACAGGTCCTGACTGTGATGCCACCCTCTTTTTGCAGGGCAGCAATGGAGAGAGAGGAGCCCCGGGCTCGCCAGGTGACCGCGGGCCGAGAGGAGAGCCGGTAACTGCACCTGCAGGGCAGCTTTCAGCAAAAAAATTTATATTTGCTTGCAAGTGGGGGGATGCCTGGAAGCCAGGGGCTGGAAATAGGTGTCCAGTGGCTAACTCCACCAGCCTGTGGGCCAGCAGGCAAGTTCAGTGCCTCTACCTGCCAGTTTGGGAGGGACCTGCTGTTGTCCCCCAAAAATTGCCCCTTTAAGCTGAAATCCAGAGAGCATGCCCAGCAAGCCAAGAGCAGGTGAACAGCTGTCAGTTCCTTCCTCACAGCTGGAAAACTAGTTGATGGAGAGGAAAGAGTCAAGGTGTCCTCGTCTGGGTGCTCAGGGGCTGTGTGGGCTACCAGGAGGGCACAGGTACCCCCAACAGCAGGGCAGCATGCATGGGTGTGGATGGAAGGGGGAACACTCTTCCCTCCCCTTTTGAGTGGGAGTCACTAGGAAAGTATTCTCCCTGCCTGCTGGGTGAGTCATCGAGCGTGAGCGTGGGAGGGACAGGCAGGAGCCCTCCGCAGGCCAGGACAAACATGTGGCAAGCGACAGCCATGCCACACGTCACAGGGAGGGGTGTCGCATCGCTCATCCCCTGTCCCTGCAGCGAGGACAGCCAAGACCCGGCACCAGCTTGGAGGAGGGGGGGCAGAGGGCTGCCTCGGGGAGGGGGCAGCTCTGGCAGGGGGCTTCTGGCAGCCTCCCCCCTTCCTGTGTACTGCTCAGGAAGCGTCAGTGCTGCAGCACAGGGTGTGCGGGGCAGATGTGTGGGAGATGAAGGCGTGTCAGTGTCCTGCAGTTAAATTGTTCAGCAGACGATGGGCTGCTTCCTTCCAACTCTGAGTCCAAGCACGAGGCTGTGTAACCTCGCCAGAAATGTCTCGGGGCCATTTGGAAGCTGTGCTTTATATTTGCTGTTTGGCCTGTGCATCTGGATGCTTCTAGGTTGCAAACAACAGCTTTAGGTCACTGAGCTTTCAACCACTTCCCTCAAATTCCCCTCTGCTCTGCCTCCTTGACTTGCTTGCTCCTGGCCGTGGGAATGGATGGGGAAGGTGCTGCAGAGCTGGTCTGGGTTTGGCACACACACTGCCTTGCTGGACTGGTGGAAGGCTGTTCAGTGAAAGGGATCTGAGCCATGTCCATGGGGTGTTTCCTTCTACTGGAACAGCTGCGGGGCAAAACCACTGAGACTCAGGTTTTCTGGGCTCTCCTGGGCTGTTGGTTCTCTGCAAATAGCCCTGACCTGGCTCAGGGCTCTGAGTGTCGGCAAAGGAGAGGGGAGAGCATCGGCAGTGAGAGGTGAGGGTGACTCTCTCTTTATCTGTGGCTCGTTCCCGTGGAAATCCCCTTTGCTCCATGGGGATGGCAGGCTGGAGGAAGGATGCTGCTGTGCTCCTCTCCATACACACTGCCCAGGGCAGGAGCTGCTCTAGACGAGTAGCCATGGGTGCACAGTGTGGCTAGTTTGGGTCCAGGGCCAGGTCTGGGTGTCTGCAGAAGGTGGATCTCTCCAGGCATTTGCTTTTCTGGCACAAAATGGGCTGAAACATGTCTCCTAGAGGCAAGCTTCACAAGGCCTTCCTATTAGGGCTATCTTCTTGGATTCCAGGTGGCCACTCTTGCCTGTCTTTATCTCACTCCATCTCTGACAGTTCCCTACTTAACTCCTGAATCTGCCTCAAACCCCTCCCTGTTTGGATGGCTGCATTTCCTTCCAGCTGTGGGTGCTGCACCCCTGCTCCCCATTGCACACAAGTCCCTTTGCACCCTACACCTGCTCCTCTCTGTGTCTCTCATGCCCTCTGTGTGTGTTTTCAGGGAGAGGCTGGACCACCTGGTGACCAAGGGCGGGAAGGACCTCTCGGACCACCTGGCGACCAGGTAAGAGCTTGGTTTAACCTTCTGGATCCCAGATGGAAGTGGCTGGAATGGCAGGGAGAGCAGGGTAGAGGGTTTAACTGATGCCACAGCATCTTGGGGCAACTTCTCAGCATCTTCCAGGCAGGGAAGCAAAGCTGGTGAAGAAGGGCAGGGATTTCTATGAGAAATTACAGGAGATGAACAGAGCCCAAAAAATGGAGACTTGGCTGCTGGGCTGTGGATAGAACAACCTGCACACCGTTTTCCAATCCCATGGAAACAGTTGTCAACACATCTGACAGAACTGGAAACTGGCAAGTGCAAGCTGCAGCCATGCACAGAATGTTCAGGCCTGGGGCCAGAAGCTGCTCACCTCAGTCAGGGGTGTCAATGAGACATCTTGTGTTGGTGAGGATATCCTGATGTGGCCCCAGCGGTGTCCCTGACACCCTTGGCATCCTACAGAGACAGCCTCTAGATAGATCCTGCTTCCAGCCAGCCTTTCCTGTTGGGGAGGAATAGGAGAAAGGAGTCTCCCTGCTGTCACTGAGCCTGTGCGACACCAGTTTTCCCTCCCCACAACTGAACTTGAGTCTAAGCCCTGTCAGAGAGGGAAGCATTACAAAAGCAGCTCCGGCGCCTCCCCAAGCCAGAGGCTGCCCCAGCGCTGCCACCACTCCAGGGAGATTTGAAAAGCAGTTGCGAAGTGAGGATGATTTTTCCATGAGCTGAGGAAGAATGCTTTTGTTTGGCCAAATTAAAAATAAATGCATAATTAGGTTTGGGTAAGAGTGGGACCTTGGCAAACACAAGTATTTTTCAAGCCATGTTATCTGCAAGCTCTGGACCTTGGAGTGTGTTTCTCTTGGCAAGGGAAAAGGGCTCCTGCTAACCTGTGAATCCCTTTCATCCCATTTCTACCCAAGAGAAACTAAAGGCCAGTGCACTCTTCCCCTGATCCTTGTGGACAGGTTTGGTGGCCCTTCTCTCTTCCTGGCCATGGTGCCCATCCCTTCTGTCAGGTCCTGGTCACACCCCGGAAAGTAGTGGACAAGATCTCCCGACCCAAATCCTGCTTCATCCATCATAAACTCCTCCTGGGCCACGAGGGATTTGCACTGTGCTGCTGCAGCGAAGATGAGAATGGCCAGCATGCGCCAAGGGTGCCGTGGCTCCAGCCTTGGCTGCCGTGGAGGATCACAAGTTCCTGTCCCTCTTTCCAAGACTTATCTCTTCTGGGCTTTTGTGCAGAAACAAGGTCACATGCCTCAGAGCATGCTCTGCACGGTGCGATTTTAAGACTTCTGCACCCACAAGGACGCCTTTCCTTGGAAGAAGGGTGCATACAGCATGTATTGATGTTTAGCACCAGCTCTCTGCCTTCCTCTGCCCTCTGCATTGCCTGGGGGCTGGCCGCACACCCAGCTCCACACGAAATGCCACCTGAGCATTTGGACCCGTGGGCCAGAGCATCATTACCCAATCACTGCCCACCATCATATCCCACCTTCTGGAAAGCAAACCCTGCCAAGGGCTGTGGGCACTGAGCAGAAGGTGGAGGAGCTCCCTTGGGCATCTGTGGAGCTCTCAGAGCAAAGAACCTTCCTCCTGCCTCCTCGTCTGTCTTATGCTGTCTCTGGCCAGCCCTGCAGCTGACGGGCTGTTGGCAGAGTGACAGCTTTGGTCTGTTCCAGCACATGCTGCCAGGGCTCTGCAGCCTCCTGAGGACAGAAACTCCGCAGAGCCAGCCTGGCTGTGACCCAGATGTGTCCGAGCCTTGAGGCACAGGGAGGGTTGTGTCACCTTCAGGGTGATGTGCTTGCACCAAGGACTGTGCTCCAGGGGCACCTGGAGCTCATGTCACAGCCCATGAGATGACACTGTGCCACCCAGCTGCACTCTGATGCTGCTAAGCATCAGCCTGTCCTCCCTGGTCCTCTTCCCGCTGGGGAAGAGCTCTGAAGGAGAGGGACGGCTTTGGGGGCCTCGGCTGCCACTGAAAGCACAGAATGTTCAGCCCATACCTGCAGTGTCACACCTTGGCCCAGAAAGCGTTTTGGTTTGGTTCATGCTTGGCAGGGATCTGCCTTCCATGGGGTTTTGCAGAGAAAATGGCATAAGGAAATGCGGGCAGCAGGAGGAAAGTGAGGATCCAGGCACAGTTCCTGAAGCACCTCTCTACCTGCATCAACCCTCATCAATAGGTCCTGTCTTGGGCTGGCTGAGGTGGAGCTGACTCGCTGATGGGCGCCTGCACCCATCAAATCACAAAATGAAGGGACCAGCCCCTGGGGGCAGGAGTGGCAGCAGGAAAAACCCCTCCTGAGAGATATCTGTGTTTCCCTAGGGTGAGCCTGGACCTCCAGGACCCAAAGGATACAGAGGAGATGATGGCCCCCGTGGGAATGAGGTCAGTGCTGCTTCATCACCACTTCTGTGGGGATGGTGTTCAGGAGGTGCTGCCTTTTAGGGCTTTCCCCAAATCCCTTGGACACTAGAAACCTATTGAATCGATTGGTATGAGCTCCAGTGCTGGTTTCCTGGCAGACACATCAAGACATTTTCTGTGGGTCTTTAAGGCCCCAGCTGCCTTTCCCCCTACATCCCTCAGGTAATTTCTTGAAGAGGTTATAGCCACACCACAAACCACACAGCTCCCCATCACAGGAGCTGGGGGAGATGCTGTCTGGGGGCAGCCACCTCAATCTGCCACCAGATTTAATCTGCAGGGCAGGGAGCAAATGGAACCCCAAGCACAGCTGTTGGCTTTCATAGAAATCCTAGAGCAGTTTGGGTTGGGATGGACCTTAAAGCTCATCCCATTCCACCCCCTGCCATGGGCAAGGACACCTTCCACCAGACCAGGGTGTTCCAAGCCCTGTCCAACCTAGCCTGGAATACTTCCAGGGATGGGACAGCCACAACTTCTCTGGGCAACCTGTGCCAGGGCCTCCTCACCCTCTGAGCAAAGAACTTCTTCCTGACACCTAATCTAAATCCTCACATTGCTCTTGTGTAAGCAGAACACTTCCACAGTGGGCTGGTGTTGTTAGCTGGTTGCCTCAGAATTCATTGCCTTCTCAGCTCAGATGATGTTGTGTAATGCTTGACTGCCTTTTCTGCCCCTTTCAGGGCCCAAAGGGATTGCCTGGAGCACCTGGGCTGCCTGGAGACCCTGGGCTGATGGGAGAAAGGGTGAGTGGTACTGATGTGGAGATTCACTGTCTGAGGAGAGCAGGATCCCCCTGCTGTGCTATCTGAGGGGTCTGCTTTTCTTTATCTCATCTGTGTCTCTATTCCTTTCCAGGGGGAGGATGGTCCTCCTGGCAATGGCACAGTTGGATTCACAGGTGCCCCAGTAAGTTTTTTGTGCTGCCTTGAAGCTGTCATACCATTATTTCTACTTGTCCAAGCTAACACGCTTCCTTTTCTTCATCCTCAGGGGCAGCCAGGAGACAGAGGCAACCCTGGAATCAATGTAAGTCTGCTGCTTCCTCAGCCACACAGAATTTGCCCTTGATGGTTTGGCATTTGGAGCCTCTCCATCAGCTGCATGGTGGAATGGGCTCCCTGAAGCAAACCTGCTCCTCCAAGGCCCTCTTTTCCCTCTGCCCACCTCTCCCTGCTTCACATGGAAGTTTCCTGCCATTGTTGTAACACCCAGGCAGCAGCCTGGGCTGGGTGCTCTCCCAGAGGCAGAGTTTGAGGTTGGGAGTGTCACCCAGGTGGAACTGGATGATGCCATGTTGGGGTGTGATTTACTGCTGGGTTAAAGGTTGGACTCAATGATCTTAAAGGTCTTTTCCAGCCTAAGTGATTCCATGATTCTGCAGCAGTAAAAGCCACCTAAGAAGCTGTCTCTATCAAGAGCACTGAAATCTGGTGCTGGGGAGCTCACCTGCTGCTCTCCACCCCTGTCCCAGGCCAGCTTTCACAGAGTCACTACATGCCAGCACCAACTTCACCACTCTAACAACAGCCACTCATGCAGGCGTCTCATCCATACTGTTTTTCAGGGAACAAAAGGCTATGTCGGACCTAAAGGAGATGAAGGAGAAGCTGGAGACCCTGGTAATGATGTGAGTAACCTGTGCAATGCTGAATACTTTTTCCCTGTGAGCACAGCACAGGAGTTTTGGGCAATGATGGGTCAGAGCCCATCAGACTTCGAAAATCCTCCCGGACCCTTTTCCTTTGAGCAATGACTGATGGATGGCAAGGGGAGCTCTCAGGTGTTCATTTTGTGTCCTACAGCTGTCAAATCTCCCCATTTGTTAGGCTGAGGTGAGCATCACCTCTGCAAGACTTTGTATGCTTCCTGATGGATCTGTGCTGTGTCGCTGTCCCATGGAGGGAGATTTCTCCAGTGTCCCTTCCGAGCCCTGGTGTAGCTGGGTACACCAACCTGAGATAACAGTTCTGTGGTGAAGCAGAGCTCATCAGATATCTAGAAAGAAAGGTGCTACCCCCTGACACACACAGATTTGTGAGTTTTGGTTTTGTTTTCTTTCCAGAACCTGACCCCTGGTCCCAGTGGCATCAAAGGAGCAAAAGGCCACAGGGGACGTGAAGGTCCTCCGGTAAGTAAGGACCCTGGCAGGGTTGGCCCCAATGCCTGCCTGCCATCCATCCATCCATCCCCTGGGTGCTCTGGGAGCACCACCAAGCTGTGGCACACATTGTATGTGCTTGCTGCCATCTCAGCTCAGTGTGCATGGCACACATGGAACTGGATCTCCTCCTTCCCCCTCCATGCAGCACCAGGGCACCGTGCAAACAAGCAGATGTCCCTTCTCCAAGCCCAGTACAGGGGCTAGCCAAGAGGCTTTTCCCAACCATGCATTTCTTAGCAAGATATCATTAGCGTGTGCCACAGATAGGACTGACTGCTCCTGTAACTCCTCTCTCTGTGCTTCTGTTTGACAGGGACCACCAGGACCCGTGGGGCCTCCAGGACCAGATGTGAGTGGGACAGGATCGGGGTGCTGCTTGCTGGCCTGGTCTGTGCATTGCTTTTGCTGTTAATCAAACATTTCTTTCCCTCTGTTTTCAGGAGTGTGAAATCTTGGACATCATCATGAAGATGTGCTGTGAGTATCCCTGTACTGCTCCTCCCACCCTGCTCGGTGCCTTGCTAAGCAGGAGGCAACTGATTTTGCCCTGTCCCCAGGCAGGGGAATGCCATCCATGGGCATCACTCCCCTTTCATGGGATCCAGGGACCTCCAAGTCCATCTCTACAGTAGCTCATACAGCTGTGTCTCACTTGTACATGGTGTGCAGACTGGTTTGTCTGTGGCTCTGTACAGGGAAAATATGAGCAAAGTTGTGTAAAATCCTCGAGTGGCCCATTTTGCAATGTTCTTCTTTTCCTAAATATCATGGTCTAATATTCCTCCCCCGGGGAAGGGAGGCCTGTTTTGGGGTGTCCTGCCGTGGGGAGAAGCAACACATATGTGCTGCAGAGGATTTCTGGCCCATGGCCAGTAATAAAGTGCTGGAAGGACACAGGGTACTTGGGGAACTGACTTTGAGCTCTATACTCTGGTGATTTACTTAGCTTTTATTTTTATTTAAATAAGAATGCATCAGCATGTGCAGAAACAGAGCTCTGCTGTGTGTGGTGCTTCAAGTCGGGGCATCACAACCTGAAACAGGAGAGAATCTGGGTGTTCCAAGTGAGAGGGAAACCTCCATGAGCTTGGATTGTCCAGGCCAGGTGTCTGTGAGTTTGCAGAAACACAAACCTGTAATCTGCATTAGAGTGTGGAAAAACCCTTTTGTCAAGCATTTTAACATTCTCTCTTTCTCTCCCTTTTCCTCTAGCTTGCTGCGGTGAGTGTTACTTGGCAAAGTTGCTCTGCGAGCATTTGCCAGTCCTTCTCCTTCCTTGCACCCCTCCTTTTCCCTGCTCCTTTCCTTCTGCTATGGAGATGTAAAGAGAGCCTGTGAGGATCAGGCATGAGCTAGGCAGGGGAGGGCAGAAAACAATCCCTGAGGGTGTCACATGGATTAGAGGCTGATGTGGCTGAGTCCTGCAACTGGAAAACTGTTGTCAAGGTGCCCTGTGCCAGCAAGGGTGGATTTTCTCCACCCTTTTTGCAGTTGGGATGTTGGCTCTGGGCACACTGGATTCAGCCATGTCCTTTTCCATTCAAATCCTGTGCTGGTCAGCAGAGGAATGTGCTGGGCTTTTTTCCCTGATGGTGCCCTGATAGGTTGGAGCTTTGCAGTCCAAAAGCTTGAAGGGAGAGCCAAGGGCACATGATGTTCTTCAGCTGTGAGAAAGAGGGGAGCAAGCTGAGTCAGCGTCCTCCAGCCCACCAGTGTCACCTCTGTCCTGCTGGGCTGCGTGAGTGGAAGAAGTGAGAAGGCTTAGGAAGAAATAGGTTATGGAATAATTACTGGGTGGTTTAAGGGTACTCATAGCCTGGAAATCCCACATGTCTTACTAGGGAGCAAATGCACATGGAAAAACTTGTAAGCTGGCTCTCAAGTCTCCTATGCAGCTATTTTTCTGAATTATTTGTGGGTGGATGGGGCACAGGGTTGCAGCAGGCATCAGCTCCTTCCTTCCTAGAAATGCCTCCCTGCAAAACTTGTCCCTCTGCTCCTGTGCCTTGCTCCAGAGTGTACCTGTGGTCCTGTGGACCTCCTGTTTGTGTTGGACAGCTCGGAGAGCATTGGCCTGCAGAACTTCCAGATTGCCAAGGACTTCATCATCAAAGTCATTGACCGCCTGAGCAAGGACGAGCGGGTCAAGGTGAGATTTGCACTGAGTGCTGTGATATCCTTGTGTGCACTCACTTTATTTTCACTGCAAGCAGGAAAACGGGGAGGTGTCTCCACTCCAAAAAGCTTCCACCAGGCTTGGCTTCAAGCTGGGAGTGGGTCTTTCCAAATTCATAAAGTGGTGGAGATTAGACAGCAGTTTGTTGTCCCAAAGTAGATATTTTACTCTTTCTGGGCAAAGAGATTCTGGCTGCTGTGGCTGGGAACTCTTCCTCCATGTCCTAGGGCAGATGGCTCATCAAACATTCAATCATCCTGATCAATCAGTCTCTTCCTTGTTCTGCTGAGCATTTCAGGTGTCTGGAGTGTGTTGGAAGTCTCTGATGTCCAGCCCCCACGCTTGGGTTAAGGTTACCAGTTAAACACTCTACTAAAAATGACCCTTGCGGCCCAAAAGCAGCGATACTGTCCCTTTAGGGAGTGTTTCAGTCTGAAGAGCGACAAAAATGCTTGCTGTCCTTCCTATTCTTTTTTGGTAACCTGCTGTGTGTTTCATTTACCTCTGTGATTTTGAAGGGATGTTGGGAATCCAGACTTTCCTGAAGGTGTAGCCAGCCACATCTAAAGCACATAATCCATAAAGACACCACGATCTGCTGTTGAATACTTGTGTGGTGGGCATACGTGGGGCTTTTGGGATGGCAAAGAGCCAGTAACAAGCAGAAAATCTAGGGCTGGGCAGCAAATCTACCATGCTGGAAGAAAACCAGGAGCCTTGAAAACAGATCTTCTCACAGAACCATAGAATCCCCTGAGTTGGAAAGGACCCAAGGATCATCAAGTCCAACTCCTGACTCTGCATGCCTGACAATCCCAAGAATTCTGGCATGTGCCTGAGAGTCCAATGGCTGCTGTTGAGATCACTGAGTCAGGAGATCTAGATTTGTGTCTCCTTTGACTCACCAAATTGGCCCCAATGTGCATTCACTCCTAAAGGGTCTCTGTCTGTCTAGAATAAGGCAGAAGAGAAACATCAGAGCCTACCACAAAGGCATTCGGGAGAAACCATCAGCAGGATTCTGAGCCTCTAGGTTCCCCTGAGGTATCTGCCCCTAACTGGCTTCTGTTTTGTCCCACAGTTTGAAGCTGGGGAGTCCCGTGTGGGCGTTGTGCAGTACAGCCATGACAACACACAGGAGCTGGTGGCCATGGGGGATGCCAACATCGACAACATTGGGGCGCTCAAGCAGTGAGTCTGTGGGGTCACACCCAGGGGCACCTACTCACCTCCCATCCTCCATCTCCAGGCCAGCAGCTCCTGCAGTTGCAATGATCTAAATGTCCTTTAGTGGAAGGTAGTGGTTGGTAGCATCAAAAGTGGTGCTGAGGCTAAGGAGCTTACCAACTTTCCACCCAAATCCCCACACAAGGGTGTCTGCCTGGTCACAGGTATCGTCACAGGTCACCCATGGGCAGGGCTGGTGGCACAGGCTCACTGGTATCTGTCCTTGCAGGGCAGTCAAGAACCTGCAGTGGATCGCTGGGGGCACCTACACAGGGGAGGCCCTGCAGTTCACCAAGGACAACCTGCTGCAGAGGTTCACGTCCGACAAGCGTGTGGCCATCGTCATCACGGACGGGCGCTCCGACACCCTGCGGGACCCCACCCCACTCAACTCCCTGTGCGATGTCACCCCGGTAAGGGCACGGGGGACCTGCCATGTGGCAGCTGTGTGTCACAGTACAGGCTCTCTGGGTGTCTCCATGTCCTGGCTACACAAGGCTAGGGCAGGGGACACAGGTGTCACTAGAAGCACTCTCACAAAGTGAGACAGGCATTCACAGGAATGCATTGGATGGTGAATGCAGCCAGTGATGGACTCTTAACTTCCCCGCAGGTGGTTTCCCTTGGCATAGGTGACATTTTCCGGAACCCTCCAAATCCAGATCACCTGAATGACATTGCTTGTTTAGGCAGACCGACCAGGCCTGGACTGTCCATTCAAAGGGACAATTATGCCGAGCTCCTGGATGACACCTTCTTGCAGAACATCACCTCTTATGTCTGCCAAGGTGGGTGAAAGGCGGTGGCTGGAGGCAATGGGGAAGGTGGTGAGGGATGCAGGATGCCCTGCCTTGTGTCCCTGCAGTCATGCTGTTAAGCAGGTGTTGGGGAAAGAGAACGGAGATCAAATTTAATTAAATAAGGGACAAGGGCATCTCGTGTCTCCAAATACTTTGCAGTCAGGTCCATGTCATCTGTTGCTGTGGGACATGTCTGTCGTCAGTATTTTTCATGCACATTTATAGCCTTTGCACAGGCAGCAAAGGTGAGTGTTCCCCTTCTGCAGGTGAACATCTGTCCCTTCTGTGGCTCTGTGGGACAAGTGGTTTTCCTGGGTGAGCTGGTGACATTAATCTCTCTTACTTTCTTAACAGAAAAGAAATGTCCTGACTACACCTGCCCAAGTGAGTATTGACTCCTCATGCCACACTGAGGGGCTGTGGATGCTGGGATGGGGGATGTGGGTGTTTGTGTTTGTGGGGACGGCTTGGGCACCTCTTGCAATGGGGAGCCTCCTGGGCTGGAGAGGTGAACAAAGTCTGTCAGACACTTGCAGGGTATCTCACACACACACACCAGCCCGAAGCACCTGGGGAAAAGCCTAGATGATTGTTTCTCTGGCATCTCAAACCTAGAAAGGAGGTTGTGAGAGATCGTGGCCCTCCCAGGTTTTAGCAACTGAGCTCATTACCTGCTTCCACTATCTAGTGGGGAGAGCATGAGCAAAATCCACTCCATGGCAGGGATATTGGAGAAAGGTGCTTGAAAAGTGAGTACAGGGAGGGTTTTAATGGAGTATACCTCCAAGTCAGAAGCATGTTCAGTCCTCAGAATTTCCATGGAAAGGAGTGAGGCAAGGAGGAGGAAGTGGTTCCCCAGACCTGCTAGGAGAGCCACTGTATTTAAACAAGAGTCACTAGGTTATCTAAGCCAAATGAACACCTGGGAATGCAGCCTATCCTAAACCAAATAAAAGAAGGAATGAACGGGTAAAAGGACAAGTGTAGGACAGCACTGGGGCAGGGGAAAGAAAGCTAGCAAGAGTGGAGATTTCCCAAGTCTGACAAGGCAGGAAGCCTGTGAGACAGCCAGTGACTTCATCAGCTTTCTGTGGAGAGGCAGGAGGAGAGCCAGAGTGTAATGAGCCCTGGACCTTTCCCCTTGCAGTCACCTTCACCGGGCCAGCAGACATCACTCTGCTTGTGGACAGCTCTACTAGCGTGGGGAGCAAGAACTTTGAAACCACCAAGAAGTTCGTGAAGCGGCTGGCAGGGCGGTTCCTGGAGGCCGGCAAGCCCACCGATGACTCCGTGCGCATCTCAGTGGTGCAGTACAGCGGCCGGAACCAGCAGAAAGTGGAAGCTCAGTTCCAGTACAACTACACGGTCATTGCCAAGGCCATCGACAACATGGAGTTCATGAACGACGCCACGGATGTGAACTCTGCTCTGCAGTTCATCACGGAGCTGTACCGGCGCTCCGCCCGCGCCGCAGCCAAGAAGAGGGTGCTGGTGTTTTCTGATGGACACTCCCAAGGGATCACGGCCAGGGCCATCGAGAGGGCTGTGCAGGATGCACAGAAGGCTGACATCGAGATCTACGTGCTGGCAGTGGGCAGCCAAGCCAACGAGCCCAACATCCGTGTCCTGGTGACAGGGAAGAGCGCGGATTACGACGTGGCCTACGGGGAGCGGCACCTTTTCCGTGTGCCTGACTACACTTCTCTGCTGCGTGGTGTCTTCTACCAAACTGTCTCCAGGAAGATAGCTGTTGACTGAGCATCTGGGTGGCTTTCTGCCAAGGCCAGAGCTGCTTCTGTCTCGCCTAAAAAGGAAAACCAACAAAGAAAAAAATTTTAAGGTATTCTTGACCAACCTGAGGAATTTACATCTATGCAGATAACCATAGTGCCACAGCCTGGCTGTACATAGTCCCCTCCCTTCTCCCACTGCTTCATCATCTGTGTCTCTACTCTGTTAGCCTCAAATTCCCTCACTGCCCATGACTGCCCTCTCTCCCCACAGCAGGAAAACACAAGCACACCTAGCAATAAGCCGTCAGAATACAAATACCAACCTCATCCTGCGGTGTTTTTGCCAGGAAAGAATCAGGATGAGGACTTGTGTACCACTAAGAACTAGCTTGGTCTCTCAAGGCTGATCATGCTCTTTTCAGCTACCTTTCTATTTTTTGGTTTTGTTCATTTCCTTCTCTCTTTCATACATCAGTCGATGTATGATCTAGCTCACAGCTGACAATGATCCTAACCTAATGCTGTGCTTCGAGTGAAATACTCACACTTCAGCAAGCTTTGAGAAGGGATCATTGTCACAGCTGGCAAGTTTGGTTCATATCTCCCATGCCTGGGGAGGAGGGAGGGCTGGACTGCACTACCCAAGCTGTGTGCAAGCATCTCTGGCCCCCAGGGCCAGGGATGGGACACTCACTTCCCTGGGTAGAGGTGGGTGGTGGAGTATTCCTTGGCACAGACACTCCCATTCAGGACAGGGAGGCTGGGCACCAAGCAAAGGAAAGATGGGCAGCAGCCTTAGGGGAGGGGGGAACCCTAAAAGAAGCTACATAACTGCACTCCTTCACTTACTGATCTCATGGTCCTACAGTGAAACCAGGAACCTCATGAATAACCTGATGACTTGTTTTATGGTTCAAGCTCCATTCTGGAAAATCTCTCTGAGCCCAGTTAGTGGGATTTTTTTTAAAACAATTTTTTATTATTATTATTTTAAAAGAGCAGAGCTGACTAATTCCCAGCAAGCTCTCTTGGAGTACTGTTTCTATAGGACCACCTAGGAGTTAGGCACCTGGGCCCTAGGGAAACCCACTAACTGCACTATATATTGAATTAAGGCCTCATCCTCAGCCCAGCAAAGTCAAAAGAAATGCTGCCATCATCTCCCAGGGTCTTTGACTCACACTCTACAGATATATTAACAAAGGTGCTATCAGTTATGTGGGTGATGTGGGCCCTTGGTGTTTACACAGTTGTTTCCAGGACCACACTGAAAATGTGGTTTGGCTGGGTGAGATTTTGTTTCAGCGCTTCCATTGGTGCTCTTGCTATGAATTCACGCACTTCGGAGAAATCAACAGCAACTGCCAGGTATTGGCACCCCAAACTCTTTATTTTGTATCCAAAACCCAATTGTACCAGTTAGTTTTATTTTATGCCTGTGTTTTACTAAAATTGTCCACTTTGGAAATTTGTCAAATAAATTGTTTTCCACAATCTCTTTGGGAGTTTGTCCGACTTGGCTTTCTCTTTCCCAGATCTTTATAAATCAGAGGTTTTACATCCTAAAAGAGCTCTAAAAGGTCCTTGGGGAAACTCCCAGGCCCACACCTTTATGTCCTGGGGGTTGTCACAAAGTCACTTGTTCCCCAGACAGTCGGGACATTCAACAGGACACTGTCTCATGTCCTCCTCTTAGTCATGCTGCCTCCATCTCCATGGAGATGCTTGTTGGGCTCCCTGCAGCACTGGGGACACCTCACTCACAGCTGGAAAGTCTGAGGAGCAGCTCTGGGGCGACTCTGCGGGTGGCTGCTGTTTATGTCAGACCTCCTCCTCTCCTCTCCATGGGAAGTCAGGAAAAAATGCCTTCACATTTGCCCTAAGAAAGGCGGTTATTGTTACAGCTCAAGAAGTACCTATTAATGACTTGCCACAGTCCTTGGCATGAGTCAGCAGTGGAGGAATATGATAGGGACAAGCCCTTGGGCTACACATTTGTGGCTGTGGATGCCCAGCCCGCAGGATGAGCTGCTGCCAGCAGGAAAGGGTGGAAAAGGGGGCTTCTGCCCATCCCCTGCTCTATGTTCCCTTCCACATCCCACCTGGGCCATGTCCAATGCATGGATGTAAAAAGCATCTGGGGAAAGATCTGTCTTTGGGCTAGTTTACAGCTTTTTGCTAAAAAATGTAGGTGGCAGGAGGGATCTTTTTTGCTTCTGTTCATTTCCCCCCTCTGCTCCTAACCATGCCCTAGCATTTTCCTCTGCAGAAAGGAAAAGAAGATCCCAAACCAGTGAAAAATGTCGGATTCCAAGCCTCAATTCTGGAATGTTTGTCTGTTTTCCCTGTGAGAAAAATCTAGACATTCCTTTTAAATTCCAATTTGCCCAGAAGAGACACGATTTTAACCAGAACCGGGTGGCAGGCTGGCTTGCCCAGAAGACAGGGACCAGCAGGAATTTTTCCGATGTGCCCAGCACCTTGTGTTTAGCAGCATTGCCTTGTCTTTCCCCACTGTTGTGCAATGCTCAGGTAGGATGGTGGAAGCCCTTATGGAGAGTTTGGGCCACAGTTGGCCCTGATATGCTGGACTTGCTTTGTCTTCCATTTCTGGTGATACTCACTCCCCTCTTTTCAGTCTCAATTTTTGTGCTTCCATTACAGGGAAGGTCAAAAATGCCTCTGCCTGCAGGCCTGCTTTGTTAAACTTCAGATGTTCTCCAGATGTTCAGCAAGGGGGTTTATGTAACAACAACAGAATTTGGGCCACATTTCTCTGTTTTCCTCTGACTAAACACTCCCCATTTGAGGCAACACTGATTCACAGCCCTTCATGGGAAGGTGAGGTCTGGGGAAGGACGGGATTGCTGAGACCGTTTTACCAGTGTTATAGAACTCCTAAAACACGTACCCAGCTGCTCTGGGATGATTTTGAGCTGCATATTTAAGAGCCTTTCCTGTGCCTACGACTTTCCCAAGGAGCAGAGATCCAGTGCCTTGCCTCTCCTAGCTGTGACAGCCAAGTAACTGAGTGTTCAAATGCCTCTCGCTCTCTTGTGGTTTGGGGCTTGCTTTAGCTTGTATTCCCAAGCGTGTTTTAGTTTAAGGCTTGCATTATTTAGTCCAATTGCATGGCTTTTCCCCTTAAAAGAAGTAATATTTTATACGGAGAAAGAGTCATGGACAAACAGCAGAGGAGAGACTGTAACCTATTAAGAAGTACAGAAATATGGGGTTGACACACTGAATTAGTTCTCAGCAAACTCAAGGCCATGGAGGAAGACCATCCCCTCCCTGCCCCCAGCATACACTGTCATCATCATCCTCCTTCTCCAGGCCCATCTCTAGGAAGCTGATGGCTTCCCATAATGTTGCATGGGATGAAGGAGTATCACCAAAGCATGGTGCAGCTCTGGGGGACTTGCATGCAACAATTTCAGTTTTTGCTAACTCCCATCCATAATTAGGTTACTTAGATTTTAAGGACCTATGTAATAATGGGGCTAAATAAGTTGTAATGGTCTGGCTAGGCTAAGAAGACTTTAATTAGATAGACAAAAATGAATTTTTTATATCGATGCTTAACCATGTCTATAGGTAGGCCCAAAGGCAAACATACATTCTCTACCAGGGTTTTGCCCCTCAAAATTTCTCCTCACTGTTTAAAGGGAGTTCAGGCTGGATCTACAATGTCTGTTTTCCATGCTTTTCCACCAAAAACATATATTTTATGAGCAGAGATTCTGGAGGATGTATGGCAGGAGGGAGACTTCAGCCAGGTGGGCCTCATCAGGATGGTGAAATGTACTTCTGAACACAGTAATGGACACTGTTTCATCTCTATTTCCTTTTTTTTCTTGTTTGTTTTAGTTCCTTACAGGTATGGTCATCCCTGTCACACATAGAAATTACAGAGCTGCTCCCAGGAGCATCCTGGGACAGTGACATGGCCCTTCCAGTGAAAATTGGGAATGCATAGAATGGCTTATCCCCCTGAAATATTGCTGCAGCTGTTCCATCTGCTCACAGCCTCGGCAGAGCAACATTCTTGGTCCCATCCATCTCTGCAGACACCAGCAGGAAACTCTTCCCAGGTTTGTCATCCCTGTGAAAATGCTTCAGTTTAACATCCAAGCTGCTGAACCAGACGAAAATGCATCTGGAGTGTCTCTTCTTGATGATAATCTATTAAAAAGGGAAAATAGAAAGAAAAAGCAGAAGCTGCAGGCAGAGCAGACCCTTCCTACCCTTTGCCTTGTACATCTGGAGAAATTTTTTTTCTTTTTTCTTCACTTTTGGTTACGCCACTTTATAAAATCGTAGATTCATAGGACAGTTTGGGCCCTATGAAGGGACCCAAGAAACTACTTTGTTCCAAACTCCTGCCATGGGCAGGGACACCTTAGACACTTGGACCTGTTTGCTCCAAGCCCCTTCCAGCCTGGACTAAAACACTTCCAGGGATAAGGTGTAAATAACTCTCATTTGTTCTGGATGCCGCCAAAGGTCTTGGGATATAAATGTTTCTTGAGATAAATTTCCTAGTGGAGAGAAACCATGCAAGAAACTTTGA
This sequence comes from Grantiella picta, assembly GCA_013397955.1. Classification (NCBI taxonomy): domain Eukaryota; kingdom Metazoa; phylum Chordata; class Aves; order Passeriformes; family Meliphagidae; genus Grantiella; species Grantiella picta. The sequence goes on along the minus strand of VZRM01000349.1, from coordinate 68,028 downwards.
GGGCCATCTGTTGTTACATCATCATCAGATTTGACTGCACCAAGCTGAAGCAGTCATGGTACAGCAATGGACTTCAGCCTCTGCCTAAAACCTTTTTTTTCCACAATCTAGTGGCCACATAAAAGATGCTACCTCATCAAACTCAGGTTTCTTTAATCACCAAGAATAAGGCATGAAGAGGTCATCAAGCCCATTTTCCACCTTTAAGGGATGTTTTACCCCACACAGAGGTCATGTTCCTCCTTCCCTCATGGAGTTATTTATCAGCTGAGGTCTCTTGTGTTTTCTTTTTCCTCTCCTGACCTGACACCCAGTTCTTGTTTTAGGTGTCAGACACCTGCAGGAGCACTCCAGGGTCAGGCTATGGCAGAAAGTCCAAAGGCTTGTTCCTTAATCCTGAGACCTCTACCCATTGTAAAGGTGGTGTTGGGACATGGCAAAGCCATTCTGTGGGGCAGATTAAAAACACAAACTAGACTTCTGGCAAGAAAAACCTCGAGACATTTGTTTTGCACAGTTGTCCTGGAGACTGGGAAGGGATTAAGTCACAAATTGTCTGTGCACAGGCAACTTTGAAACAACCTTTGAGGAAGGCAACCTCTGTTTTACATGTGGATCAGTAGAGCGCAGCTGGAATTATCCACAAGCTTCTGCCAGCCAGCAGCGAATCATTTTTGAAGCTGAAATCTGACCTGTTATCCTGGAAAATATGAGCCTCAGAAAGCTCCCAGTCACAGAGGCGAGCCCGGGAGATGCTTGACAAGAGGAAATAAATAGCATCCTTCTGCAGAATCAAACTGAGGAGGAGAGACAGCCTGCCAGACCTCATGGTACCCACATCCCTCAGATGTGCCCTTCCTGGAAGAGGTTGGAAGGGGCTTGGAGCAACTTGGTCTAGTGGAAGGTGTCCCTGCATATGTCACAGGGGTTGAACTGGATGAGCTTTAAGGTCCCTTCTGACCCAAACCATTCTGTAATTTTATGAAGAGCCAGTCCTTTCTCAGGATGATCTCAGGATCACCCCTGCATATGCCTCATTTTTTCCTGTCAATTGAGGATGCTCCCTGCTAGCTTCCAGGCTGAAAATCACTAGAAGTTGGTAGTTTCATTGGAAATCCCTCCTTGCCCTTTGCATAAGTGGTAATGCTCTTTGATGTCCTTCCTTCTTTCCAGAAACAAGCTTTTTAGCTTGTGTTAGGAGTGAGAGGATTAACTCCTGCTGACGCATTAAACCTCAGAGGAAAGGGAATTCTGCCATGTCAGAAATGCCTCTCTGGCTGGTCAGACCGAACCAAACCTGGCGTGCTGCAATACAGGTATCCCAAGGCCAGCCTGGGCAGCCAGGGTTTCAAGATATATCCTGCATGTAAATATATACTTAAATTTTATAGAAAAGCCTTTCACTGCTGCTGCTACCAGCCCAGCCCTGCCTGAGGCAGTAGCAGGACAGGCCGTGGATGGTGGGCCTCAGGCGCCATTTTTGAAGCAGGATTTTCCTCACGGCACGAATCTGGCATAAAGAAACCCTTAAAAATATCCTTAAATGTGATTCTAAGTTTGCCTCCTTCAGTTTTTCTCTGTCTTACTTCTGCATAAATGTTACGTTCAGCCTGGATTATTTCTCTGGATTTCTGATAGCACCACTGGTGGCAAAATTATCCCTGCGCACCAAACTACGTTTTGGTTAATGTGAGGGCTACACAGAGTTACATATGGTATTTTCCAAGGGACTCGACGCCCTTGAGGTTTTTAAAAGGCAGCTTGTACAACCAGCATGTTGCTTTTCTAGGGCAGGCCTGTCCGGGATAAATCCCAGGCCGTGAGCTGCAGGCTGCAGTTTTTTCTGGCTCCGAGAGGCAGAAGCACTGGGCACGTACTGAGCGGGACACAGCCGAGGGCGGCTGGATGAGCCCCATCTGGAGCTCCACAGCTCCTTTGAAAAGTGTGTCAAAAGGGGTCTGGCACGCAGGGGAAATGAGAACATGTGGCAGATTACTGTGCCTGCAACCAGCCGGCCCCATGGCAGCCCGGGATGTGCCTCCAGGCGCCTCAGGGTCCTGCTGGAAGTGCCATTTATTGCTAGTGCACTGCACTAGCCTGCTAGTGCAGGCTGGCCACGCACAGGTTTCCCTCTGCAGCATCCCTGGGTCTCACAGCTGCTGGGGCATGTTCAAAGAAGGGAAATCAATGTGAGGATGGGGAAGGGGAAGCTGAATGGGGAGCACGTGAGGTCACTTGGTTTGTTCAGCTGGAGGAGAAGGAGGGGAGGCCTGGCTGGGATCTGCAGCTTCCTCATGAGGGGCAGTGGAGGGGTAGTACCGATCTCTGCTCCCTGTGGCCAGGGACAGGACTGAGGGAACAGCTGGAGCTGTGTCAGGGGAGGTTTAGGTTGGATATCAGGGAAAGGTTCTTCCCCCAGACGGTGCTGGGCACTGCCCAGGCTCCCTGGGGAATGAGCACAGCCTGAGGCTGCCAGACATCCAGCAGTGTTTGGCCAATGCTGTCAGGGATGCACAGGGTGGGATTGTTGGGGTGTCTATGCAGAACCAGGAGTTGAACTCAATGATCCTTGTGGGTCCTTTCCAGCTCAGGATATTCTGTGGTTCTGTGACTCTGTTATTCTAATAAACACAGATTGAGTGGTTCCAAACCCCATCGTCACAAGGGAATTTGGGATTTCCTGCCGATTCAGGCTTCCTTGGTTTCACATTATACGGGTTTTTCACAGGGCTTGGGAAGCCCCTTATTGATGTGGCAAGACATGGCCAAAAACCACTCTGATGGTCTATGCTCCATGACTGAATGGTGAGTCAACCATGGCATAATCCAGGCATTGCCACATCCCAGGAGCTGTCTCATATACTTTAAACAAGGTGGTTGACAAAGATATTTGAGTAATATTTGCTGTTTGTGATGTCTGGTGCGTTGTTTGGTAAAGACAAGAGCTGGGAAAATATTTTGGGAGCTATTTTGTTGGTGGGGTGCTGCAAAATAAAAAAAATTAAGAGTTTGCTCAAGACCAAAGCTGTAGAAGACATGGGAACTGAACCTCTCTCCCTTAATTCCTGTATGCAACAGATTCTGTAAAAGCAGGGGCAAGAAGTGAATGTATCTGGAGTAAAATCATCCAGAGCTGTATCAGACAGGTCAGAAGGTGACAAACTGGTCCATACAAGCCACCAGTTATAAAGGGGGCCCTGGTGGCTGTTTCAGAAGTGAATGGCTCCTTAGGATCCCAAGAGCATGCACCACCCTTCAGTTCTTTGAGTGTGAAGTATAAGGAAAAAATATTAGGAAGAATTTACTCAGCTATTGGTGAGGCCCTGGCACGAATTGCCCAGAGAAGCTGTGGCTGCCCCTGGAAGTGTCCAAGGCCAGGTTGGACAGGGCTTGGAGCAACCTGGGATAGTGGAAGGTTTCTCTGCCCACGGCAGGGGGTGAAAATGAGATGGTCTTTAAGGTCCCTCCCAACCCAAACCATTCTGAGGTTCTCCATGATTTTTATGCTATTTTTCATAAGCTTGCATAGTTGTATCAAGCCTGTAACCACTTTGTCTCCAGTTTATTTTCAGTCCCATGAATTTGATGACCAAATTAAAAGCACGTGTTCACAGTGTAGTTGTGAATTTGAAACTGAAGTGCTCAGTTGACCCCCAAATACTATTTTTGTTGCATTAAAGTTAATGACTACTTGTCCAACACTAGATAGGCCACATGTGCTGCATCTGTAAAAATAGATTTATTGCTGTGCACATTTTTTTCCAGGAAATTTGCATCAAAATTATCTAAAAAGACCCTTGGGTTCTATTAAAACATTTGAGATATAGTCTTAAATGTTAATCATGCAATGAATCAGAGCCTGATAACGTTTACTGATACCTTAAGAGAAATTTAATAATCAAGTGATTTTAACAGTACAAGAGGTAGCAGACACAAACTGAAACACAGGGAATTCCATCTGAACACAAGGAAACTTTTTTTCCCCTGAGTGACAGTGGTCAGCAACTGGACCTGATTGCCCAGAGATGTTGTGTGTTCTCCATCTGTGGAGATACTCAAAACCCTGGACACTCTTCTGGCCATCCCGCACTGGCTGACCCTGCTCAAGCCAGAGGTTTGGACTGGATGGTACCTGCCAGCCTCAACCATTTAGCAGTGACCCTGCTGGTTCCCATGTCACCAGAGGCAACAGAAAATCCTCCTTGCAGAGTCCTGGCTCAGAGTTTCAGAGGGTTCCAGGGTTTCAAGGCACTGCAGTCCCAAGGCACTACATAAGGCAAAAGAAAATTAAAGAGGGATCTTCTCCCCTCTTGAGCACATCACCTTGGCTCAGAAAGGACTTGGAAAGTGTGGGTTAATGTTTATAAGCTTAAAAATGGTCCCTAACTTCTTATTTCAAGGTTATCCTGCTAGATTTGGGACCACCCCTGCTTCAGAGCAACCAGTGCCAGGATTCAGGAGCTGGGCACCCCCTTGCTTACTATTTCCCGGTGTCTTTGTGTTTCTGGTCACCAAGCTGTGTGTGGAGGAGTGGCAGGGAGCATCTGCATGGGTTTTATCTGTGTGAAAGAGCAGCAGTTACAGAAAGTGCGGGATCTTGTGCCGATTTTGCTGCTTAGTCATCCTGCAGCAAATGTGACTTGGCAGCTGGTCTTACCCCGTCCCTTAAAACGCTTCCATTTATGGCTGGGATTTTTTATTTCCCTTTGCCTCCAATGGCCACGCAGCTGGAAAGTCTCCACAAGCGAGAAGCCATGGGTTTACATCAGGAGAAACCAGCTGTGTATATTCATACCTTATGTTTCAAGCCTCCCTCCCAGGAACACGGTGCTCCAGAGATTCATGAAGGGATCATTCTGGCCAGAAGCTGGTGCTGTGCCTGTCTGGTGGCAGGAGCACAGATGTCATTGTGCTTGTCAATATTTTCCTTGCCCAGGGCTCAGATATGCTGGGAAGGAGAAAGCTGCAGCTATGTGACCTGGTTGTCCCTGCGAGCAGCTGGGTCCTCTTGGGGACAGAGGAGAAGGGGTGGCCATGAGAGCAGATGCTGCAGACCCTCAGGGCTGTGCCCATCCTGAATGACTCCTGAGTTGCCCTCGCTGGCATCTGGGAAGAGACAATCTGGTCACCGGGACTCAACATGTGGGATCCAGGTTCCCTCCATGCGTTACAGATGTGAAGGTTTATGCTGCGCTCTATCCCAGCAAGCCAATGGAAAAAAGCATTCCTAGCTTATGAAGAGCTTTAGGGCATATAAAGCAGAGTCATGACCTGAGCTGGAGAAGGGATGTGCCTGCCGTGAGCTTATTGCCATGCCTAGAGCTGGAGCTTCTGGGGGAATAGCACTGGGATGCTGCACCCCATCCTGGGACTTGTCTTGTGTCTCCCACGAGGAGAACATGGATCAGTGGGCTTTGAACTACTGACTAAAAAACCCCAATGCTTTTCCTCAGCCAGGGCACCAGATTGGAAAAATTACTCAACTTTCATTTTAGGCCAGATTCAAGCAAGGCACTGAAAACTCCGTGCTTTTTACTTCTGCTCCATGTATTTTTGTGGAAATTTAGTGTGTGAAAGAGGTGGCTGCAGGTGGGGTGGGACTCCCCTTGCATCCCTCCGTTTTTTTACAGAGGATATGCAAATATGGGAGCACTGACCTGGCAGCCTCCTCAGGTTATGGATAACCTCACCATGTCTGAATTGTTTCCTTTCAAGCCTTTGGCTGGGTTCTGGATATTCTGTAGAAACGCGGGAATTCTGGAGAAACCTTCTGCAAACAGAGCAGCGATTTTTCCAGCCAAAAAGGCCTAATCTCTGCCAGAGCTGATTCCTCCACAATCAAAGCATTCAGCTCTTCTGAGCAGGGAGTCACCGTGGGAAGAACAAACGTGGTGTTATTGCCGGGACCTGCTGAGGAAAGTCTCGTCTACAGCTCTTGTTATGACAAGGGTTCAAGAAAAGACGATCAGAGCCATTTAAAACCATCCTGTGGCAGCATAGCATCCCTCACCCTCATCCCAAATCCCCAAGTTATCTCTTTCCCAAGAACTTGAGTCATACCCAGTCTTTTCTCCACCCAAACAAGGAGAAGAAGCAGAGAGAAGCTCAGAAAGGTGTGCAACCCCAAAGCACTCCCCCCAAATCAGAAGCCACACTGGGATGGGTCCTGTGCTAAGCATTTTCCTGATGACCTGGATCTGGGACCTTCACCTCCCAGGATGGGAAGTTCAGCTGATGATTTAAGGAGTTCAAGGAGCACTAGTGGGGACAGGAAGGGATGGAGATCCTTGCAGGGACTCCACAGAGGCACAGAGTGGAGATTCTCTCCTATGTGTGTTTAAAGTTATTACACCTTAATTTTTGGTGTTTTGTAGGGTGAGGGAGTTATCATGTCCCACACAAATTGTCCATGAGGAAAGCTCCATGTAGAGCTTATCTGTCAAGGGTGTGATGATGATAAATGACTTTGTAATGAAGGAATGACACAAACATGTATCGAAAGGGCAGCTCTCAAACACAGATTCTCTTGAAATGTGGACTTTGGGCTGCATGAAAGCAACTCCCAGTTCTGGGAAAGGACTTTTCAGTCACACAGTGCTGTTGAAACTGGGGCTGGGGCTACTCATGGGTGCCAGCAGCTCAGAGGCAGCAAACCCGGGCTGTGATCTTTGCTGGCATTTCTGGTTCAGGTCCTATCCAGACATGGATTTTCTTGCTGGCTGCAGCATCTACTCCCAAGGCTGCTGAGGGGCAAAGATAGACCTGGCACCTCCTGTGCTCCCACACCTCTTCCCAAAGCTTTCCAGAGCAAAACCCTGGACCAAAGGCAAGCTTGCTGTTCACTCCCAGAGGCAAATTAGGACAGAGGCTTTGCCAAATCCAGCTGCTGTCTCCTGCTGCCAGCCCTTGGTCCTCCTCCAAGGAGGTGTCTGTCCACTGTGGTCTCTTGATGGGATCCATGTGTTCTTGATGAGAGGATTGGAGAACTTAATCATCCCTGGTCTGGGGTTTTCTGTCAAGCACTCCTACAGCCTTCAATTATCTGGATTCCCCAGAGGGGATGTGGGAGGCTGATTTCCCCACAGGGCTTCCAGTGGCTCCTGCAAGTCCCTCCTTCCCCCATCCCTGCTCCAGCATCCTTTCTCACTGTGCTGGTCCTTGTGCCTCCCCGAGGGTGGGATCTGCTGGATCCTATCTCAGTCACAGACTCACCTTTCCTCTCTTTGTATCTGACAGAGATGTGCTGAGCAGACAGGCTGTGGGTCCTGCCTTGGAAGCAGGGAGGTGTGCAAAGGCAAACCTGTACTGCTTCTGGAGATGCTTTTTGGCCTGAGCTATCACAAGTTCAGCTGTTAAACCTTGGAGCTTCTCCTGTGAGCAGGTGAGCCTGCCACAGCCACTCCCACAGGTTTAGGAGAGGCATAAATTATTTACTTCATGACTTCATGGCAGAGCACATTTTTAATTAATTTACATTCATTTGCTGCAGTGTGAAGAGGTACTCAGGTGGGTAATGCCAACCCTTTAGAGTAGTGCAGGGGAAATCTCAATGTAAAATGAAACTCTGGCTTCTATGCCCAAAAGATAATTATAAAATAATTTAATAATGTGTGATTTCTTGCTCATTTCTGTGTCTCTCTTTGCATTTTAATGTTTTGAAATGGGCGCTGTCAGAGCCTGGATGGAGAAAGTATGGAATGGAAGGTGAAGAAGTGTAGGTGGAAAACTGTAGGTAAAAAGAAGGGCTCCAGGTAAAAGAAGCACTATTTGTAAAAATGTTGTATGTTAAAGAAGAGTATGTAGAAGACAGTGAGTACATGCCTGCACTTTCCCCTCCTCGCTCTTAACTGTTTTTATCACACACTGAAGCTGGAAAATCTCAAGCCTCTTTGGACTGGAGATAAGCATTCGAGTTCCACTGGCAGCCTTAAGGAAAACGAATATAAACATGTTTTTTATTGTGTGGCTGTGTGATCAAAATTATTTCATTTGATGTTGGAGGTCGTGTTAATGCTCCAATTAAGTGCACAGACTTTCAGTTACCCTGGTAAAAGGGGATGTTGTATCTCCTGCAGAAATATTTTAACTTCCTTGTGACCCTGATCTGTTGGCTCGATTTAAGGTACCATCAGAAAGGAATCCAAGGAAGGATGGAATATAGCTCTCTTAACTTGCTCTGCTGAGTATTTGCTTTGTCACAGGGGAATATTAAAGTATTATTATAAATGAATTATTAATTCATTTATTAATTAATATATGAATTATTAGTTCATTTAATGATGTCCTTTGTTTTGTTTTGCTTTCCTTTGGGGTTTTGTTTGGTTGGGATTTTTTGGTGTTTCTTTATAGTAACCCCTTTGAAACCAACTCAGATAAGAATCTCTGTCTTCAGACTGATTACGTATCTAATTATATTACATTTCTTACATGCCTGAAACTTCTGTTCAAACTGTTATGACACGGTGCAAACACCCTTCTCCTTCCCAGTGTGCGTGATGGGAGAGGGGAATTTTTTATTGCAGTGTTGTATTTGGCCAAGAGGACAATTCATTCTGGAATTATACATTTCTTTAGCACAAAGAGAGTCACAAATGGGACGAGGGCCTTGTTTTGTGCTAGGGCAAGAATTCCAGTATGTCTGTCAGGGAAGGGGAGGTGTTAAGTGCTGTGCCAAAAGCACAAGCAACACCCTGCTGTACGTGAGCCGGGAGCTGAGCTGAAAAGCTGCACAGGGTTCCCTGGATCCACATCAAATACGTGAGGAGCAGCAGCCATGGAACAGTGGAAAAGCTCAGCAACCCCAGGAATAGCAGCTGGGTTGCTGCCCACCACCCTCCCCAAACAGGGATGCCTGGGGAGAGGAGCAGCTCCCTCCAGCCTCCACCCAAGTGGAGAGAATCAAGTCCTGAAGGGCTCAGCACATAAACTCAGGCCAAGCAAGGCTGGAGACAAGTTGGGATTTTGCTGCCTGAGTGGATGGTAGAGGTGGACGCAGATTTCGGGGGTCTCACTCTGGTTTCAAGGCACATCTGTGTGTGTGCCTGTGGTATATACTGTTAGCAAGACTTGAATCAGCTGCAGAATTTTGGGGTTCCAAGTTATTGTGCAAACGATCATGATTGCAAATTTAACCTGTGAAAAATTTCTCCCCGTATTGAGGTCTGGAAAAGGGTGACGATGGAATCTGGTGCTCCAGGACTGCACTGGTCTTCCAGAGAGTTTTGGGGAATGGAAGTGAGGAGCCAGACACAGCTCCCTGTCACTGCAGGAGTTCATTCCTGAGCCTCCCCCCACCTCATGAGGGGTGATGAGGATTAGGGGTTTTCAAAGAAGTCAATTTAATGCTTTCTCTCGATGAGTATCTTTAGCTGCAAGTTGCAACCTTGAAGTCACAGATTTTCTTTTAGGACCTGAATTACAGGTCCCTAAAGCCACCAAAACCCCTCTTGTTGGTTTCAGTGTTGGGGATTTTTCACATTTTCTTTCTAATTCCCTTTTACAAATCCCATTGAAATGGGAATCACACATAATCTGCCTCAAGAATTCAGCTCCATACAAGAGCTGATATTGGAAACATTGACTTAAGACCCGAGGGCAGAATAGTGTGGTTACAGAAACAAAGCTGGGATTAAAGATACAATTAGCATTTCAAATAAATCAGTTCAATTACTGACTCCCAGAAGGACTTGCCAGGCCACCAGCCTCCTGAGGTAAGTCACTGGAACCAGGGCCAGCCACCTTCCAGCCCAGCAGCCCACACTGATATTCCCCCAGATTCAGAGGAAAAGCCTTTTTTCCCCTATCTGCTCCCTTTCAGCCCCCTCTTTTCCCAGAATAAGGCAATAATTAATTCCTTTCCTTTTCTATTTATACCCAGTAGTCATTGCAAAAGTGTCCCCCAGTAGATCTACAGTTCAATATAATGAGTCTGTCTTGAGGGAATATTAATCATGCAGTTAGCTGAAATCTAACAGAGAAAGTCTCTATTTTATTTGTAACCCTAGCCAGAGTAGTCATTTCATGGTGGGGAGGGGGAAGGCTGTAGGCTCTACCTCCAGGCTCCAGCAAATGTTTAGATAGGAAGAAAAATGAAATTTCTTTCCTAGATCTGTACATGGCATTAAGGACCGTGGGTGGGGTGGGATAGGATGTGACTAAGTTTAAAAAATGCACTTTTTTCCCCCTTTTTTTTTTTGAACCATCACTAGTAAAAGGCTAGGGAGGGGAATGAGGTTTTCTCTATAAACTATGTGGGGTTTTTTTTCTCTTAATTTCATGGAAACACCACTGCAAGTTTTTCCTTCTCGTTTCTCTGGTGACAAGAAAATAAAACAAATGCAGCTGGGTCGTGCTGCTCTCGCTGTGTTGCACCACGAAGCCCCAAAGACACCGACTATGTGTTTTAACTCTTTTCCCTCCCTACCCAGGGCTGCAAAACTAAAGATGGCTTGAAATCTCCACAGAGATATCTTGGGATTATCCACCATGTGCTCCAGACCACGGAGGCAGCAGCCACCACTCTGAGGTCCTGCCCTGCCAGGGAGCTGGAATGCAGTTGCTTCACTAGGCAAAGGCTCTTCTCCATGAGTCAACAAGTTTTGGGACTCAACCGTCCTGACTGGCTGCCTGGAAAAAATGTGCTGCATGAGGTGAAAGCATCAAAAAGCGTGGATTGGGAAATGGGTAAAAGGGGAAGGGATCTGGGAGAAAAGGTTTCAGGCCGTCTTCTCCTGTCTCTGTCCACCCATTTTTCACAGAGTTGTGGAATCTTCTGAGCAGGAAGGAACCCACAGGGTCCCAGGTCCAGCTCCTGACCCTGCACAGACACCCCAACAATCCCACCCCATGCCTGAGAGTGTTGTCCAAACACTGCTGGAGCTCTGGCAGCCTTGAGGCTGTGACCATTCCCTGGGGAGCCTGTTCAGTGCCCCAGCACCCTCTGGGGGAAGAACCTCCTCCTAATATCCAACCTAAACCTAAATTTTTCGCTTGTGTTCACATAATGAACTTGTATTGGTGCTGCCTGGCACCTCTGGGAAAACCCAGGGCACTCTCCCTTTCCCTGCCATCGAAATGCCTGAGATGGTTCTGCCACCCCCTGCATGGTAGTGAGGAGACCCAGAATTGTTCTACTGGGAGCTCTAGGACTGTTGCCAGGGAGGAGAGATCAGGTCCAGAAGAGGCTTAGCCACCATGGAAAAGCTGATTCTAGACAATAAGCTTAGATTGAGGAACTGAAGGTACAATGTTTATAAGTTCATAATTATGGCTTTAATTACTCTAAAGACACAAAGGAATTGTGCAGCTTGGCATACGAGCCCTGGAGCATCCCTGCTGTTCCTTCAAGCCAGTGTCCTCAAACCCATCCTGGGAAGAAAAATCTCGAGCAGGTGGGAGATAAATCTTGGAGTGAGTGTCTCCACACTAGTGGGGTCCGAACAACCATTTCAGGAGGATTATTAGAACTCATGGAGAATCGGGCTTTCTCACTACTGTATCTAAACAGTGCAGAGTCCCTGGGATATCTTCATCCTCAAAGGATCTCAAGCTCTAGTGAAAAAACACAAGGTCACAGATACAGGCCTGTGCCTGGCAGAGCTTCAAAAGTGCTGTAGGTTGGGAAAACCTTGGGGCTGTTTAAAATAAAACTCTAGAGACTCCAAACAGTCCTTCCTCATGTATTAGCAAACAACAATTTGCAAGCACGCAAATGCTGTGTAGAAGAACTGGGTGCTAGGTAAATAAGAGCTGAGAGAGCACAGGGGACTTAGAAGTTGACACCGGGATATTAAAATAGGAAAAAGTATGCAAAGCCTCAGACTGCATTTGTGTGTTCATGAGGACTCTCTAAACATCCTGGAGCAGTTGGCTTTAATGGGCTTAATCCCAGGAAATGCTGCTAAAATATGGTATCAAATGAACATTTGCTTTTTTTCTTCAGAAAGATTCCCCTTTGTGCCTCGTCTTACTGCAATTTGAGAATGTCAGACTCAGTGGGGGCTGTTGGTCACATGCATTAACTGGGTTAATCTAGAAAAATAAGTTTATGTTATTTTTTAAAAAATATATGTATGTTTCTTTAATAGATGTCTAATACCGGGCAAAATCTGCCAGAGATGCCAAGTCTGTTTTGGGAAGATGGTCCAGCACAGGGGATGTTGTAGCAGGATTCTGCTGGAGACCATTTGATGAAGAAGAGGTGGATGAAGTTTATTTCAGGCACTTGGAGAAATCCTTAGAGCCCCAGGGAAAACAGCGTGGCTGGGCATGAGCACCTCGAGAGGTTTCTGGAATGGTTTGAAGGCATTGGTTTGAAGGAATTCAAACACATTGTATGAATTGAGTTCGGAAATCACAACGCTGGCAGTGTCCACGGCCAGGTTGGACAGGGCTTGGAGCAACCTGATCTACTGGAAGGTGTCCCTGACCAAGGCAGGGAGTTGGAACTGGATGAGCTTTAAGGTCCCTTCCAACCCAAAGCATTCCTTGATTCTGCAAACAGGAAGCAAGAATTTCAGAAAACGGCAACTACAAAAGGGTGCAAAATCCATCCTTCTGTTTGTCATCAGGGGAAATGCTGAGAATATCAACTGCATACCTACAAAGGGTTGAAAACCAGCATCCATTGTTTTCACTAAGCATTTAACAATCTTGGCCTCATTTTCAGTTCTCTGCTCACAGTTAGAAAACAAGACCCTTGGAGACCACAGCACAACGTCAGACTCGCATGAAGGGTGGATGCAATTGCAGATAGACACAAAGAAACTACAGTAGCTGCTTTCCAGAGAACCCATAAAGCAGTTTCAGTTGTACACACGTGGTTTAAAAGGAGGAGTTCACATTTTATTGGGGGCTACAAGTCAGATGAAAAAAGAAGAAAAAAAAAAGAAAAAGAAAAAAGCAGATACACAGTTTTTAAAGGAGCAGCTAAACAAACCATAAAACATATTTTAGTTTACAAGGGGATGTAAATTAACTAGTAGCCATCTGTTCCTTACTTCCTATAGAGTTGTAGAGGAGAGCAGATAAGCATTTTTCTTTCTTTCCACACTTCGTCTCTCTCCATTTCCTCTCTCTCCATTTTAAATATAATGGAATACTAAATATCTGTTCAGGACAGTGTGTTCTGTGAGCTGCAATAACAAGTTGCATGTCAGACAGAATCATAGAATCATTATGATTGGAAAAGAAATCCAAGATCACAAAGTCCAACATAGAGGGTAGGTAACTAATCCATATCCATACACATTCTCTGCAAAATATCTCTTCATGAAATCTGCAGTTCCACTGGAATGAGGAAGAAAGAAAGGGTATTTATTTGAGGATTAGGAAAAGGAGCTAACTAGAGTACACCCACTTTCCTCCAGAGCTTCCTATGTCCTCAACACATTCTTAAGAAAAAACCCTCAGTTACAGAAAACCAACTCATCCAGAAAAAAAAAAAACAACAGAAAAGCAGCAGGATGTTTTGAGGTTATTTTGTCCCAATTTCCACCACTTCAGTGTGCCTTTGTGTCAGACTGCCCCAGCAAAAGATACATCAGATGTGCCCATGCATGACAGAGGTGTAAAGGTGCTAATATTCCCACAAATGTCATGCAAATGGATGCCTAGTAGGTGAGAAACACCAAGTTTGCTTTTTTTATGGAGGGAAAGTGCACAGTAGGGAGATGTTCTGTAAAATATACAGGAATCCTCACAGGAACGGGGCATTATGTCATGTCAAGCTGCAAGGAAAGGTTTTGATTTGACATGAGAAAGCTCAAGAAGCCCACACAGAAAGTTAAATGTAGGTCCTGAGAAAAGACAACACTCCCCAGTCTGGGAGGAGGAAGAGGGAGATGCAGAGGTGTGGGTCTGTGCTCTGCTCCTTTCCACAATTTGGGCACTCACCAGCACCGCAAGTGACAGATGTGCTATCCAGCTGTTTGTGATAAGGCATCTTGCTGGAGAAACAGCTTCTGCAGGGGCAGGTTCACCTAGAAACAGCTGTATTGAATGGATTGGAAGCAGCATGGATGGGTACCCATGGATATAACAGAGCTTGGACACAGCAGCAAAGCAGACAAAACAAATGGCTGGAATGTGATGTGTTCACTGGATCACTGGCAGGTGGATGGTTTGCTCAGACATCTCAGGTGCTGTCTGGTAAATCACTGTCATCAAAAGCTGGACCCCTCCTTTCCATTAAAGATGCTCCAGAGGAAAAGGGACCAACCCATTTAGAGCTGCAGGAGAGTCCCTGGAAAGCAGTAGCCTCACAAAATCCTTCTTTTGCTCTTCAAAACAAAGTTACAGCTCAAGGAATAATAGGCTGTGTTCCTAAAAGTCATTGCTGCTCTCCATAATTTTTGTTGTCACACTTGGCCCTATTTTTCATTCAGCACAGCTAAAAATAGCATGTAAATTTAAAAGTAATTAAAAGAAATACAACCACAACAAAGCCCTAGAGCTCAAGGAGTGTTTGGACGATGCTTTCAGGCACATGGTGGGATTTTTGGTGGTGTTCTGTGCAGGAGCTGGACTCGATGTTCCTTGTGGACCCCTTACAATTCTGGATACTCCATGACTCCATGATTCCATGAACCCCAACCCAAACCCAGAAATGAATCAATAGAAACAGGCAATACTCAGACTTGGCTGACTCTGAACAAGACTTGAATATTTGCAAAGGCAATGATTCTGTGATTCTGTGCAAGCTCCTCTTTTTTGAAATGTTCTTGTTTTTATTTGTTCCACTCAGGACACGTTACTAGGATGGAAAGAGGAGCAGGACAGCAGGGGAGAAGAAAAAGACTGTTTGATGGTATAAATAAAGATTTGGGGCAGCAATGCCAACCACGAAAAGGGGCCTCTCATCATGGAAAAATGAGACTTCTTCCAGTTCGTGTCAAACAAAGATGCCTTCAGCTCCAGAGGGGACAACCTCGTCCCAGCCCAGCCCGAGCCGCGTGGGAGAGGATGGGAGGGGACCATCCCACGTCTCGGTAGACCCACAGTGACTCTCCGTGGATGTTGGGAGCTACTGCAAACGAGGCTCTGCCCGATTTTGGAGGAGGAGGAACTCAGAGGGCAGTTCCAGACGGCCGGGGAATAGCGGGACTGGGCTAGAGACGCCTCCGCTGCTCCTCCCGCTCCCTCATCCCGCACATCCCAGCGCCCAGAGCCCGGAGCCACCCTCCAGCCGGGGATGCGGGAGCCTTCCTGACACCGGCCGCTCCACAAAGTCCTATTTCCTTACGCTGCAGAAGGATTTGAAGGAGAAGTTTTGATGACCTCGTTTTCCAGGTAGGTAGACTTTTTCTCTACTAGCCCAGGGGTTCTGTGGCTACTCACTGACGGAGTTCCAGCTGGGAATAACAGAAATCCCTCTGAAATCTCAGCCTGTGCCTGCTGCTGCTTAAGGGCTTTCCAGCAAGGTGCCTATTTCATGTTTAGACAGTACGTGCTGTAAGAGAATATAAATATTTCCTTTACTTTCAGCTCTTGGCTAGTTTGGGCGTTTTTCCAAGGGTTGGGTTTTTTTTCCCCAGGTGCAAGTAGTTTGAGCCACAACCTGCTGAGGCCAGAGGTCCAGAAAATGCCTCAGCAAAGGGGGTGGATTTGTTGAACGAAAGTGTTCCCTGGGGTAACTGAGCCGAGTTCAGCAGCTACAGTGAAGTGATGGCAGCAGGGTGGAGAATTAATGTGCTGCATGATTCCCTTTTGGGATTTCAGAGGATACGAATTAGACTCACCTGTGGCCCTTGTCTCCCATTTATGCTGAATTACATCAGCACAAGCTCCTCTGTTTTGGGAGGTGGCAACACATTTAGGCATGCCTGTGAATTCATTGCTCTTGGTGGCAGGGGTTTGCTTCCCCCCTAGCCTTCCTGCAGCCTGGGCTTTCCCTGGCGGAAATCCCAGGATAATTACATTGGGAGAAGATCTGGAGTCCCTGTAGGTGAAACCTTCCCCTGGGTGCTCTGCCCAGGGATTAGAGTTACAAGGCACGTTTGGGTAGTGGCTGCAAGGAGCACCGAAATTCCCTCCTCATGCAGTGTGCAAACCACAGGCACACAAACGGGAAGGAAGAGGAGGTGCATTTGTAAGAGTTTTATTCCAAATGGGACATATTTTTCTGGTTTCATTTATCAAACGTTTGGGTGGAGAAAATGCTGCATGCACAATGAGTGACACCACAGGCACTGCCTGCAGGGCATGGCCATGGAAAACACTGGGACTGAACAGCAGGGAGGCTTCAAACTTTATTCTGCATGTTTTAGCATAGCCAGCATAATTCTCCTTTCTTGAAAGTAATGCAGTTTCTGTGGCTTTAAATGTATGTGGCTTTAAATGATTTTCTTGCAGGCAGTGTTAGCTTAGACAGCAGAGCATCTCAATTTTTGTGAATTTGCTCAGTTACAATGGGTGTTCTGGTGTTGGAGGAGAAATACACAATGCTCCAGGGGGAACTTCAGGAATATCAATGTGTGGGATAAGGCAGAGCATGGCTCTGCCTGGCCAGGTGCATGGGGTGACAGTTCGGCCGCACTGGGATCTGCTCTAAGGTATAATCAGATGTGAGAGCAAAAACAACCAGATGTAATTTGCACATTTGAGTCGCCGCAGGTAATTTGTTTGCCATAATATCACTTTTGGTTCAGTTGCTCGTGGTGGGAAGAGAAGCAAGCAGAGAAGTTTGGTCCTCCTGCAAGGCCACGCTTTCTTCCACTCTGTCAAGATAAATTAATATATTTTTCAGTTGCGTATGTAACAGCCAGGTCACCTGGGATCTCAGTGTGGGACCAGCAAAGACCATGCATTTTCTGCACCTGAGATAGGAGCGCTGACCTTAATCCAGGGAGAATGGTGCGAAGCAGTACCTTCAAAATCTGTTCAGAGGACCCACTGCTTGAGATTCCCTATTGTTTTCCCCTTGTGTGCATCTCATGGGGAAAAAGGTGAACCATTCAAAAATACAAATACTGAGGGAAGTCCTCAGATGAACAGTGGTCCTGCTGAGAGAGAAAAGTCAAGGAAGAACAGGATGAGCAGACCCAGGTGTTCAGACTTTATGAGTCAGCTCCCAATTTGCTCTTTGTGGTTTTTTTAACTGTTTGTGTTCAAAAATTGCCTTCAACGTGCAGAAATAGTTAGTCTGAAATACTGGCAAAATCTGAGGTTTGCATCTCAGCATCTTGCAGCAGCAGGTGGGACTTTAGGACAAATACCAAATGTTAGGGGATTTGCAACAGCATCTCAACAGCTGGTGGTGCTCTGAGGATGACAAAATGGGCACCATCACCTACCCCAGCCTTGCAGACCCCTGAGGTGGGGCCTGCAGTTCCCAGCAGCTGCCCCACCGTGTATCCAAGGGGGTTAATACCAGGTGGGATGCTGGTAGAGCAGAAGTAGTTCAGGGTGCAGACTGGGATAGAGGAGACGGTGCAAGAGGACCCCAGGGAATGGAGTTGTGTCTCGTGTTTTCAGGGGTCACTTTCCTGCCTCGCCATTCTGCCCATGGAGCTTCCCTGACCCAGTCCCAAGCCCTGAGGACTGCAGGCATGAGCCATCCCATCCCAGCGCTGGCCCTGGTTGCCAGTGCAGGCACTGCTCTGCTGTATAGTGCCTTCCCACCCACACACACACAGAGGAAAGGAGGGAGGGAGGTGGTTAAACTCGGGATGCAATGATGAGTCAGACACTTGGCCAAAGCCCTCAGTGCTCCCAGCCTCTCCAAAAGTTAATGTCTCCGTCCTCCTCAGCTAAAGGCTGGCTCTAAAATGGTGCTGTCTGAAGGCACAAAGCTGTTGTGTCCTACAAAAGATCAGGATCTCCTGCAGCCTCCCTGTTTTATGGAGGGCAAACAAAACAAGGAAAGCCTGCAGTAGGGTTAGAGGGGTGAAGTGTTAATCTTAACTAAAGCACACCTTTAGCATTAAAGTATTTTATTCTTACCATACCAGTTTTATTCTCTGCAGCACAGTGGAAGTTGAGCCACATTTACTCAGTGTGCAGGGACTTCATGGAATCATGGAATGGTTTGGGTTGGAATGGACCTGAAAGACCATCCCATCCCACTCCCTGCCATGAGCAGGGACATTTTCCACTATCCCAGGTTGCTCCAAGCCCTGTCCAGTCTGGCACTGGACACTTCCAGGAATCCAGGGGCAGCCACAGCTTCTCTGGGCACCCTGTGACAGGGCCTCCCCACCCTCACAGGGAACAATTCCTTCCCAATACACCACCTAACCCTGCCCTCTGGCAATGGGAAGCCATTCTCTCTTGCCATGTCACTCCACGCCCTTGTGCAAAGTCCTGCTTCAGCTCTCTTGGAGCCCCTTTAGAAACTGGCAGGTGTTGTAAGATCAGCCCAGAGCCTTCTCATTTCTAGGCTGAACAATGCCAATTCCTTTCAGCCTTTCCTCAAATAAGTGTTTCTTCAAGAGGCCGCAATCAGGTCTCTTTGCAAACAGCTGGGCAGCAGCTCTGGGTTCGATGGGGAGGAAAAGGACTCATTAGGGACATTTGGGTAGTGAGCTGGAAGCACATGAGAGGCCCTTGAAGTCAGAGGGCTTTGCTGAGCCATGTCTGTGAAGTACCTCAAGTTGGTGTTCCCAGAGCTTTTGGATCTCTTGTCCCACATGGAGAGAGGTCTCAAGAGATGCCAGGGAGAGCTGAGCTGCCTGTACTCTTCAGTAGTGGTGTTTCTCAGGCAACTGAGGCAGCAACCCAGCTGCATTGCTCACTTGCCTTCCCCCTGCACTGCCAGTGCCACCCAAATGCACGCTCAGTGTCCTTTCAAGCCTTGGACCCTTCCAAAATTTACCCAAAAAAACCATTCAAGAAGGAAGCTCTCTTTTTGGGCTGGATTCAGGTGTTTTTTTCAAAACAGACATCCCACATGTCCCTTTCTGGTTCGTGCTGGGTTGGCCATCATACAGAGAAGCATCTCTGGGCCACCACAGAGCCATGCTGGTTGGTTCTGGCATCCTCCAGACACAAAGGTGAGCATCTCCTCGTCCTCCCTATTCTGTGCTGGTGACGAATGTTGCTTGATTGCTGCCTGAGAATATCCCTTCAAATCCCAGGTTCTTTTGAACACTTCTATATGTTCCTAAGAACTTTTCAGACTAGATCTCTGACTCTTCTGCTGCTTTTAGTTACCATAACCCTACATGAAATAAACTCCCATGTGCAGCTGGGCCTGGTGATCATTTGAACACTAAAGATGTGCATTTCTTCAAGAGGTTTATTATTTGCCTCATCACTCTGTGGGTTTACAAGGGGCATTGGTTGGCTTCATGTCATGCCAGCAGACTCAGGAGACTGAGCATCATGTTTAACATGTAACTTGTGGTTTCCCACAGGCATCTGAATATCTTGAGGGGCCGCTGAGATGTTCCAACAAGCCTTGTTTTCCACTCTCCTTTGTGTGGCTCTAGTTCCTCTCATCGCCGCTCAGCTTGATGTGGATAATGGAGATGTCAGTCCTACTTCCTGTGCAGGTATTAACCAAATAATTTGGTTCACCTTTGTTGGCAGCAGTTTTAACAAAAGCAATGGCCCATGCTCAGCTGTGGAACCTGCTTGCCAGGAACTAGCAGTGGGACATTCCACCTTCCCTGGCCCCTTGCACTCCTGTGGTGACAATCCATCTGTAGGGAACACCACCCTCCACCCAAACTCATGTTTCTGGGTTTATGTTGGAGTGCAGAGAGGTAGAGATGGAAGAGCTGAGGTCTGCCAGTGGTGGCCTCTCCCAGCACGTGTAGTTACAAGCACCAGTCAGTCTCCAGCACTCAGCTCTCTATCTGATGCCAGAAAATTGTTCACTTTAAATCCTCACTTTTCAGTTGTAATGCAGAGGTGATTTACATGTCCAACCTGACTCAAGCAAGATTTTCAAGATTGATTCAGTACTGAGCAGTGCTGGATTAATGGTTGGACTCGATGATCTTAGAGGTCTTTACCAACCTTTATTCTGTGATTCTATAGCAGATCTTAGGAGTTAGAAGTCCTGATCACTGAGGACCCATCTGACCCAAACACAGGTGTCACTTCTAGAGCTAGGTGGGACTTGCGCTTTTTCCAGCATTGAACTTAATCCAAGTTTCTGGGGGACAGCGAAGAGGGTGGATGAAGTGCTCTGACATGGTCTGAATAACTGTGTCCATGCAGAAAAGAGGAACTGCCCCATCAATGTCTACTTCATCATTGACACCTCGGAGAGCGTAGCTCTGCAGACTGTGCCCATCCAGAGCCTCGTGGACCAAATAAAGCGGTTCATCCCCCTGTTCATCGATAAACTGGAGAGTGAGCTCTACCAGAACCAGGTCTACATCACCTGGCAGTTTGGTGGCCTCCATTACTCAGACGTGGTAGAAATTTACAGCCCTTTGACAAGCAGCAAAGATATTTACCTGCCCAGGCTCTCCGCCATCCAGTACCTGGGCCGGGGCACCTTCACGGACTGTGCCATCTCCAACATGACCCAGCAGATCCAGACCCAGATGGCCAACGGCGTGAACTTCGCGGTGGTCATCACCGACGGCCACGTGACGGGCAGCCCCTGCGGGGGGATGAAGATGCAGGCTGAGAGGGCACGAGACATGGGCATCAAGCTGTTCGCCGTGGCCCCCAGTGAGAAGGTGTATGAGCAGGGCCTGCGGGAGATCGCCAACCTGCCGCACGAGCTCTACCGCAACAACTACGCCATCACCCAGAGGGACACCCTGGAGATCGACGTCAACACCATCGACAGGATCATCCAGGCTATGGTAGGTGCAGGGAGGGGAACAGGGGGCACTGGAGGTTGGGAATGCTATCCCCTGTGGTGGGCTTTGGAGATAACCTCTAGCAGGGAAAGTGGAGCCTTTCTCTGGTACTTAGCCAGGACTCCTTGGTTTGTGCCTGTGTTTCCCAGCATGTCTGGGCAGGCTGCCACCCTAGTCGTGGCTCTTGCTGAAGACCAGGCCATACTCCGGGGACATGTGCCACACTGAGACTCCATCTGTGAGGCACTGTTAATCAGGGGCTCTGCTGAGAGCCTCCTTACAGCCACGGGACCTTTACCACGTCCCCTCCCTTACCACCACACACTCCTCCAAGGTGGGCTGTGGGCTTCCCTGTGGGACTGAGCACCTTAACTGATTCTCTTCTTCCTGTTCTCTCCTTTGCAGAAACATGAAGCCTATGGCGAGGTGAGTGAGCGGCCCTTTATGCAATTGCCACAGGAAGCAAGTTTAGGTTGCCTCAGTTAGAGAAGACCAGCTCACACCGCAAAACAGCATGGACCTGCGTGGGATAGGTCTCTGCCCTCCTGTGGGTCAGGGCAGAGTCTGGGGACACATAATGGCCTACTGGACTCGCTCCCTGCCTCCCCCTGACGTGCAGTGGGTTTGGGTCTGTGGAACAGATTCATTTCATCACTCTGGAGGCACATCACATAAGTGCTGCTCCTGCTGAAGTTCCTGCCCTGCTAGTACCACAGGGTTTGGCATACAGAAGTAGGAATATGCACGATGATCTCTAAAGAACATGGCACTCCCATGATGACCCCAGATGAGCAAGTCTCCACCATCTCTGATACCTGGCAGTCTTGTCCCTGTCTGGGCCCTGAGCCAAGCTATAATGAGCATACTTGTGGCAACTTTCCGCTCTTGATTTATGGGCAGCACTTCTTAGGTGTGCTTGCTGCTGCCTCAGTCCTGACCCAGCTGGAGCCACAGCAGATTTTAGCCCTGAGCTGATGGGGAGAGGCGCGTGGAGAGCTATGGGTGCAGAGCTGAGCTGAGTTTGGACGCTCACTGTCAGTAACTCAATTTAACTTCTTGTATTTCAGTGCTACAAGATGAGCTGCCTGGAGATTGCAGGTCCACCCGGTCCCAAGGGGTATCGAGGGCAGAAGGTAAGTTGCTTTAAGCTGTAGGAAAGACACGCATGCCCATTTCTGCCACAAGCACCGCAGGATGCTCGAGACCCCACCTCAGCTGCCTTCTCAGGGAGCACCCAAGTGGGAGATACCTCCCCAGCATCGGTCTTGGCCCTGGGAGACACAGCCAGCACTGGTGTGCCCGTGTCTTTGCTAAGGCTGATTCACTGCCAGCAGTGCAGAGAGAGACCTGAGCGTCTGCTGGGCACCTCCAGCACTGAGGCAACAGTTGTCACTGAGTCTCAAAGCAGAGCTCTCACATGCACAGTGTGCCCCACTCTCCTGCCCCAGCTCTGTGTGCTCTGATCTCCCAGAAATGGCCATTTTCTCAGTCAGCACCAAGCCTGGACTTATATTGGGTTTTTTCTTTCCTCAGGGTGCAAAGGGAAACATGGGTGAGCCAGGCTCCCCTGGGCTGAAGGGACGACAGGTGAGTTGTGGAAAATCCTCCCTTTTGTTTGCCACACCTCTGATGATGTCCAGCTAACACTCTTTGCCTTCCTTCCTGAAGGGCGACCCAGGTATTGAAGGTCCGATCGGATACCCTGGTCCCAAGGTAAGATTCCATAGTTGATGGCTGAGCACTTTGCATTCCCTGATTTTTGGTAAAACAAGGGGAGCTTTGCTTCTCCATCTCACCTGCCCATTTCCCACCCCAGACCCCTGCCCTCTGCTGCCTCTGCTCCTGCTGGTTGCCCAGGCACTAACACAGCGATTTTCTTTTTTTTTTTTTTCCTTTATCTAGGGTGTCCCAGGGCTGAAAGGAGAGAAGGTGAGAAAGAAGAGACAGAATGGCTGGCTGGGCAGTTGGCAGGGGCCGCACTGCTTTCTGATACACAGAGGGAGAGAATAGCTATAATGGGGAAGGATAACAACCCTATTAATGCGTAACTGTGGACCTGGGGAGGGATTTCCAGGGGAATCCCAAAACCTGTCTCTTCCTTCAGGCTTTGATCACGGTCTGGTGAAGAGGTGATGGGTTTAGGATGTAAATGGGGGAGGGGGGGGCATGCAGGCAGTGTCTAACTTCCTGTCCTCTTTTTCTCCCAGGGAGAAATTGGATCCGACGGACGGAGGGTAAGAAAGGACATTTTCTATCTTGCACGTTGTTCCAGCTACGAGCCCTTGGACTGTGTGTTAACAGATCCCTATTCTTTTTTGTCCCATGATCCAAGGGTGCCCCTGGCTTGGCGGGAAGGAACGGCACAGATGGACAGAAGGTAACTGAGAGCACTCTGTAATGTCACTGCTGCTGCTGTTCCATTTCTTTACCCTCCCTCATCCCTGCAGGCTGTTTAGTTTTCACTATCGCACATGCTGGCTTTCTGTTCTGACTGAGGCATCTGTGAACTTACCTGCACATTATTCTGCATGTTCTGTAGAAATAAGTGAAGTAGTTCAAGTCTCAGGAGTGAATCACAGAATATGCTGAGTTGGAAGGGACCCACAGGAATCAAGTCCAACTCGCACAGGACACTGCAACAATCCCACCCTGTGCTTGAGAGCCTTGTCCAAACACTCCTTGAACTCTGGCAGGACTGGGGTTGTGATCACTTCCCTGGGGAGCCTGGGCAGTGCCCAGCCACCCTCTGGGGGAAGAACCTTTTCCTGATATCCAGTCTCAACCCCCCTGACACAACTTCATGGCCTTAATGCCACTCCTCGGTCAGCAAGCTCTCTGCAGTACCTGGATGTGTGGCCTGGTCCATGCTCCTGCTGAGAAGGTGATAAGGCCAGATAATTTGGGTGTAGATACCTTGTCTTGAGTGTTAGCGATCCTTATAGGACATGGACACAGAAAGCTTTGCAGAAATTTGGGGTTCAGGGCAGTTTATCACAGAATCGGAAACTTCATCTCTAAACTGCTTAGTATTAAAGCCCTAAAGCCAAGTTCAAAGGCCTCACAACAAAGTCCCTGTCTTTGTCCACTGGCCAGCACGCCCTGGTTTTCACTGTTTCCTATACCCAGCCCAGTATATCTGTGGGTAATAGCAGTTCTTTCCACTCCTCAAGTGCTGCTGAAGTTCTAAAATATCCTTCAGTCCCCCCACTCTCTAAAGCAATAAAGCTCTTCGGTTCCCCCCAGTCTCTATCCCAGAGCTGTCTCAGCCCTGGTGACAGAGCTGTTTTGGGGCACAGAGCAAGACAGTCCCTTCTCTCATGGCATCTGTCAGGCAGAGTGGTTGCTGCACCCCTGAGCTGCTCTGACAGGAGAGGCATGAGAGAGGAGCAGCACAACCCTGGACATGAGTGACTGCCAAATCCAGCCTCAAGGGACATTCCCATCACTCAGGGTGCATTCATGGGATGAGCCTGCCTGATTTCCCACAGCCACTCAGGGCTTTAGACTGTTTTTCCTTTTCCACTTGTCTTGGCACACCCCACTCCTGTTTAAAGAATACACTTGGTATTTTTTCTCTAGCTGGTGACAGATAAGGTCAGTGGATGATGCTAAAAATTATTAACTGTCAGCAAGAAAAGCTGTATTTTCCCCTCAGACACCTGTAACTTCTCTGTCTTTTCCTTTTGAATTTAATGTCTCCAGGGCAGGCTCGGGAGAATTGGACCACCAGGATGCAAGGGTGACCCTGGTGACAAGGTAGGAACTCTTTCCTCTTTCACCAGCACATCAGCTGTGTAGCTGCTGAGTGAGTTTCATTTGTAGAAAGATGGGCAACAAGAGGTTACTGCCCCATTTTCTTACCAGCTGTATAACCTGATCCCAGGCCTGGGATCCCTGGAATGGGGAGCACAGTTTGATTTTTTCTGTGCCTCCTTTCCATGGCCAAGTAAGCTGGGAGCCCCCAGTGTCTCTCCCCTCCACATACAGAGGAGTTGCCCTTTTATCAAGATTGGCAACAAGCAGAAACTACTTTAGCCTCCAGAGCAACTTTCTAAGCACTGGCTTAGAAGTTTTATTTGATTAGAAACTTTTATTAGATTTATTCTGCATGGAAAGTGTTCCCAGTGTGAAGTGTGTGGTTCTTTTTCTTTTTTCCTCCCCAGGGCCCGGATGGCTACCCAGGAGATGCAGGAGACCAAGGTGAAAGAGGAGATGCAGGCATAAAGGTACAAGTGCTCTGGATGGGCAGCAGGGTGTGGGCAGAGGCCACCAGTGGGGACAGCTAAACCCTATTACCTGTACCTACATATATATGTATATATATCCTAAACCCCATACTGCTTATGGAGCCCACAGGCTTTGGGTGGCTGGATCCCATCACCAGGCACAGGAGCTAAGGGAAGAGCCTTTCTGGCCTTGCTCCGTGGGCTACTTATGGTGCAATGTGCTGACAAGGCAGGCAATGACCACTGGCTCTCTGGCTGTTTCAGGGTGATCCTGGCCGGCCTGGTCGCAGTGGACCCCCGGGACCCCCAGGAGAAAAAGGAAACCCGGTAGGTTCATGCAGCGTTCAAATGTCTCCAGTGTTTCACTGTGGTCTGTTCATAAAATCACAGAATGGTTTGGGCTGGAAGGGATCTCAAAGCTCATCCAGTTCCACCCCCTGCCATGGGCAGGGACACCTTCCACTATCCTAAGTTGCTCCAAGCTCTGTCCAGCCTGGCCTTGGACACTTCCAGGGATGGGGCAGCCACAGCTTCTCTGGCTTTGGGCAGGACTGGACGGATGCTATAAGGAACAGTTGACAAACCTGTTGTCAGCTGGTGGAGGGAAGGTGACACAGGATGCTCATGGCAGTGACATGTGGGCATGTCGGGTGTGTGGAAGCAGAACTTGGGTGCTCATACACACCTCTGCTCAAGGGGGACTGCTTGACACAGGACACCTTTGACCTCTCTTCCAACAAACTGTATTTCTTCTTCTTCTCCAAGGGACCTCCAGGCAACCCTGGAGCTCAAGGGCCTGCTGGAACCAAGGGAAGAAAAGGTGAAGTGGGACCTCCTGGACCCAAAGGAGAGGCTGTAAGTGCCTGAATAGATCCCTGGACACTGGGCACAATGCAGGAACCTGAGGCAGTTTCATGGATGAGTGCTGAGAAACTCCCCCGTTCTGCTTTGTGAATCCCAAAAGATGTGCAGATGCTGATCTCCCTGTCTCTCCCATCCTCACAGAGCAGTACTCCCATAATCCTGAGGCTGATGTTAACCATTTCACCTTAGAGAAATGTCCTGTTTTCCCACATAACAACACAGATCTGTCCTCTGTGGATGCCCAGGGATACTTTGGTTGTACTATGGCAAGTTCTCCAAACCTCTGGCTCCTTGCAGGAGTTCAGAGAGTGAAGATCTGGTGGCCATTATGGCAGAGCTCTGTGAAAGGGGCAGTGTCACCTATCGGTGGTGCCACACAGACCCTTTAATATGATGGGACACTGCAAATTTTGGGGAAGGGGTTGAAGACAATGATCCCTGGCACAGCACCAACGGGCCAAAGCCCGCGTCCTTGTGCAAGTGGGAAAAGCAACACTGGATGAGCTGGAAGTAAATCAGTCTTTAACCCTGAGGGAATGAACCAGATGTGTTTGTGGTCACCGTGGTGAAAGAACAGTCTGGCTGAGGCTTCTCAAAAGGAAGCATGGACATCCCTGCTCTCTTGCTGCCAGAAACATACTTGCTTAGGGGGCAAGTGTAGATCTCTTGGGCCCAGAGGGAGGAGGGAGGGCGGCCAGGGGTCGCTCCCCAGGTAACATCCATCCTCTCACCCCATTTATGTGACTTCTGTGTCTGCCAAGGGGCGACGTGGAGATCCAGGGACGAAAGGCAGCAAAGGCTCTCCTGGAGGCATAGGAGAAAGGGTGAGTAAAGGAACTGCCCAGATTGTTGCAAAGGAGCCCAAGATGGACAGGACTGGTGTGTGTGCGATGTACTACTGCCCAGCCATGCAGCGTCCAGCACCAGAGCTGGGAATGCAGATCCCACTGTGCTGTGCTCCTTCTGTGCCTGCTGCCTGTCCTGCTGGCACCAGGTACAGCCTCCTCCTCCAGCCCTTGGTCCAGAGAGGGGATGAAGGGCAGCAAAGCTCAGGGTTAAGAGACACATTCAGAGGGCACGGTGGCCTGACACTATTTCAAACCAAGAAACACCAGGTTTGAGAAGGGCATCATGGAGCACTGCCATGCACATGGGTAGCATTGGAGACATCCCTGACCAATATCTTTACCCTCCTCACAGGGAGATCCTGGTCCTGAGGGTGCTCGTGGTCTGCCTGGTGAGGTTGGAAACAAAGGAGCTAGGGTAAGCATGGAGCAAGGCTTGGTGACAGCCAGGAGGAAGGGGGAGCACTGCTGCCATCCGGGGCAGCTTGCCTGGCTCTACTCCTCATGCGCTCTGTGTTCTTGTGTCTTCTTTGCTGTGCAGGGAGAACAAGGACTGCCAGGACCCCGAGGTCCTTCGGGTGCCGTAGGAGAGCCAGGCAAGATAGTAAGTCACTCTTGGGCCTGTGTGTGACTGTGCCCTTCTTCTGTGGTGAGAGTTTGCCTTATGACACAAGCTGCCTGCATGGTCTCTCCTGAGGAGAACCTGCATGGCCTTTTCTCAGGGAGTCTCAAAAATTGAGTGTTCCCATGGCAATGTGGAAGGGATCACCAGAGTGGGTGGGTCACTGGGGAGAGGGAAAACGGGACTCCACAAGCATCCATTTGTCCTGGGTCTGTGGTTAGTCCATCACCCCACTGTGGCAGTAGTGCCGTGACATCCACATGGCTCTGTGGGGCATGGGAACCCCAGTGCTGAGACAGTCACTTTCACAGTAAAGTCACAATGAAGGGAGATGGTCCTGCAGCACCATCTCCAGGGCTGGTTTCTCCAGCTCGGTCCCCTGTGTGCTGGGCGGGTAGCAGAGAACATCTCAGCCACTCCCTGCTTCTCCCCAAAACTGTCCTGCAGGGATCACGTGGGGATCCTGGTGACCTGGGCCCAAGAGGTGATGCTGGACCACCAGGACCAAAGGTAAAGTTTAGGAATTAAACTCATAATTTGAAAGATTCCTGTTCACTTATTTATTTATTTACAAAAAAAAAAAAAAAGGCAGTTTTCTGTGTGCTCAGAAACAGACCTGAGTCTCCCTACGGGGCAGAGATGTAGGTCTTGCTCTGGTCAAAGCAGCTCCGATCACACCCCTCACCCTGCACAGACTCAGGGGCATCCCTGACATGTGACATGCCCAAGCCCCAGCAAATCCTTGCTCTGCACAGCCATTCCCAGTGCTTCAGGGCCTTGGCTCCTGGTGGTGTCTCACCCCGAGAGAAGATGAAAATGGCTGTAACTGTCACTGACAGGAGCAGGTCAGAAGGGTCAGCTTTGGTATCTCACAGGTCTTTTCTTTCTACCAAAGGGTGACAGAGGCAGACCTGGCTTTAGCTACCCTGGACCCAGAGGACCTCAGGTATGTATTCCTCATTCAGCACGTGGGGAAATCTGTTTGGGTGGGTGTTGCTGTTGGATCTGAGCAGCGTGAGAAAACAGGGAAGGAGGAGGAAAAATGCTCAGGGTCACAGATGTGTGGAGCCTGTGAAGGAGAAAGGGGCTTGAACACCAGGACTGAAGCTGGCCACAGTCCATCAGGTGCCTCAGTCATGGTGATGGTCCCTCAACCATCAGCCTGAAGCCACAGCTGCTCTTCAGCTTCTTGCCCCTCACTGCAATTTTTGGGTGTACCTGTGCACAGTGTAGGGCCACCTGGACAGGTGCTGACCTCTCCCTCCTCTCCTTTTGTAGGGTGACAAGGGTGAGAAGGGGCAGCCAGGACCCAAGGTGAGTGTGTTTGTCTTCTTCAAGAGTTTTTTGTACTGACTGAAATATCAAGGTGTTGTCTCCCAGCCCTCTGGGTTAATGGCTGAGGAGCTGCCCTGGATGTTCACTGCAGCTGGAGCCTCGTTGTATCTCCCAAGCCCATCTCCCTTTGAAATCATCTGAAAAATGCTTTGCAGAACTTTTTTTTTTTCTTTTGTTAATGCCTGTGTAAACACAGTTTGTTTGCTCTGCTCTGAGCTGCTGGTTTAGAGGATGCTCTCCCAGGCCAGGCAGGCATGAGTTTGTGATGCAGCAGTGCCTCTGCCTGAGCACATCCAGATGTGCTCCATGCCGGATCTGTTTCTCCTTCCATCGAGCAGGGAGCAAGAGGTGAGCTTGGACCAAAAGGAGCACCAGGGACCAAAGGAGAGAAGGGGGAGCCGGTAAGCAGACTTCCTGTACTGCCCCCAGGGCCAGTGTCCCCCTCCTGCACCCCTGCCAGGTGTGCTGGGGATGACACTGCCACTCTCTGCCTGCTCCCTGTCCCCAAGCTCAGCTGTGGCAGGCTGGTGACTGTGCTTAGCAGGGCTGGGCCTGACCAGGGGGTCAGGAGGGGCCCTGAACACCAGGGGCTGCATTACCAAAATTACCCAGGAAATACTTGACCCTTCTTTACTTCTTCCCCAGGGTGATCCTGGCCCAGGAGGGGAGCCTGGACAGCGTGGTCCACCTGGTGAAGCAGGCCCTGAGGTACAGACCCATGGCATCGTGTCTGAGCAGATGCAGTTGGAGGGGACACAGCTGCCAGATGTGTCTGCTGGCTCACAGTGGGGGCTTCCCTTCCCCTTCCCTTTCTCTTCCCTTCCCTTCCCCTTCTGCTTTCCCCTTATGCAAAAAGCCACATTTTTGATGGCTCTGACATCTAGTTCCCAGAAAAAGAACTCATGGGAGAGCTGTGCCTGAAATCTCTGTGCTCTTCTTACAGGGGACCCCTGGCCCACCGGGAGACCCCGGTCTGACTGTAAGTAACCCCTGCTGCTATCCCTCCTGGAGTAGTAATGGCTTTGACATGCAAAATCAAAGAATAAAACAGGTCATCAGGTCCCTGCTGCTGCCTGGCAGAGGTGGCCTGTGGCTTCCCTTGGGAGCCAGGGGAAGAGGGGAGAGGGCTGGCTGGGTGGGAAGGGGAAAGGGAAAGGGAAATGCCTTTCCCTTAGAGGGAAGCATTCACCCTGCACCCCTTTCCTGGCAGGACTGTGATGTGATGACCTACGTGCGAGAGACCTGTGGATGCTGTGGTGAGCAGACATCACCTCTCCCCAGGGAAGGGGAATGACCACTGAAGGGATGGGGACAGAGTGTCACCAGAGGGTTCCCAGCATCACTGACCCCTGTGTTTACCTCCTTCTGCCCCTCTCCCCAGACTGTGAGAAGCGCTGCGGTGCCCTGGACATCATGTTTGTCATAGACAGCTCTGAGAGCATCGGCTACACCAACTTCACCCTGGAGAAGAATTTTGTTGTCAACGTGGTCAGCAGACTGGGCTCTATTGCCAAGGACCCCAAGTCACCGACAGGTCTGGACCCTGTGGGGACAGAGCGGGGTGTGGGGAAAAGAAAAGGGTCTTGGATCCTTTCAACCTCAATGCTTATTTTCCATGGCTTTTCAGACCAATTGGGCAGCTCTTTGACTTTCCCCACTTTTCCCTGAGGATGCAAAGCCAAGTAATGTGACACTTCCTTGGCAGGTGCCCGTGTTGGGGTGGTGCAGTACAGTCATGAGGGGACTTTTGAAGCCATCAAGCTCGATGACGAGCGTATCAATTCCCTGTCGAGCTTCAAGGAAGCAGTAAAGCGCCTGGAGTGGATCGCTGGAGGCACCTGGACACCATCTGCCCTTCAGTTTGCCTACAACAAGCTCATCAAGGAAAGCAGGAGAAAGAAAGCCCAAGTGTTCGCTGTGGTGATCACAGACGGGCGCTATGACCCCCGGGATGATGACCAGAACCTCGGGGCTCTCTGTGGTAGAGATGTGGTCGTCAACACCATCGGCATAGGAGACATGTTCGACCAGCCAGAGCAGAGTGAGACTCTGGTCTCCATTGCCTGTAACGAACCCCAGCGAGTCCAGAAGATGAGGCTCTTCTCAGACCTGGTGGCAGAGGAATTCATTGACAAGATGGAGGATGTACTCTGCCCAGGTCTGTCCCTGTCCTTGCGTGGAACTGGAGTTTTGAGCCCCAGGGTTGGGGGTGGGGGGCAGAGGTGTGTCCCAGCAGGTTGTCCAGTAGCTGGGTCATCCATGGTGGGCTCTGACCTTTATGAAGGACTAAGAGTCCTTCCTCAGATACAGATAGTCCTTCCCTTTTGGGGCAGTCCTTTGGTGTTCCTTGCAAGAGACCTTCTCCTGCCACTGTGACTGTGCAAGCTGTGAAGGGGGATGGCAGCACATGGCTCAGTTTTCCTTGTTTCTTTTCCTTCCAGATCCACAGGTGGTCTGCCCAGAGCTGCCCTGTCAGACAGGTAAACATTACAAGTAGCTTCATGCCATCTGCACAAATTCTGGGGGGAGACTGCACGAGGCTCAGGGGTAGGAGAGAGGGGTGCAACCTTGTTCATTCCCTTTGGAAGGCAGGAGTTTGAGAAATAGTGTTATTTTACATGATTAGAGGCTCCAGGGTTTCATCTCCTGCTCTTTTCCTGTCTCTCTGAGTTCTCTACACAGGTAGGTACGAGTGGTTTAGCATGGTTCATCCCTGATATTGCTCCCTGTCCAGATTCCTGGGAGCCACCAGGTTTTGACCTCCAAACTCAAGTCCGAATCCCCTTGCTAAATTCCCACTTCTGTGACCTTTGTAGCAGGATGCTCCCTGGGAGTGACGGGCAGAGCAGATATTAGCGAGCTGGAAAATGGCACTGTAGTGGACCCAAAGCTTTGGCTTCTCTAACGCTGGCTGTATTTAATTAACAATTAACTCAGGGTGTTGGATTAAAGGAAAAGGCTGTAAGGATCCTCTGGCATCAAGGAGCCAGCTGCTGCGTGCTGAAGGTAGCTTCACTCAGTCACATTTTGCTTGTTAAGGGGCAGATGTGTATCCCGAATTCCTAGAGATCCTGTCTGTCTGAGTCCCTGCGCCTGTTTAAATACAATAGATGCACTCTGCTGATACACAGAGTTTATAAAGGACCAAAGTTTTGCCCGTCCTGCAATTTTTAATCTCTTTGCTTGCCATGAATGCTTTTGTGGCAGTCCCTGGGTTCAATTGAGCCTTATACAGAATATCAAATTTCATTTTTAAATAAGTCACTTCATTTCCATGCAACGGAAAGGAAATATGGTCTCAGGATGCATGGAAATCCGGAGAAAATCTATAATTATTCCTATCTAAAACCTCTCGCTGATATTTTGAATATTTGCACCTGGCCATGCAGGGCACACAGTGTCCAATTGTGATGCTGAGCTTCTCTTCCATGTCCTCTGAGGAGCTTTTTTCTGTGAATCTGTGCACAAGGAGGTGACATCCCTGGGCCACACTGGCGGTTGCTCAGGTGTCTTCAAAGGTTTTGGTCTTTGCAGCCTTCCCATTTCCAAGGAACCCAAGCAGTGGCACGCTCGTTTCTCCTGGTCTTGGGCCATCAAAGCCTTCCAAAGCTGTCAGTCCTTTCCTTGTAGTGCAGTTGGGTGTTTCTGTTCCTGGTGCAAGGTGAGAACAGTTTGCGGGTGCCTGGCAGCCCTGGGGACTGGAACCCAAGGAGTGGCTTGAGGAGACATCTAAGGGGGTTCCTCTTGGGCGAATCCCTTCAGCCACGCCATACACAGACCAGGCCAAGCACGGCCAGACCTTTGCCCCGGAGAACATGGGAGGTGGAGTGACGTGGCTGGGTAGGGTTGGCCTCCTGTCAAAGTGCCCTCTCAGCATGGGCAAAAGTTGTGCTAGGTCTGGTAGATAAAATTTTAAGTAATAGGTAGAGATTCAGGAGTCTTTGGGCAAGGAGACTTGCCACTCACCACACGGAATGGTCTGTGCTGCACTGCTGTCATCGTTTAGAAGGGTTTGCAGTGGTCACACTTCCCTAGTGGCAAGGGAACTTGTTGGATGGGTTGGGACATGACAGAGCCTGGGGCTTCTCTGCTCAGTGCTTGGCTTCCTCTGGTTCTCAGAGAACATCTCGTGAGTTTGTGCCAATTCCCATGCAGATCCACTGGATGGAGATGATGCCCTTCAGAGGGAAATGAGTGAGCTACTGCACATCCAAGAGGTGTCGTGGAATGGCCAGACAGCCTCAGGTCAGGGAGGCAGCTAAACCAGCCCTGTTCTTGGCCCCATGGCTCAGCATGGTGGTCCTGGCACTTTAAGGGGCAAATCAGCTGTGCCCCAGCTTCAGCCTGGGCGTTGTTAGCAGAACACAGAAAGGGACAGGTACCCTATACAGCCTGTCTTCCCCCATGCTGCCTCAGTGCTTTACCTGAGATATTCCTATTTTCTGGACAGACCCTTGTCTCTCATCAGTTACTGCTGTGCTAACAGGATGCTGGAGGGTTGAATGCTGAGCAAATCTGAATTGACCACTTGCTTCACAGAAGCTGCATGACATCCTGTGAGGCCCTTGCTAACCCACGCAAAAGGCTTTGCTTTGAGCTTTGGGGTTTTATTCAAAGTTAAATTCAGCACAGCCAGGTACAGACAGAGGCTCTCAGAGTCCTGACAAGCCCAGACACCACACAGCTTTGACTGGAGTCACTGCCCTGAGGCTCAGTGTCAGGCAAGGAGGTCACAGAATTCTGTCACTTAGATGTCTTTCTGCCTTACAGCATCATGTGTGCACAGAGCATAGTCCTAAGCTACGTGATGGGTGAATCCCATCTGCAGAAGGAAGTGGCCTTTTTCCAGAACGCTGCTCTTTCTCCATTGTTCCTATGCTGGATCAATAGGAACTCGTCAACTAAGGTTTTGTGTAATTTTCTGAAGTCACTCAGTTGATGTATGAAAGATTTCAGGGCAAATCCCACAGTTCCTCAGACATAAATGGCAGAAAGATTTAAAATCTGGCTATGGTCTTTACTTCTCTGTCCTCGTTAGCCCTGTTCTTCTCTGGTGCAGTGCAGGTAGGAAAGCCAGGTAGCTTTCAGAGACGCAGCCATTGTTAGCAAGCCCTGAAAATATTCTTTTGACGCTCACTTGCAGATGACAGGAACCCTGGGAGCGTAAACCCACTTATTTTCCGCCCCATGGAAGAGGGAGTCAAGATAGATTTCCCCAGCACCACACATTCGATCGCCCAGTTCCTAAACTCCACGCGGGATTCCCAGGACCCCAGCGTGTACACCCAGCTGGTGGCCACTTTGGCCTTTACCGCCGAAAAAGCCAAGTTTGCCACCGGAAATGAGCGGCAAGAGTGGATGGACTTGTTCATTGACACCTTCAAAATGGTGCACAGCGAGATTGTGGGGGACCCAGAGACCGTGCTAGGGCTGTGCTGAGACCTCTGTTGGGGGTTAGCAGAGGCAGAGGAGGCAGAGGTTGAGTGGAGGTGGAAATCATCGCTCCTGTGTGGCACAGGGGACAGTACATGGGGAGATGCTTTTAGTTTAGGAGAAACAGAGGCAGTGGAATGGCTTGGTTGCACTCAGCCAGGGACAGGACACAGGGAGCAGTCCCCTCCAGCTCAGCCAGCTGACAAGCATGGTGGCTTTCCCAAGCAATGCCAAGTGACGCTCTTGCTTTGCCTGCTGCTTTTTTGCCGAGAGCCTAACAATGCATTTTCCCCATGCCTTCCTACATATGTCTTTGCTGACCCCCTCCAAAGCATCTTCTGCATCCTCTCTCTCGGTTATCACAGGCTCCCTTGGGGTCCTGCAAGGCTGACCAAGCAAGGTGCATCCCTGCTCACCACAGTGTCTCTGTGGAACCCCTCATGGGCAGCTGGGGGTGTGGAGGGAAGGAGCAAGCAGGATGGGAGAGGGAGCAACCCTCCCTTTCCATTGGGAGAACTGACACCTGGGCAGTGCTTCCCTCAGAAGCTATATGGGCTCCCCTGGCCTTTTTCTCTGCTTGTACATTTGTGTTTCCTCTGTCTTCATTCACAACATGCTCCTGTCCATATCCAAGGGGCAGATGCTCTGTTACGTAGGGCCGAGTGGTCCAAAGCAAAACTCCTTGAGTGATGTGAGCTGTTTAAAAGCAAGTACTTAAGCTTGATGCAGTAGAGCCTACTCAGTCCATACCCAGTGGTGGTATGTGTGTTTGGACAAGGTGTGATACCTCCATCCACTCAGCTGCTCCTGGTTTGCACAAAGTCAGGCGAGTTTAAACCTCCAGTTTAACTGCTCTCAAGCTGTATTTAGAGGTAGTGGAATTTCACATGCAGACACAGGAGTACAAGCGCTTACTCTGACTGACATGGTATTATTGCAATAAAGTATACTGAGAAAATGTCATATTTAATGGGCAGAAGGGAGATGTGACATCTTCAGGAATGGGGCTGTAATATTTCCAGATGTAAAAAGTGGAGCCAGTTGCTAGGCTCAGCCATGGGAATTGCCCGCTTTGAACTTACTGCAGTGTTCCCCTGAGGTTTCAGCACTTTTTCCCCCGAGTCTACAGGGACAAGTTGCTCAGAGAACTCTGCTGCTATCGGTGTAGAATAGAGGGGAAAGAGTTCTGAGCACTTTACATGGTGTGCTCTCTGTTTTAGTAGAAGGCAAAAAGGCCTGTGCCTGAGTCTGGTCATAATTCACACATTCTAGATAGTCTGTGCAAAGCTAAACTCACTATTCTGTTCTGATTTTTACCCCAAAATTAGTGTGATTTAGCCTGCTGGGATACAGGACTGATCTCAGAGTAGTTAAGCTGTTCCAGCCATGATGCCACAGGAAAAGCTCCAAAACCCCACTGATTTGAAAAGATCTCAGGGCTGGGACGTTTTGCTGAACAAAAAGAGGACTGGGGAAAATTTCAGCAAAGGGGATGTTGATTTTATTTAATTTCATCACTCAGTGGCTATTTTTTCCTAGCAAAACATTGGAAACAAAGTTTTTTACCTATCAAAAACCTTCAACTGATTAGAGGTGGGGAGAGGGAGAAAATGTCTCTTTGCCTGAGCAGTATTTGTGCTCCTCCTTGTTAGAGGCAAGTGGGTGAAGGAGTGGTGTTTTTAGTATAATCCTGGCTAATCCCTCTGATAAAACCAGATGGATTTCATCACAGCAGCAGTTCCTTCAGTGAAGGTCTTGGGCAATGGGAGAACAGAGAAAAGGAGCTGGGTAAAGGATGGTCCACGCCTCCCCAAAGACACAGAAGGGGCTGGGAAAGGGCTGGGAGGTCAGTCCCCACCTCACTTTCATCTCCACTGTCAACACTGTGAAAGAATAGAGGAAATACGAGTTCCTCAGGTTTTAGAGGAAGCAGGAAGGTAATGTGAATGGGTGGGGTTACTCTGCACACGCTAATGGCAGAAAAATCAATGATATTTCTGCTTTTTTGTGCTGCCTTTGTTAGACATCCTCAGCTGTGCAGTAAGGTGAGCTACAGGCATTCATGGTCCACGTGAGAAGGAGCAATGCAACAGTTAAAAGCACAATAGGAAGATTTTAGTTGGCCTAATTCATGGTGGTGCCTCTGAGAGCTTCTCTCCCAGTTAGGATGAGAATTTTGCTCCAGGAAGTGGTGCTCGGGTCCTCAGCCTCTCAGAAATGGGAAAAAGCTGCAGCCAGAGCCTGACACTGAACAGGACAACCCCAAGGCTTTGCTGCCTTACATTCCCGTGGGATAACTCATATCTAAAGGCACCTTATCATACAGCTGGGAGGCAGCCCTCTCCAGCTGTGAGGGCTGAGCAGCGGGTGGAATGTGTCTCTGGGGAATGCTCCTGTCAGATGTGCATTACGCTCTCGCTGAAGCTCCATGGAGTGAAGCTGCTCTCTGCTTAGCTAGGAGCTCTTCAGGCTTGCTTGTCACCTCGAAAAACATGTGGGCAGGCCTTGGGGAAGGCTGTTAGCACTGCCCCAACACGGCATGCAGCTGCTTTCACAGACCCTCACGCAGGTTTTGAGCTGTGTGGTTGCAAGGGGGATTCATTCCTGCCTTTCCCCCTCCATGACTGCTCTGAGGGGGAGCAGGACCCTCAGAGCAGGAGGTGAGGACCAGGAGTCCAGGTGCAGCCAAGGCAGCACCAGGAACTGCAGCATCAACATGCCTTTAGACAACATTTCTCATGGAAAATCGGGCAGAGGTGAGTATGTGCCTTTATTGCTTTAAAGGAGGGGAGGTAACAAGTGATAGGACAAAAGGAAATGGCCTCAGGTTGCACATGGGGAGTTTTAGGGGAAATTTCTTCACTGAAAGGGAGGGCAGGCACAGGAACAGGAAAACAGTGGAGTTGTCATCCCTGAAAGTATTCAAAAACCGTGATGTAGTGCTTAGGGATATGGTTGGTGAACACGATAGTGCTGAGTTAATGGTTGCACTTGAGGATCTCAGAGGGCTTTTCCAACCATAAGGAATCTGTGATTCCCTGATTCCGTGCTGAACCTAGTGTAGCACCATTCAGCACCAGGGAAGCTCTTTGTCAGGTTGGATTCGCTCATAACGTGGAAATTCAATCTGACATTACACTCCTATCCCCAAACTCACCCCTCACTGCCAAAAATGCATGCTCAAGGTGGGGCTGCTCCAGAAGCTCCTACTCCTTGCTAGTCATGCAACACAACATGGCAACATCTTTGGGACTTCACCCTTTTGAGATTCAATCTCAGAGCCAAGATCTGCTTGAGAGTGCTGTAGCCATTGCCCTACCACCAACTCAGGAGAACGCAGAAGAACACTGAATGCAAGGCACGTAACTACAGAAAAGGAATTGCAATACTGGTCTTTAACTATCAGCTGACTCCAAAGATTGCTATTTTCTTCTCCTCTTTTTGGTTTTTTTTCCTGAGTTCATTCTGCATATATTCATATATTCTTTATGGTTGGACTAGGCTTGGAGCAACCTGGTCTAATGGAAGGTGTCCTTGCCCATTGCAAGGTGTTGGAAGAAGATGAGATTTAAGGTCCCCTCCAACCCAAGCCGTTCTGTGATTCTCTCATTCTCTGATTTTATGATAAGAGTTAACTCTGAAAGTAAACCACACCCCAGAAGTAACCAAGAGGTTTGCAGGTGCTGCCTGCCATTTATCTCTGGATATTCCTCTCACAAATCAGAGCTGGGAACTGATGTAAGGCAGTGCATGTAATTCTGGGACTGAAATGCACAGACCTATCTAATTTCACGAGGGTCTGTCATTGTTCCCAGAATTAACATTCACCAAGTGCCCAAGAGCTGAGGGCATCAAAAGCAAAGCTCCTACAATTCAAGCTGCAAAGACAGGTTTTGGCAGTGGGGTTGGACTGGTCCTTCTCCGGACAAGGATGCCCAGAGGCAACTCCAACCCAAATTATCCCGCAGCCTCCTTATCCTCCCAACTCCTGTCTTGTTCTTCCCCCTGCAGAGCTCGCCGTGGCCCAGTGCACCCAGCGCCCCGTTGACATCGTCTTCTTGCTGGATGGCTCGGAAAGGATCGGGGAGCAGAACTTCCAGAGCGCCCACCGCTTTGTGGAGGAGGTGGCCCAGAAGCTCACGCTGGCCCGGAGCAACAGCGACAACATGAACGCCCGGATCGCACTGCTGCAGTACGGCAGCGAGAGGGACCAGAACGTGGTCTTCCCGCTGACCCACAACCTGACCGAGATCTCCGACGCCCTGGCGCAGATCAAGTACCTGGACTCGTCCTCCAACATCGGGTCAGCCATCATCCACGCCATCAACAACATCGTGCTCAGCCCGGGCAACGGGCAGCGACTCGCCCGGCGCAATGCCGAGCTCTCCTTCGTCTTCATCACCGACGGCGTCACGGGAAGCAAGAACCTGGAGGAGGCCATCAACTCCATGAAGAAGCAAGATGTCATGCCAACAGTGGTGGCTCTGGGGAGCGACGTGGACATGGATGTCCTGCTGAAGCTTGGCCTGGGGGACCGGGCAGCCATATTCCGGGAGAAGGACTATGACAGCCTCTCCCAGTCCAGCTTCTTCGACAGGTTCATTCGGTGGATTTGTTAAAGGAAGGGCACACACATCCTCTTCTCACTGTTATACACACCCCTGATATTAACTGTTGTATTTTCTTCCCCCTGTATGGTTGCTAGCCCAGAAAACTGCCCTCTGAGTCCTCCTTTCTAGCCAAAATCCAGAGCTCTTTGTTGATTTTCATGATGAAGAGTCATGTATCTTACATTTATGGTGCTAATTAAAACCCAGATCAAAGCAGGATTCAGAGCCATATGATGTACTTCTGTAAAGCTTTGCCCACACCAAGCCATGACTTATGTTCGTACTGTAATCCTAGGAGGCCTTATCAGAGATGCAAAAAATCTTTCCAGTGTAGCAGGACCAATGAATAACTCTAGTTCTCAAAAACAGTCAATATCCCTCAGTGTGTCCTGCTCCTCCTTCCTGGGAACAGCAGGATGGTGTGAGATGTCTTGCTTCCACAGATGCTCCTTTGGGGGTAATTAACTATCATAAATTTTGCAAACCATCTTTAAGATCTTTCTTTTCCTGTGGGCCGTACCTCCCTTGACTCCTTCTGTTGTTCTGCCCGTCATCAAAACCTGCTCATCTATTACTGCACTCCAAATTTCAGCTGAGAGCGGCAGCATGACTCCCAGCATCCAGAGAATACTGGGCAGCCACCAGAGCTGCCTCCCAGTCATCCCAGTGTGCTCAAAGCATCCATGGTACCTTCCTCCCGGCGGTATCTGCTGAGCAATGCCCAGATTGGAACTTGAATTGAGCTGTCTGCAAAAATAAATAAGCCTTTTTCACCCCATCCTGAAAGGCCTATTTATTCTGTAGTTTTGGGGTGTTTTTTAATTATTTTCAGTGAGCAGCTGATTCTTCAGATTTCAAGCTGGTAAAACCTGATAATCATGGAATCACAGAATGGTTTGGGTTGGGAGGGAACTGAAAGACCATCTCATTCCACTCCTTCTGCCATGGGCAAGGACACAGATTGCTCCAAGCACTGGCCTTGAAGACTTCCAGCTGTTCAGGTTCCTCATCTGTTCATGGGAGATTCCCTCTGCCATGGTGAGCTTTTTCCTATAAATCATTACCCTGGCGTGGAGCATTGCAGCCCACCTAATTACAGCATCCCCCAGCCACCCCCTCTGCTACATCTGGGAAGGCTCACCCAAAATGTAAGGAGTTTTATGGGATCCCCTGTTAGCAGCCAGCATCATTGCCCAGGAAA
The DNA here is from genome assembly GCA_013397955.1 of Grantiella picta. Classification (NCBI taxonomy): domain Eukaryota; kingdom Metazoa; phylum Chordata; class Aves; order Passeriformes; family Meliphagidae; genus Grantiella; species Grantiella picta. The sequence goes on along the minus strand of VZRM01000349.1, from coordinate 28,133 downwards.
AAACACACGGACATGAGCAAATTGGAAAACAGCACGTGATGACTTTCAGCGGATTCCCCCGAAAGACAGAGGGTGGAAACGCTGTCCATTGACTCAGAGATTCCAGGTCAAAGGATTTACAAGCTAAACACAAGAAAAATCACTCAGCAGGCAAAATGCTGCTCCGAGGGAAAGGGGGAGGGAGTGAAGCAACATGCAGGGGGATCCCACGAGGAGTTTGGCCTCCTGTTTTGCTGATCACCACGGTGCAGGTGGGACATGCCAGACGTTCAGTCAGAGTCAGAGGAGCTGCAGCTTGAGCTGCCCGAGCCACCAGAGTGCTGAGGGAGAGAAAACAACTTTTAGGGCAGCAGGGAAACTAGTCTCTTTTACAGCATTCCTGAGAGGGGTTAGTGACCCTACGGTGACTGCCCCATATTGTGGGAGGGTTGGAAGGATTTTTATTATTTTTTTACAAGGCTCTTTAGGTCAATAAAGGAAATTCCAGAAAGGTCTTGCTCTCTGCCAGCAAGGACAAGGTCACAGCAGATCACTTCCAGAGCTGTCTCCCAGTGAGAGGAGCTGATGATTTGATTTGTTTGGGAAATGCTCCTACCTCCAACATTGGAAGTGGAGGTTTCTTTAGCAGTTCCTCATTCAGACCTGCTCTGGATGGTGCCCATCCCTGGAATGGCATTTTCTGCAGAATCTACTCCAAGCACAGGGAGTTGCTTCTCCTTTTTTGGGTTTTTATTTTGTGAGGTTTTGTTGTTGGTTTTTTTTTTTAAGGGGGAACTGAGCAGTTCCTCTGCTGCAAGACACTGAGTGAATGTCCCTTATGGAGGCAAAACTTACACTCAGGTGAGCAGGACAAAGTCCTTAATACACTGCACGGTGCCCCCTGAGCCATGTCACCACTTTAAATGGCTTCAAGGAACTTCACGGATTGGTTTTCAAATTACTCACTTAACATGACTCATTCTTGCCTATTTATCAATCTAACAGGAGTCTCCATGTCTTAAAAAAGCCTCTGAAGTTTTGGCAGCTTGCTCCAGCCACTACAGAGGAGAGTCCCAGCTGCTGAGGCCAGATGCTGTGGAATGGGGAGGGGGTCCAAAGGACTACAACAGAACTGGGGAAGAATTAGCTGTCCCACTCTTACCTTGCCTCCATGGTGCTTGCAGTGCTTCTTCTTGTGGTGCTTCTTGTGGTGGTCCTTGTGGCAGCCGGGCTGATGGCCTGATGGGGGGTGCCCGTGGGGATGATGCCCGTGGGGGTGATGCCCATGGGGGTGATGCCCGTGGGGGTGATGCCCGTGGGGATGCTGGCCAGGCGGAGCAGGGCACGGGGGGCACACTGCAACGCCACCAGGGTAGGGACCCGTGCCAGGATTGGGGTGTCCCTGAGGGCGCGGAGGGCAAACTGCAACACCCCCAGGACCAGGGTATCCTGGAGGGGCAGGAGGGCACACTGCAAGGTATGGCTGTGGCGGGCCTAGGAAGAAGAGGGGGCTGTTAGTGGGTAGAGACAGGCTGTCCCCAGACAGACAGCGCAGGGACCTGGTGCACCCTTCCACCCAAAGGGCCATCCCGGTCCAGCTCTTCCTCACAAAGGACACCCCACACCCCTCTGGGATGCAGGTAAACCCCCAGGTTCCTGTGGCCATGGCACAGAGCTGCTCTCTGAGCCCCGATGGCTGTGTGGTACTCACAGCCCTGCCTGGCCCCACAGCCCCTCACCTTGGTTGGGGTCACACATCCTCAGTGGTCTCCGAGCTGAAAGGGAAGGACAGGAACCGTCAGTCACCTCCTGCTATGGGACATCCCCTGGCCAGGAGCTGGGACCTGACTCCTCTGTCCCACATGTCTGACCCTGGCACAGTGACTCACTTCCCCAGGAGTGCCATGCCCACACAGACCCCGGCAGCCATCCTGTGCCTTTGGTGACAGTGCCAACGTCCAGAGCCACTGTCCCCCCCTCCATGCACCCCCAAAGCTCAGATGTGTAATGGTAATATCAAACCCACGCTGGCGGGCAATGGGTGCCCCTCTCGTGTCCTCGTGGACCACGAGGGACTGGGGACACGTTTCTGGGTGCAGAGGCAGCCGTGGGGACAGTGCACCCTGACCCTCCCGCTGCCCCCCTGCTCCCCCGCTGCCCTGCACTCACCAAACCTGCGGAAAAGCTCCCAGAGGAGGCGATGCCGGCGGCACTCGGGATCACCGTCCTTGGCACCGCTCTCCCGGCTGGCGGGCACCCGTTAAATACCGGAGCCCTGCCCGGGTGAGCAGGGCGCGGCGGGCAGGGGTGACACCGGAGCGGTGACACCGCGCCGTCACCATGGGTACGCGGGAAACGTCAACACGGCGCTCCCAGCCGGCACAAAGGTCCGGCAGGGATGACAAACACAGGCGATGGAGGGCGGTGGCTGCGCTCCCAGCGCCAAGGGATGCATGGAGTGAGTCAGCTGACCCCTCCATGAACCTGGCTCGCTGCTCCCGGCTCAGGCACAGTGCCCGGGAACAGGGGTGACCTTCCCACAGACGGGGCTGTGGGACACTGGGGGGCAGGGTCCACACACTGCTCAGGGTGCTGCCGCGGTGTGCGGGTGGAGGACACAGTATCTGCTGTCACACCCGGTCAACAGGGACAGGAGGCAGGGCTGGATGTCCTGATTTTCAGGTTTTCTTCTTGGAGGATCTATGAGGAGGGTGCAGGGTTTCTCCCGTCCCACTCCATGCCATTGCAACCCACCCCATCCCCATTTCCCTGCTAAAACCCATTATGGTCCCTCGTGTTTGGCAGTGCTCCCTTCCCAGGCAATGCAACAGGCTGGAATTGTCACACATCACATGGCAGAAAGGGACTGTGCCAGGTCTCAGCCCAGATCTAGGGTAGCAGAGTGTTTCATAGGGTTTTCTGGACACAGGCACTGTGTGGGGTCAGGAGGTGCCCATGCACAAGGATTTCCTCATAGGCAGTGCGAGAGGATCCCTACTATCCCTTCTGTAGGGATCATTGTGGTCCCAGGCGTTGCCAACCCTGTCATCTACTTCTGCCCCAGGGATGGGGGATGGAGCCTGGGGTCCAAAGCCCCAAACAGCAAAAATCCCCCTTGTCCAGGGAAAGGCCAGCAGGGAGCATGATGCCGGGTGTGCCTGAGCAGAGCAGCTCTCCAGAGGCAGATACCAACAGAGCCCAGGCAGGCACAGGTGAGTTTCCCAGCTGTATTTGCCACTGCAGAGCCCCCAGAGCACTCCCGAGCTCTTCTCAGGCCACCCGCTTGTCCAGCAGCGCCAGCACGACTGCCGAGCCTTGCTTCGCCTCTTCCAGCAGCCCGGAGACCTTCTGTGACATCTGCGTGGGGATAACATGTGCCATTTGCCACTCGACAGGACAGAAGATCCACCCGCAATCCCCTAGCCACCCCATGCATCCCACTGGTGACAAAGGGACACGAGAGCTCCCGGGGGTGCCACCTCCCTCTCCGTCCTGCCTCACCACAAGGCGGAACTTCTCGTCCGTGATGTCCTTGAGGTTGATCATCACGTTGAAGTAAGCTCCGAAAACAGCCGCTTCCAGCATTTTGGCTCCCACCTGGGGAAAGTTGGGCTTGGGAGAAGCTGTCCCGGTGGAGCAGTTCCACCATTCCAGCAGGACTCCCACCCTCTGCCACCCAGGGGCACGCAGCACTTTCCAGTATGTCAGTATTCTCATGAAGTGGCTGCCAAAGAATTATGGGGTGGAAACCACTGGCCAGTTTGGGAATCACAGCTGGACGGATGCATCCTGGAGGTCAGGACATGAGGGGTGACAGGTGAGCACACTGGGGCTGTACCTGGATGTCGGATTTGCAGGCCAGGTTGCAGTGTCGTGCTAGCTCCTTCAGAGCAGGCCAGAGCCCGCTCACCTTCTCTGCCAGACCATAGGGAACCCCCACGGCCATCTTCAGCCCCTGCTGCATGGCAGCCGTGCGCCTGGGAGAGGGACAGCCCTGGGGTGAGTGCTGGGGGGCTGTGTCCCCACAGTGAGCCAGCCCCCACCAGCCCAGCTCACCTCTCTCGTTCTTCAGGGGTGTTCTTGGGCAACTTCATGGCTTCCTGCAGGGAAAGAGAAGCAGCTTTGCTGCCATCACCAAGATGGTGCCTTGCATTGGGGTCAGGGCAGACCCCATAGCTTCTGTGCCCTTGCAAACTTCCTTTATGTGGCAATGTCCCTTCCCCTGGTCCTGGCTTTAGCATCCCTGGAAGTGTTCAGAAAGCAAGGCACCAGTGGGACCTCACCATGTAGCTGTTGAAGGCACGAGAGTCGGCATCCACCATGGCCACCAGCTCATCCATGGCCTGGTGGAAAGGGGGGATGAGCTTCCTCATGATGGGGTCCAGATCCTCAAACTGCCGCTTCCCGTAGCTCATCAGCCCCACCATGCTGCCCAGCGCCGCTCCCTGCCAGTGTAAATCCTCCAGTGGGACACAGTGCTCACTGCTCCCAGCATGCCAGCTGCCCTTGGCACATCCAGGAGCCCCAGGCCTCCATCTCGGTGTGGGGAACATACCAGGGCTCCTGCAGCTGCAGACACGGAGCCTCCTCCCGGCGCTGCCGACCTCGCCCCCACTGCTCGCACAAAGGCACACAGTGGCTTGGCCACCAGCCCCTCGTCCACCTCTCCTGCCTCCACCAGGTACCTGCAGCACAGGTGGTTTAGAGCCCCCCAGGTGCAGGGACACCACCGCCACCCGGACCCTAATCACCCAGCACTGCCCTCTCCAGCATCAACCCTGTAAATGAGCAGGGGACTAACCTAAAAACCAGCCTGAGGGTCAGGATAAGGACTGGGAACCCCATGGGACCAGCTTGGGAACACAGGTGGTGTGGGGGTTGCTCTGTATTAGGCAGGGTGGGCTGATGTAAATTGCTTTTGGTGGGACAGAAACAGCCCTGCAGCCATGGCAAGGGGGGGGTGAGGAGGACTTCACCTCCTGGGTGGATTTTCCTTCCCTCTCCCCCACAGACACATTTCACACCAGGTGCTGCAGTGTGTGAGCCAGAGGCAGTGAAACTTTGCCTGGGGATAGGATAAGGAATTTAACATTCAAATCTGGCCACGACACCTGCTCCCACTGCCTGCTCAAGTGGCCTGGAGTTCCCCCACTCCATGTTCACAACCATCAGCATTTGGGAGCAGGGACCACCCTGCTCCTGCACAACATCCAGCACAGATGTCCCCAGGCTGTGGAGAGGAGCTGGGAGCAGCCACCACTCCCAAAACAAGCCGAGTGCAGGCTTCAGGCAGCAGGATCCCCTCACCCAGGCGGGGAGGGGCACCGTGACAAGAAGTAGGATGTGGGTCCCTACTCGATGATGCGCTCCCGGGGGTGAAACGGAGACAGGGAGTCCAGGCCCAGCCGGTTGACCACCTGCAAGGAGCAGCGCTCTGTCAGCCCTGTGGTGATAAATCCTGCTGCATCCTCATTCCCCGCTGCTAATTAACCATGGCTGAGTCAGCACTGGGACTGGGCCACCACCCAGGGAGAGGACAGCTGGCAGCAGCAGCCCATCCCATCCCAGGCTCGGGGGTGGTGTGCGGTCACCTACAAATGACTGGGAACTCTACCGATAAATCATTAGCTTGCTCTTATCTAGCACGTTCCCCACAGGCTAGAAAAGTCCCTCCCTCCTGCAGTGGAACAGCAAAGCCTTTCCTCATTTCCAACTAACTCCCTGTCCTGGGACGGCTTCCCATAATGCCACACACTGTCCTTGAGCTCTGGGGACACCTTTCTCCTCCTGGCCTTCATGCAGGCAAAACAGGCAGCTGCTGCTCACACTGTCCACATGGGTTGTGGTCCCTGCTCCCTGTGTATCTCAGCATCCTCAGCACAATAAAGCAACTTGTCCTACAAAATCCTCCCTGGAGACAAGTGTCACACCTGGGGCCTGAGCACTCCCAAATCTCTGCTCAGTGACACTTTAGGAGATTGGCAGGGGGTAGATGTGTCTCTCTCATGATCCCACCCTTGTGCTGGGTGATCAAGATCCCACCCTTACCAGCCTGATCTTCTGTTCTTCCTCCAGGATGAAGAGTTTTTCCTTCTTGATGTAAAACTCAGCTGTGTCCAGCATGGCCTTCTTGGGAACAAGCCCCACCAGCTGAGACCCCACCACGGGAAGATTCAACTCCTGCAAAGGAATTGAAAAGAAATGTGATTATTCCCAGAGCCCTGCTGCCACTACCACCCCAGCCTGGTGGTCCTCATCACTTCCCAGGGCATGGGAAGCTCATGGGAAAGCCTTCAACAGAGTAACTGGGGGCTAGCAGCAAGTTGCTGAGCTTCTGGGGGTTTTGGCGCCGTTCAGCACTTTGGCTGAGCTAAGCATGAGAGAAAGCAGAGCCTGACCTGGGGGTGGGGAAGAAAACTTGGTGGGAGACATCCTCTGGGAAGTCCCCCAGAGGAACCTAGAGGAACCCAGAGGTTCCCACTGGAACAAGCACCCCAGGCCACCCACCTGTGCATCTCGGCAGATCTCCTCGTAGACAGTGTGGAGCGGCGTGGTCTCAAAGTCCAGCAGATTCGTCGAAACCTGGGCCATGTTCTCCTCCTCCAGATACCACCCGATGCCCTGCACCTTCTTCAAGCGCCCGGGCTGCCGACAACTGCCACACTCAGGGCACGGCCCAGGAGATGTGGGGACAGGCAGGTGTGCTCCTGGCGTGCCCGTGCTGCTGGGGTACCTGGTCGGGGCCACGGCCCTGCTCGCGGATGTTGAGGGCGATGCGGTGAGCCAGCTCCTTGGTGCACAGCAGGTTGATGTTGTACGCGATGAGGAAGGTCCGGGCACCCGTCACCGTGGCCCCCCAGCGGGGGACAAATGTCGGGGGCCCAAAATCAGGAGCCCACTCTGGTTTTGCAAGCTGGGGAGGAGGGAGGAGAGCGTGTGGGATGGCACTGCACAGCAGCACGAGCCACTCTCCCAAGGAGAGCACCTCCCTCCCCAGCTGGAATCTGCTGTGACCACCCGTGTCACCAGCTCCTCATGGTGCAGAGGGACTACACCAGCCCCCAGCACGACCCCTGAAACCAGGGAAGGACAGCTCAGGAGTGCCCAGCCTGAGCCACCACCAGGCTCACCTTCTCGGGGAGCGCCTCGTACTCCCCAGCACGGATGGAGGGCAGGGCTTTCCTGCTCTCATCCCGTGCTGCCGCTCCGTACAGGTAAACTGCAAGACACAGCCGGGAAGTGAGCATCACCAGGCAGGGATTGGCACTTTCTCCAACAGTTGGAGTCATGAAGGGTGGGATGGGATGTGGAGAGGTTCCTGACCCCACTCACCCGGCACCCCCAGCTCTGCTGCCAAGCGCTGCCCAAAGATGTGGGCGCAGGTGACACACTCCTCCATGCTGACGTTCCTCACTGGCACGAAGGGACAGACATCCAGGGCTCCCATCCGAGGGTGCTCACCTGGTGGGGGGCAGATAGAGGAATGGGAGGTGGGAAGAGCAAGCAGACAAGGAGGGAGAACAATCTTTTCCCGCACTCTTACATACTGGACGCTGTCACTGTGAGGAAATCACAGAATCACAGAGCTGCAAGAGACCCACTAGGGTCATCGAGTCCAACCCCTGGCCCTGCACAGGACACCCCAACAATCCCACCGTGTGCCTGAGAGCGTTGCAAACACTTCTTAAACTCTGTCAGGCTTGGGGCTGTGACCACAGTCCCCATTCCAGTGCCATTCATGCTCGGTCCCGGCAGCGGGGATGCTCTGCTGATCCCCAAGATCACCTACCTGAGTGTCGGCTCATGTCAATGAGCTGCCCAGCCACGCGGGCTGCGCTCAGTGCCCCTTCCACCACGGCCTCGGGGGATCCCACGAAGGTGTAGACGGTGCGGTTGGTGGAGGCGCCAGCATCCACGTCCAGCAGCACACATCCTGGTGTCCGAGAGATGGCTTGAGCCACCGCATCAATCACCTGCCGGACAGTGGATGGGAGCACGGGGGCTGAGCTGGCTGGGTCTGCACCACAGCAGGGCTTTTTTGAGAGAGGGGACATCTCAGCTGTCCCCCTTCCCACCGGTGATGGGGTTGAGAATGACCCCGCAATCTGTGGGGATGCAGCCCTGTGCCACAGAAGGTGCAAAATGCAAAGATGTGGGCATCACACTCCTACACAGGGTTTGGGGCACGCCTGGCTCCCAGAGAGCCCCAAACTCGCCGTGGTGGGGAAAGACACCCGGCTGCTGCTGCATGTCAGAGAGCACCACCACAAATTGCTGTTCCTGAGAAAACAGTCCTCTGCCAGCTTCCCAACAGACCTGGCTCTGCAAAGCCTGTTCCCTGGGGAAGCTGTGCTTCCATGGCCATGCTGCATTTGCTGAGCTCTCCTGCCACTGGCAGAGCCAAAGTTCAGTCAAAGGCTGATGCCCAGGACAGAGTCCATTAACCTAGAAAGCGTCTTTTGGCACAACAACTGCAAGCAGAGTTTCTCTGCAGTGGTGTCCCAGACCAACCCCAGACCTGGTGCTACAGCAACCTGCAGACAGGGGTGGAGCGAGGTCTGAGCCCCCACTTCTCACCAAGGTGCCTAAAGGGAGCTGAGGCTACCATTAGGCATTTTTGGCACTAGACAGGTATGGAAAGGTGCACAGTACTGCAAAGGAGGCACAGCAGAGGCTGGCAGTGGGTACTGCCCTGCAGGGGGAAGCGTGGCTGTCAGCACCCCGGTGCCACCCACCCCTCAGCCCTTCCACGTACTCCCTCACCTCTTTGTTATTCCCCTCTGAGAAGTTGGGGACGCACTCCACCAGCTTGGCCATGGTCCCAGGGTCTGCTTGCACCCCGCAGCCCCCGGCTCGGCTCTTCACACCCCGTGGGTTTCCTGCCCTTTCCCGTGCCACTGCGGAGCAAAAGCCTCTCAGCAGCCAGCCCGTTGCCTCTTTCCCAAGCAGGAGTTTCTCATTAACTGAATTGATCTGTGGCCAGGGGACAGAAAGGGGCTTGGATAAACACGATGGTACTGGCCCTGCTGTGCCTGGAGCAGCTGTGGGAATAAAGACTCTGCGGGGCCAGATGGCAGCACTCATCAGCACCAATTAACTGACGAAGGACAAAAATCTGCTGAAAACAGCAACATGCCATGATTACCACACGGGAGAGCCAAGTCACTGCAAAATGACCAGTGTTTCTAGCAGGGGCACACCTCCCGGCAGGACCCCTAACATGAATAACGGGTAAAACCATCGCTGTGAGCAGGATTCGAACCTGCGCAGGGAACCCCTATTGGATTTCGAGTCCAACGCCTTCACCCCTCGGCCATCACAGCCCC
>VZRM01000349.1:0-15033 GCA_013397955.1 Grantiella picta | reverse complement strand
CCCACCCCTCAGCCCTTCCACGTACTCCCTCACCTCTTTGTTATTCCCCTCTGAGAAGTTGGGGACGCACTCCACCAGCTTGGCCATGGTCCCAGGGTCTGCTTGCACCCCGCAGCCCCCGGCTCGGCTCTTCACACCCCGTGGGTTTCCTGCCCTTTCCCGTGCCACTGCGGAGCAAAAGCCTCTCAGCAGCCAGCCCGTTGCCTCTTTCCCAAGCAGGAGTTTCTCATTAACTGAATTGATCTGTGGCCAGGGGACAGAAAGGGGCTTGGATAAACACGATGGTACTGGCCCTGCTGTGCCTGGAGCAGCTGTGGGAATAAAGACTCTGCGGGGCCAGATGGCAGCACTCATCAGCACCAATTAACTGACGAAGGACAAAAATCTGCTGAAAACAGCAACATGCCATGATTACCACACGGGAGAGCCAAGTCACTGCAAAACGACCAGTGTTTCTAGCAGGGTCCTCCCGGCAGGACCCCAAACATGAATAACGGGTAAAACCATCGCTGTGAGCAGGATTCGAACCTGCGCAGGGAACCCCTATTGGATTTCGAGTCCAACGCCTTCACCCCTCGGCCATCACAGCCCCGGCACCGCCATCCGCCCCACGCCCTGGCCCGGCCGCAGGCAGCGCCGCGTTTTCCCGGGAAGCAGGGAAGTGGCCGGGATGTCCCGGGACAGAGCGGGGGGGCAGGACACGCTCTGCACCCCGGCTCGTTGGTCTAGGGGTATGATTCTCGCTTAGGGTGCGAGAGGTCCCGGGTTCAACTCCCGGACGAGCCCTTCTTTTAGCCCACCCACTCCACCAGCCCTCCTTCTAGCGCACCGCGACACACTGCAAACGTGCCCTCACTGTCGCATCGCCACCTCCGGCCCGCCCTGCAGGGCAGCCTGCGGCCACAGCCAACCCACAGCTTCGCCTGGCCTCTCGCATCGCCTCTGTGCCCAGAACGCCACCTCCCTGCTCTGCCCCGCAGTTATTGCCCCGTTCCAAACCCCTCGCCAGCCCCGTGACACCTGAGGGATCCCAGTGCCTGCAACACCCTGAGCCCGCTTTCCCAGCTCGGCGGGCAGGGCTAGGCAGCAGAGACAGGGATTTCCTCAAGAAGAGGAGAACGCCGGGGGCGTAGCTGATGGCAGGGGGATGTAGCTCAGCGGAAGAGCGCTTGCTTTGCATGCAAGAGGCCCTGGGATCAACCCCCAGCATCTCCATGTCCTTTTGCCTCTCCACACCCCTCCCGGATGGATGCAGGGCTGCCGGAGAACCTCAGATTCCCCCAAAAATCCCTAGGGCTGCCTGCGGGCACGGCTGACCTGGCATTGCCTCCTGGCACCGCAAGGCAATGGGCAAATGCCAGCAGAGATTCCCCACCCTGCCCTGGTGCTGTGGGCTGTGAGGACACCCGGTGTCCCTTCCCCAAAGGGCTCGGGGTGTCCCTTGGGGTGACCCCCGGGGCTGGGGGAGCAGCCGGGTGGCAGGAGGGCAGTGAGTGTCCAAAAGAAGGGCTCGTCCGGGAGTTGAACCCGGGACCTCTCGCACCCTAAGCGAGAATCATACCCCTAGACCAACGAGCCGCCATCTGCACCTTGCCCTGCACCCCAATTCTCTGCCGGGACACCCCGGACACTTCCCTGCTTCCCGGGAAAACGCTGCTCCAGGGACATGCTGCCACTCTGGGCTCTGCCTACCCAGCGACACCACACACACACAGCCACCAAACCTGCACAGCCTGCACAGCTCTCACCCACGGGAACAGCTCACACTGCCCGCTCTGCTCACTGCACTGCCCCTTCCCTGCCCACCGCAGCACCCCAAGCACCGACAGCCAGGGCAGAGCCTGAGTCAGGGGATGTAGCTCAGCGGAAGAGCGCTTGCTTTGCATGCAAGAGGCCCTGGGATCAACCCCCAGCATCTCCATGTCCTTTTGCCTCCCCAGACCCCTCCCGGATGGATGCGGGGCTGCCAGAGCTCCCCAGGAAAGGCTTGGCACTGCTTCCTGGCACCTCAAGGCTGTGTAGAAATGCCCAGGGCTCTTCACCTCCCCTTCCTGCAGGATGCAGGGCACGGGAGCACTTTGTTTTCCTTCCCCACGGTCCTCGGGATGTCTCTTGGGGTGAACATCGGTGCTGGGAGGAGCAGCTGGGAAGAAGTGAAGAAGTGCCTAAAAACTCTTCTGGAAGCTGGGGTGCGCTTCTCCCCCAAGGATGTGGGACAGGGTGATGAGGGGGAATCCACTCAGCATCCTGGGGAAATGTTCCACCTCTTCACGCCACGCCCCTCTGTATCTTTTTCCTCACCGCTCCCGGGTCTGCAAAACCTGTATAATCCCGGTGTGCCACTGTCCCGGGGGCATCACAGCCCCTGCCTGGGGCACTGAGCAGCTCCCGATGCAGGGCTGCCCTGGCTGCCAATGACCTTTCCCTATCCGCTCCTCCCGGCCAGGTTACCCGGGCGTTGGGTAAAACCTGTCGCCGGGAGCAGGATTCGAACCTGCGGACCACATCGCTGTTGGATTGCGAGTCCAACGCCTTCACCCCTCGGCCATCACAGCCCCTGCCCCGTATTTGGAGAGTCACCTGCAGGCAGCGCCGCGTTTTCCCGGGAAGCAGGGAAGTGTCCGGGATGTCCCGGGACAGAGCGGGGGGGCAGGACGGAGTGCACATGGCGGCTCGTTGGTCTAGGGGTATGATTCTCGCTTAGGGTGCGAGAGGTCCCGGGTTCAAATCCCGGACGAGCCCTTCTTTTGGGCACCAGTCGCTGGATTCTGGGACGCAGGGGCGAGGCTGCTTGGCACAGGGGGCACGGGTGGCACAGGGGACACGGGGGGTCGACACGGCCCACCCATGGTCAGGATTGATCCCCTCCTGGGTGGGGAAGGGGCTGTCGGGGCAGTGAGGGACGGCAGAGGGTGGTGTCCGAGCTGCCGTCGTGGCCGCAGATGGGCTGCACAGCCACGGCGCAGGAAATCGCCTTTGGGAAAGCCTGATGGAAAAGGAGATAAATCGCCACCTCGTGGAGGAAGTGGGGAGGGAAAAACAAAAATCACAAAACAACTGGAGATGCTGGGGATTGAACCCAGGGCCTCTTACATGCGAAGCAAGCGCTCTCCCACTGAGCTACATCCCCTGCTGATATACATGTTAGGAGGGCACATTCTCCCGGCACCGCAGTGGTCGTGTTCACCTTTGCCGAAAGTAATGTCAGCTGAATGAGAGACGCTGCAGCCACCCCATGGGGTGCTGTTTGCAGGGAGCTGAGGGATGCAAGGGCTGATCATCCCTCAGCTGGTCAGCAAAAAGCAGCAGGGCTGCAGTCCCCACGAAGGAGGTGTCCGAAAAGAAAGGGTTGTCTCCAAAGGAGGGGTTGCCCCCAAAAAGGAGAGGTTGTATTCCAAGCAGGGCTTATCCAGAAATTCAGCTCTCCCACCCAAAAGTGAGATACCTATCCCTATACCAACAATCTGGAGTGCTGCACCCCTTTTGCCCCCCCAGCCCCACGGTTTGGATTTTGGGGCACAGCTGATGCTGTGGTTTCCCCCAGCACAGCCTTGAGGAGGAATTTCCAGGCCAGCCATGCCAGGAGGCAACCCCAGGGCTTTTTGAGGGGGCTCTGGCAGCCCTGCTTCCAGCAGGGAGGGGTCTGGGGAAGCAAAAGGACATGGAGATGCTGGGGGTTGATCCCAGGGCCTCTTGCATGCAAAGCAAGCGCTCTCCCGCTGAGCTACATCCCCTGCTCCAGCAGCACTGTGCTGCTGACCCTTGATGGTCCATCCTGCCACAGGAAAGTGCCCAGCCAGGATGTGGGACCAACACATCCATGTCCCAGCCCTACAGACTCCACTGTGGCTCTGGGACAAGGGAGAGGCCCTGTGAGTGCTGAGTTACACGCAAATTCCCACATCTGTTTATTTTTGCCCAGCTCCCATGGAGGTCAGCAGGGTGCTGGTGCTGGGGCTCCTGTGCGTGCTGTGGGGGCACAGCTCCAGGGCAGGACATGGGGGATTTTTCAGGACACAGTTCCTGAGGGTTTGGCTGCCTGTAGCTGTGCTGGGGAGGGAAGATGAGCTGCTGCAGGAACCCCAGCTGGTGGGAACCCCCCTTCACACAGGGAGAACAGCAAAGAGATGATTTGCAGACAGCAGCGAGCCTCCAATGCTGATTGTAACACATGGCTGTGCAAGTGCGGGGATTCCCTCCATCCAAACCCCCTGAACTGACCGAGGGGAACTGGTCAGTTGGGAGGATGGGAACTGGGAGGATGGTTGAGCCACAGTTCTTCATATCCACAGAGGGGTGGAGGGGAGCAGGCAAGGGAAACACTGCACCTCATGATTTCCAGGTCTCATAACCCCCCCAGACACCCAGCTCCTTCAGCCCCACACAGCCGTAACCACATTACTCTTCTCCTCTTTGGGAACTGTGCAGACACCTCTCAGCAAGCGTGAATTAACAGCCCTGGGATGTTTAATCAAACAATTCTTGAGTTAAAAACTCAGATTCCCTCCCAGGACCCTGCAAACCATTGGGATCTGGGCTCCACTTCATTGCACTCATCCCAGTCTCTCCCTAAGGGCTGCTCTCCTCAGCAAAAGCTCAGAACAGGATGTAGGACAGCCAGGAGCGATGTCTGCCCATGATGAGGGCTGAGGGTGACACACAGTGCCGGTGGAGCCAACAGGGCTGCGGGATGCAAGTCTTGTGAGCCCCATTCCCACAGGGAGCACCAGGAGGGCCAGATCATCATGCCTGTGCCTTTTGATTTGCCAGCTTTTCCCCCCGTGACTCACATATGTGGGCAGCCTGTTATTTTCCTGCTCTATGGGATCTCCAGCCCTGGGGAAGAACCGGAGCCCTTGGCAGAGCCACTGCCTGTCTGGCTCCCCAGGCGTGGTAGGGAGAGCACCCTAAACCCCTGCACTCGATCCAGGGGTGTCTGGGGTGGGATGGCCTCTGCTGCCCTCTCCTTCCTCTCATCCTGGCCATGCAACCACTTTCTGTCCCCTTCCCCAGTCTGGAAGGTTGTTTCAAGCCCCATCCTAGCTGGCCTTGAACACGTCCAGGGATTCGCCACACAAGTTCCATCCCTCCGCCTGCCATGCCTGCACACTCCCAGCTCCAGGGGCTCTGTCTGTCACCAGACTGGCTCCAGGTGTGTCCCCAAGTGCTCTGGCCAGCAGTCCTTGCCCTGGTGAGGAGGATGCCTGTTGATGCAGCTCACCCTCCCAGCATTGCCCTCAGCCCAGTGCCCCGGTGCTGGTCTGGAATTACACCTTTTGCAACCCAGTAAAGGCACAGGGGGTGGATTTGCCTCTTCGTCCTCTCCCACTGCTGTGAGACACCATGGTTTTTGTCTTCTCCCTTGGATGTGCAGAGAAGCCGCAGATTGATTGATGTGCTGTGCTGATCCATCAATGATCCAGTCTCTACCAATCCCTCCAGTGCTGTCAGCAGCGCCATGCTGCCTGGGGCTTCCACAGAACTGTGGAGTATCCCGAATTGGAGGGAACCCACAAGGCTCACCTCAGTCCCACTCCTGGCCCTGCACAGACACCCCAACAATCCCACCCTGTGCATCCCTGACAGCATTGTTCAACCACTCCTGGAGCTCTGGCAGCCTCAGGCTGTGCTCATTCCCTGGGGAGCCTGGGCAGTGCCAGCACCCTCTGGGGAAGAACCTTTTCCCGATATCCAGCCTAAACCTCCCCAGACAAAGGCTCCCCTCCGAATGGTCCCACTCGCTGACTGTTCACAGCAATCTCCCCTTTTCCATCACAGCTCTCTGTGCTTGTTCCTCCTCAAATCATGACTTCCCCTCTCCTTCCCACCTCATCCATCCCCAGGGTGGGAAGGTACCTGTCCTTCAGGAGCCTGAGGATACTGAGTGACCACAAGGACAAGGTTTCCTCTAAGGTCATGGAGCAGCTGAGGGAAGATGGAAGGTGGGCAGGAGACATGAAACTCAACAGGCATGGCCAGAGGGTGACACCTGGGCTAAACTCCAGGCTCTCTGAAATGCTTCTGCTGTGTTGAAAGCTGCAAGTAAGCAATGCTGGGACAAAATCCCAGAACCCAGCTATTTCCTTCAATGTGCTTCCACCTGTTGAGCATTATTTTTTATCCCAAACTTGTAATGTAGCTCCCTGTTTCTCACTGGAGCCTTTGGCTGCACTGTCTCTACACAAACCTGTATTTAGGGCCGGATCAGCAGGTCTGGGGGGTCCTGCTCTGGGTGAGGGCTGGCTTGGGGGGGAAATGTGGTGAGTTCAGGGCTGCTCTTGAGCTGCGAGCCAAGGATGCATGGCTTCCAGCAGGAGTTAAGGCTCCCATGGGAGACAGAGTTACCAGTCCCTCAGGACAGAGAGCACTGAAAGGCACGAAGGTCCTCATTTCCCTGACTGTCTGCACTAATCAACATTTTCAAGTCAAATCAAGGACTTGTGTAGGTTGTCAGAGACACTGGACTTTCAGAGAAAAAACATATTAAAATCTGTGTAACCTCACTAGTGGAGTCATTCAGTGCAAAGCCACATAAAAATGTCATTATTCTGTCCACCTGCTCCCTCCTGGACTGTTCTGTGCTTGAGGAAGGCAGCTGCACAAGGCCCAGAGGCCTACAGCTTCCAAAAAAATCTTTTGCTGGAATTCCAATGCTTTTTGTAATTTTTTATTTAGAATTTTTCATCATATCTCTACAGACAATTTCCAGAGCTGGAATAAAAATATCTGAGCAGTCCTTGGAAGAAGGATATGGAACTACACCTCCCTTCTCCTGGTGCTCTGGCTGCTGAGCAATTGCCAGGTAAATTTACTCCAAATTAGGAGCACCTCTGCAAAGGTCTCCTGGGCAATAAAACCAGTTGAGCTTGGTCAAAGGCTTTTGATGACCAGCAGGCTTTCAAGCTCAGCATAATCCCTCATTATAAACACTTACAAGCTTCATGCAAATACTCATATTCCTCCTTCCATCAGCTGAAAAAGTTCTGCCTGATGAGCCATGGCATCTTAAAAATAGGCTTTACTCAATTCATGACATCTTCCAGAGACACCTGTGTCCCCTATCCATGAAACAATTATTGTCTCTTCTTTTTTATTCTTCACTGTCACCCATTAAACGTTGGGTGAGCTTGGCATAGGATTCCCATCCTCCCAAGAATCCCACTTTTACCTTTTTTTTCCTGACTCCATGTCCACCCTCCTTAGCTCAGTGTCCCGTCCCCCACCCCCAAAATCGCTGCAAAATGCAGGGTAAATGCCATTTTGAAATGTCCAACCTTCGTGTTCCCAGCTCCTTGAGGGAACAGGCAATAAAGTCTGCTCCTGCAGGAGTTCCTCCCTGAGCAGGTGCTTGCCGTGGGGCAGCAGAGAGGGTTCCAGGCTGAGAAAGCTGCCTTCAGGCTGATCCCAGCGAACCACACACTCCTGTCAGCCCAGGGAAGGGCTGGCAAGCAGAAACCCCCATTTTGTACAAAAAACAAACCTCCCCTGCAGCGAGAAGCTGCCTCCAGAGGAGGTGACCCCTGCAGACTCCAGAGCAAGGACCACCAGAACACTCAGGCTATGATGTAGCAAGTCTTTAATGAGAAGGAGAAGGAGAGTGAACCAGTTCAGAGTACAAGTGCGTTTCCAGCGCTCAATACAGAAATGGATAAACCCCGCTATGGGACAAGCTGATCCCTGCAAGGTGTCCCCTCGCCCCACCACCCCATGGCTATCATCTGCCATCTACAGCCTGAGAGAAGCATTTATTACCCACCCAGCAGCAAATGCTGGCTGGAAATACAAAGAGTGAGAAAAAGGTGTGCAGAGGTGTGGTCTGGAGTGATGAGCTCTCACAGCTCCCCTCCTCCTGGGGGAACTGCTGGGAAACCCAGGAGCATCTCCTCAGTCCTCTTCCCCAGCCTTGGTCCTTCGCTCTTGTCCTTCCCGACCACACCACCGGCACGGGCAGCAGGAGGAGCCCGCCGGGCACAGCCTACAGCCCGCTGCCCAGGCACAGCAGTCCCGCCTTGCCCAGCCCCCGGGAGCCCACCGGGATGCCGCAGCAGCGCAGGTAGCTCCCCACCGCCGCCGACGCCGTGGAGCCCACGGTGGTGTTCTGTGGGAAGGAGCTGAGGATGGGCCCGGGCAGCGTGACCACCACCGTGGGCGGCTGGATGAAGGCGGTGGAGTCCCCGCAGCGGCGGAAGCAGGGCTGGGTGCAGCTGGTGGCCAGGGGCCGGGGACCGCAGGAGGAGGGCAGGCACAGGTCGTAGCAGGACATGGCTCGGCGAGGATGTGCACCTGAAAGGCAGAGCCGGGGTGTAAGTGCAAGGTGTGTCCCTGCTGAGCCCTCACGCTGCGGCTCCCGGAATGAGAGGTGTGGGAGAGCGAGCTGGAGGGTGAGTTTGGATGGTTGAGAAACACCAAAGGAAGGCTTGCCCCCCCCCTCCCTCACCCTATAAACCGCTCGGGAAGATGAGTTTGGTTTGAGCTGCAGGTTGGTCTGGGGGAGCTGGAGGCTCCCAGGTGCTGGGAACAGAGAGCAAACCCACTCCAGCTCCGAGCTGACAGGCAGCCTTTGGCAAGCAAGGTGCTCACAAGATGCTTGAAGCAAAACCCACTTAAATCAATACGATGTGAGCTGAGCTCTCCCATCCCAAAATATAATGGTGATGCCCTTCCATAAACAGGGACACATCGATCCCTGCAACCCAGGCATGTCCTGTTCTAACTTTGCTCCTTCAGAAAGGAGTATCATGCAGGATGCAAGTGGTTATGCGGTTACAGACCCTGCAAGCCCTGCATCCTGCAGCCCCTTGCATTCCCCATTTTAGGGCAGAGATACACCCTTCCCCGATGTCCTCTGCAGCTGGAAGGGAGGCATTGAAGGGGATGGAGCCCATCTCGACTTACCCAGGTGGAGGTGGCAGCGGTGGCAGCTGGAGCAGGTGGTGGGGCCAGGCACTGTCCCCACAGTTTTATAGGGTGGCCCAGCCCCCTGGGGGGGCAGGTGCATGCCTTCCGCCTGAAACTCCCCAATAACCAGCAGTTTTCTCCTGGAAAGCTCCCCCGACTGATTAAACAGTTCCCTCTTTCATCTCTCGTGTTTTGCTTCCATGTAATACTGAGTAAGATTGAAATGATTCGGGCTACAGGCATTAATTACCTTCCTTCCTAAGGCCAAGGGATATTTTAGGTCTTTATGCCACCAGGCAGGAGAGTGTTTCAGCAGAATTTAGGGCAGACGCATCCCCACCTTCCTCTCAGCACAACCAATTCAGCTCCCTGGTGCACCTGAGGTGAGACCAAGGATGTAAACTGGATGTAAGGATCATCCATTTGGAGTTAAATCCTGTGCCAGGAGTCTCATGGATGGCAGGAAAGCTGAGGGGCTGCAGGGCTCAGGGTGCTTGATATGAGTGATGTGGACACAGGCACCTGACCTAGCCCAGCATGGGCAATTTGTTATGGGTTTGGATGCACTTAGAGGATTTTCTTTTTGTTTTTTGTTATTAATCCTCACACCTGGGGAGGTCCTGCTTGGAAGGCACATCAGATTTTAAAAGCAAAGTGATCATGGGCTCTGAAGTCCATCCCCACAGGTGACAGGCCCCTAAACTGGCTGATTTTGTGCAGGGAGCTGATTTCCAAAATCCCTTCCATCCCGCTCATTGCATAGGGTAGTAGCAGTGAGCCAGAAGGTCACAGGTGTCCTTCCTCGTGATGGAGTGGCATCGTCAAGACAGGGTTAATTACAGTAATTACAGGCTTCGGTGTGACACCGGATTGCTCTGCTGGAATCCTGTTAGCTACTAAACATCCCAAACCTCCCAACCTGCACTTAAAGGTGAATCACCCCCACAGTGGGGAGAGGGAGTTGCTGATGTGGTCCCAAGCAGGACCATGATGAGCCATCATGAGCTCTAGGGGCGAGGAAAGTTTGAAAAAGGCTTTTCATTTCACACCAGCAGAGCCCAGATGACGGCACAAACATCTCCTGCCCTGGAATAAACCCTGGCAATATCGGGACTCATGTACTATGAATTTGTGGAGCTGTCAGCATCCTGTTAAAGACGTGCCTCCTGGGGCTTGGGGGGTCATTTTAGTTCTTGGGATGACTTGGCCAAGGTGGATCTCACTGAATGGTACCCAGTGACTCCTCCCTGCCCTGCCTGTCAGCGTAAAAAAGCCTCTCCAAATTTCTTGGGTCAAGCTCAGCTATTTTTAAACATCATTCTCAAAGCGGGGAAAGGCAGTCAGGCTTTCCGAGGTGCAGCGGAGGACACGTGCTTCAGGGAGAAGGAACCTGGCAGCTCCTGGAGTAAGGCAGGAGGCTGTGGGTTCATAATTCATAACTTCCTAAATGGAGACCTGGTGAGCAGGAAAAGATGAGGTTTTAAGTTTAAGCTTTACCGTGCTGCTTTTTGCACCATGTTTGAATAATAAATCAATGCCACAAGTGCACCTTAGACCCATAGCCGGAATTAAACCCTTCTTCTACCAGTCAGGTTTTCTTTCCCTTCACTGATCAGTTTCCATCTCTTTTTTTTTTTTTCTTTTTATGTGCCTCTGTGCACTCCCATGATCTCAGGAAAACAGCCCTTCCTGGGTGACTCCTTTCCAGACTTCAAAGCCCAGGCTGGGATCTTCTGAACTGCAGCCTCACTCTGTGTTTCAATTTTGAAATCCTGTTCAAGTCCTTGATATTCTGCTCACATTGGACCATTCTGGATATTGTCCCAGAATAATATCCATGGATGCAGCGATGCTTGGGATATGTGCAGTGGGGCACTCAGAGGGGGAATGTTGTTGAATGTGAGCAGATCTGTGGACTGAAACAAGTCCTTTTCCTGGAAAAGACAGCAGGGGAAACAAAAGGCACATGTCAGGAAGTTAACATAATCAGACTTGTGTAATGAATGAATTTTTAAAAAGGAAAATCATAGGGGAAAGGACAGCTGTTTGGGTGATAAACAAGGACTGAATTTTCCAATCCCTATTCATTTCAGGGGATGAGCACTTTCTGCTGGAGATGTGACTTACTCTGGAGGAACCTCAAACCACCTAACCAAACATGTCAGACCCATTCTCTTAACTTCTGCATGCATCCAGGATGTGTAACCACCTCAGCCTTGCCCCTTCCTGCAGCTAAGGACACTAGAAATGTGGCCCAGGATCAATAATCCATGTGTTTCCCTTCCTATCACCAGCCCCAGCAGTGCTTTGCAACTCCAATTTCCCCACTTTGCATTTTGATTTCCAATAACCCAAGGGCTGGATGTGTCCGAGACTGGCTGGAGCTTGCCCCTGTCCTAAAATTTCTCGTGAAAGCCAAAGGCAAGGGCACATCATGGAGCAGCAACAGACCTAGAGCATGCCATCTCCAAGGAATGTCTTCATGCAGGGTGCTCACCCAGGGCTTGCCTGCCGGCAGCAGGACAGGCAGGGAGCACTCCCAGATGGCTGATGGATGAGTGGGACACCCCAGTGCCAGCAGGCAGAATCCTGATGCAGCCAGAGCCAGGCACGGAGCATCCTGGCTGCCTGTGTCCTTGGCAGGGCAGACTCGGGGTGCTCCAGGGCCACTGCACACAGCCCAGGGAGAGGAGCCCAGCCGGTGCCACTGGCAGAGCCAGGCTCCGGCTGCCAGGCGCTGTCCCGGGGCTGCAGATGATCCAGTTCCGTGCTGCCCCGCGATCCCTGTAATTGTCGGCTCCCTGGGTGGGCCGGTGCTCCACACTGGCACATTCCCTTCGGGAGGACTTGTCACTGCTCACCAGGACAGGGACATTCGTGTGCCAGGGCAGGGTTCAAGGGAGTCAGTGGGGCTCCTCTCCTGGCTGCCTGCGCCCTGCAATCCCCCTGCCATGCACACACCACCCCGGCCCATTTCACCATCTCCAGCTGCAGGCTGGTCTCTCTCCAGGGCTGAACCCAAACCCATGCATTTTTCCCAGGAAATCTCCCACAGATCCCTTGCAGGGCACCTGGCCGTCCAGGCAGGGTCATGCCCCTTTCCTGGGGTGGCAGAGCTGGCCAAGCACAGCAGCATCTCACGGCAGTGGAGTGGGACGGGGCTGCTGTTTTGCAGCATCCTGATCATGGTTTCTGGCTGGGCAGAAGCTGATGGAGGGGAGCAGCTCCTCACTGGTCCCCAGGGACGTCTCCGCAAGGCATGGGAAGGAAATATAGCCACAGGGAAGGTCAAAAAAGTGTGGGCAGCTAAGCTTGAGCATCGTCACCTTGCCTTGAAGCCATGACATTGCTTGGCCACATCCTCATCAGTGGAGAGGATGAGCACAGCAGAGCAAAACACAGAGGGCAGGAGGACACTGCGCCAAAATACACAACACTTTGAGAGAGGGGTCGCCAGGCACCCGACGAGGGTGGGATTCGAACCCACGCGTGCAGAGCACAATGGATTAGCAGTCCATCGCCTTAACCACTCGGCCACCTCGTCCCCTGATGTGTACTGTATTTTTTTAGCACAATTTTTTTAGCAGATTTTTTTTTTTTAGCAGATTGGTTTTTTGTTTTTTGTTTTTACTACAGACAGCAGAACTGGAGCTGGTTCTTCAGGGTGCCCTTGGGCAAGCCAGAGCCCTGGCAGCCCCTGTCACAGCAGGGCAGCGAGTCAAGCAAGCGTTTATGATTCTTTTTCCCCCTCTCCCTGTTCCCTTGTGTGTTCAGAGGGTGGCAAAGGGCAGCATGGCATTTATTTTTGCCATGGAAATGCGTGCACCAGGCATCTCCATTACTCACCCACATCTAACCTGTGTCAAGAGGGTTTTCCTTCATGATTCAGCACCAGCTGTGCAAAGTAATAGGGAAGATGGTGGGAGTCCAGACAGCATCTAATGTACCTCTTATTTCCCAAATTCACTGGTTTCGGGAAGCAGTTTGGGCTATCTCTCTGCTGTGAGGAGAAAAGGGAGAGGAAGCAGAAGGAAACTTTTCACCCCCAGAGTGGAGTGACCTGAGACAGCAGGCTGGGGACTGACAGTGCTCATTGCAGGACAAAGACCCCCAGCAGTGCCCCCAGCTTGGGACAGGGAGGAAAAGTAGCCCCTCAGGCTGAGGCACCACTGGGAGTCGAACCCAGGATCTCCTGTTTACTAGACAGGCGCTTTGACCAGCTGAGCCATGGCGCCCACTGGCCCCACAGGCTCTGGGTGCTCCTGAAAACATCTGACCTTCTGCCCACCTCTCTCCCCACCTGTCCCACACTGCTGTCCCAGGTATGGGGTCTGCCAGATGCAAATCCCATCTCTTTTTGCAGCTGGGAACAGCCCTGGTGGTGACCCAAGGGCCTGGAACAGGGAGCCCAATATATCCCATAAACAGCCCCAGCTGGTTTCGGGGGTAACCAAGCCCTACAGGGACATACTGCCCCCTCCCCTTGCCCGGGGACAGCCATGCCAGCTGCCACCCTACACTGAACTGAGGTGAGAGCATCAGTGAAATCTCCCTCTCTGGCTGCTCCCCCAGCACCAGTGGTCACCCCAGAGACACCCCAAGCCCCGTGTCTCTTATACCGGGTGTCTCCAAACCCTGCAGCACCTGGGCAAGGGGGAAAATTTCTGTTGGCATTTCCTTGCTGCCTGCCTTGGGGTGCCAGGAGGCAATTCCAGATCAGCTGTGCCCACAGACAGCCCCAGGGTTTTTCTGAGGGACCTGGGGGTCTCTGGCAGCCCCGCATCCATCCGGGAGGGGCCTGGGGAGGCAAAAGGACATGGAGATGCTGGGGGTTGATCCCAGGGCCTCTTGCATGCAAAGCAAGCGCTCTTCCGCTGAGCTACATCCCCTGACTCAGGCTCTGCCCTGGCTGTCGGTGCTTGGGGTGCTGCGGTGGGCAGGGAAGGGGCAGTGCAGTGAGCAGAGCGGGCAGTGTGAGCTGTTCCCGTGGGTGAGAGCTGTGCAGGCTGTGCAGGTTTGGTGGCTGTGTGTGTGTGGTGTCGCCGGGCAGGCAGAGCCGAGTGGCAGCATGTCCCTGGAGCAGCGTTTTCCCGGGAAGCAGGGAAGTGTCCGGGGTGTCCCGGCAGAGAATTGGGGTGCAGGGCAAGGTGCACATGGCGGCTCGTTGGNCAGCCCTAGGGATTTTTGGGGGAATCTGAGGTTCTCCGGCAGCCCTGCATCCATCCGGGAGGGGTGTGGAGAGGCAAAAGGACATGGAGATGCTGGGGGTTGATCCCAGGGCCTCTTGCATGCAAAGCAAGCGCTCTTCCGCTGAGCTACATCCCCCTGCCATCAGCTACGCCCCCGGCGTTCTCCTCTTCTTGAGGAAATCCCTGTCTCTGCTGCCTAGCCCTGCCCGCCGAGCTGGGAAAGCGGGCTCAGGGTGTTGCAGGCACTGGGATCCCTCAGGTGTCACGGGGCTGGCGAGGGGTTTGGAACGGGGCAATAACTGCGGGGCAGAGCAGGGAGGTGGCGTTCTGGGCACAGAGGCGATGCGAGAGGCCAGGCGAAGCTGTGGGTTGGCTGTGGCCGCAGGCTGCCCTGCAGGGCGGGCCGGAGGTGGCGATGCGACAGTGAGGGCACGTTTGCAGTGTGTCGCGGTGCGCTAGAAGAAGGGCTGGTGGAGTGGGTGGGCTAAAAGAAGGGCTCGTCCGGGAGTTGAACCCGGGACCTCTCGCACCCTAAGCGAGAATCATACCCCTAGACCAACGAGCCGGGGTGCAGAGCGTGTCCTGCCCCCCCGCTCTGTCCCGGGACATCCCGGCCACTTCCCTGCTTCCCGGGAAAACGCGGCGCTGCCTGCGGCCGGGCCAGGGCGTGGGGCGGATGGCGGTGCCGGGGCTGTGATGGCCGAGGGGTGAAGGCGTTGGACTCGAAATCCAATTGGGGTTCCCTGCGCAGGTTCGAATCCTGCTCACAGCGATGGTTTTACCTGCCTGGACGGGAATTGACCTCTGTGGCTATCACGGCTTCTTACCCTTCCTCTCCTGCACCAGCGAAAATGGAGCATCCTAGAGCATGGGAAGCCATGCACCACTGGCTCTGGCGCCAGGGGAAATCCTCCCATCTGAGAGGGTGGGGAGCACCGGGAGAGGC
>VZRM01000348.1:15312-28306 GCA_013397955.1 Grantiella picta | reverse complement strand
GCTGTCCCCAAATTGTCCCACGGGGATGCTGGTCCCCGAATTGTCCTGCAGAGATGATGTCCCATGGGGGTGCTGTCCCATAGGGATGCTGGTCCCTCCTGTCCCATAGGGATGCTGGTCTCCAAATTGTCCCACAAGGAATACTGGCCCAAAGGGGTGCTGTCCCCAAATTGTCCCACGGGGATGCTGTCCCATGGGGATTCTGGTCCCCAAATTGTCCTGCAGAGATGCTGTCCCATGGGGATGCTAGTCCCTCCTGTCCCATGAGGATATTGGTCCCCAAATTGTCCCACAGAGATGCTGTCCCATGGGGATGCTGGTCCCCCTTTCCATGAGGATACTGGTCCCCAAATTGTCCCAGAGGGATACTGTCCCTTGGGAATGCTGGTCCTCTCCTGTCCCATGGAGATGGATGATGCTGGTCCCCAAACGGTACCACAGCGATGCTGATCCCCCTTGTCCAGCAGGGATTTTGGTCCCCCCTTCCCATGGGGATGCTGGTCTCCTCCCATCCTTCAAAGATGCTGGTCCCTCCTGTCCCTCAGGAATGCTGATCCCCTCGTGTCCCACAGGGATGTTCTGCCCTCCTGTCCCTCAGGAATGCTGGTTTCCCCCACCCCTGGCACTTCCCAGCCCCTCCAGGCCAGGTGGGATGTGGGAACCTTCAAGTGGCTGCCTGCTGAGCACACCCCAGGCTCAGTCTCGTGTCCAGCAGCCTGGCATGTCCCTCCTTCCGTGTTTTTGTCCTTGCAGCAGCCCTGGTGTGTGCAGTCTCCCTGTCTGTGCTCCTGTCTCTGTCTGATGTGTGACCCAGGGGACGATCAGTGGTGTTTGAATGTCTGTGATGTCCAGCTGGTTTCTGTGATGCCCAGCTGCTTTCTCTCCCTCCCCACCACATTCCCTGCAGCCCATGCCATCCATTCCAGGGTAGTGCCAGTCTCCAGCTCCTTCCATGCTCTCCTTCCATGCCTGCCTGCTCCTCTCAGCTCCAGGTGTTCTCCGCCAGGAATTCTTCCCGCTGTGCTCTCTCTGGAGCTCTCACCGTGTCTTTGTCTCGTCTCTAGGAGAAGCTTCCCCATGGACCTTTCCTAGGAGGATGGGCTAGGATGGGGCTTTGGATCCTTAGGATGCTGGGAATGTCCAGGTCTAAGATTCTCACCCGGGAAGTGGAGGAGGTTAAAGCAGCCACTGGATTGATTTGGATGAGTTACAAGTCGTTCGTTTCAGCTCAGTTTGGTTTTTCACACCTCCTGTTCTTTTGAGCTGATGTTTGATCAGGTATCAGCTGGATTAAACCTCCTGAAGGATTTGGGAATCGCATCCCACGCTGGGGATGTGTTTTCTTGGCTTTGTGCTGCTGGAGGCTTCCGAGGCTGCCAGACCCAGCTGCTGGAAAAGCGTTTGTCAGGCTCCCAAAATCCCACTCGGAATAATCACAGCTGTTATTTTTAATCATCCCTTTCTCCGTATTTCTGGTGGGCGAATGGTTGGGAGTCAATTCCCCACGTTTTCCCTGTGGGAAAGGCTGTGATCCCAGGGGGTGATTTACTGCAGCCTCTTCAAACCCTTCCCCGTGCCTCCTTTAGAGGCTAAAACTTCCCGAATTCCCGGGATGAGCAAGGAATTCCCGCTGCTCCCGACCCTGCTGTCGTTTCCACCGTGTTCTGTGGAAAAAGGCCAGGAGCAGCAGGATACGGTCCTGGTGCACCTGCTACTCCTCTCTCCATCTCCCCTCCTTTATTTCAGCTCCCTCCCAACTCCCCTCTCTCCAGGCGAGCGCACATCTGCTGCCAGGAGCTGCATCCTCACGGGATGGGAGCAAAAAAAGGGTGCAATGGATCCCCAATGGGGCTCTGCCTGCCAAAATCTGGGATTTCAGAGTCCCTGTGACAGCTCCAGGTTGTCCCCACCCCCCGGGAGGTGTGAGCAGCTTTTTTATCCCCACCAGCTCAGGAAAGGAGAAGGAAGAGCTCTGAGCTCAGTACCTCGGTGCTGTGGGAATGCGGGAGAGGCATGGAGCTGGGAAGGGCAGGGAATGGAAGGGGCTGGCAGTGTTTGAATCCCTCACAAGCACCTGTCCAACAAACCCCGAGCTCTGCTGCCTTTTCCAGGGCCAGGCCGGGGGGGCAAAGCCCAATAGAACCTTGGTTTGAATCCTTCCCAGCTTTGGTGCTGCAGCTGGGGAAGAAGGGATGGGATGAGGCTGATGTGGACAGGAGGGAAGGAAAGAAGGAAGGAAGGTGTCTGTAGTTGCATCTGTCGTTTCCTCGCTGCCTCTCTCTGCTCTGCTCTCCTCTCTTTCTCTCCCTTTTTCTCTCTCTCTCTTTCCTCTTCCGTCTGTGTCTTGTGTTTTACAGTGTTGCCTGTGTGGAGGAAGGAATTCTGTCCTGGCACCACCCTCGTGCTCGCTGCCCGGACACCTCTGCTGGCAGCTCGGCTCTGCCCCTTCTCCATGGCCAGGGACACTCCTGGCTCCTCTCACTGCTCCCACCTCTCTCTAGCTGGGCCTCAGAGCCCCTCAGGATGGCGAGCTTGCCCCGGGGTTTGTCCCCCCCCGAGCCCCAAACTCTTCCCGCTGGAATGGAGATTGCTGGGCTCCTGTGCGGTGCTCGCTGTGCCTTGACCCCTCGAGGCAGAGGTGGGTGCTGGGAGCCCCCAACTCCTTAGCGAGCCTCGCTCCGGACTGCTCCTGCTGGATTTTCCCTCTCCTCCTGCTCCTGACTAACCCTCCTCGCTTCCCTGCCTCCTCCTCCCCGGAGTTCCTGCCTGCCCGGGGCTGTGGTGCTGCTTTTCCCGGCTCTGTGTCCTGCTTGTCCCTGCCAGCCTCAGCTCCGCAGGGATCCCAGCTCCCTCTCCAGCCTCTGTGCTCACAAGGGGCTCTTTGCTGGGAATATTTCCCTGTGGAGCAGTGCTGGAGCCCGCTGGGGTCCCAGGCGTGGATTGATGGGTTCCAAAAAAGCTTCAGGGCATCTCCTCCATGGGTATCTCCAGCTGGGCTGGCGGGAGAGTTCGGTATTCCATGGATATTCCCAGAATCTGGGATTCCTAGATTCCTGGAGCTTGGTATTCCGTGGATATTCCCAGAATCTGGGATTCCCAGATCCCTGGGGTTTGCCCAGAATCATGGAATGGTTTGGGTCAGAAGGGATCTTAAATCATCCAGTTCCACCCCTGCCCAGGCAGGGACACCTTCCACCATCCCAGCTTGCTCCACGCCTGGTCTGGAGCACTTCCAAGCGTGGATCACAGCCTGGAATCACCCAGGGTTGCTTCCCCCCGTGCCTCAGTTTCCCTGCCTCCCTCCGGGATGGAGCAGGGCCAGGAATCAGCACAGGCCTTGATTAAAGCCCAGCTCAGCAGCTCTTCCACCCACAGCAAAATCAGTGCCAATCCCCCAGAGATGCCTGCAGGTGTGTGTGAGATATTCCAGGCTGGGATTTGGGAATTCCGTGGGCTGCACCCCACAGTTTCCTGCTGGAAAAGGACTGGGAGTGTCAGTGTTCTCCATCGGGGCTGCCCTTCCCTGTGCTTCCCGGGGCAGGAAAGTCAGCCTGGATCTCAAACCAGGGAATAGCTTTGCTTCATGCCCAGGAACGAGGTGTCCATCAGAGGGGATTTCTCCATGGAAATGGTGTCTGTGTTTGGGGATGTGGTTATAGGACAGATAAGGGAGACAGAAGCAGATGGGAGCAGCAGCCCAGGGAGCAATTCCTGGTCCTGGGGAGCTGCTGAGAGCTGCGGGGAATTTGGGGACACAGCTGGAGAGGGGCCGGAGCTGTGTCAGTGTGCCAGAGCTGTCCCCTTCCCCTGTTCCTTTGCACACCCTCAGCTCTAAGCTGGGACTTGGTAGGTGCTTCCCAGAGAGGCAGATCCCGATCCAGGCATGCCTGGGTCCTTCCTGGCTGGCACAGGGCAACTGCTCTGCAGAGCTGCCAACCCCTGGTGCCACCAGGGGAGTGACCAGGGCCGCTCCGGCCGCTCCAGAGGGACCTTTCCCTGCTCTCTGCTCCGTGCCTGCCTCGCTGTGCTGTGTCTGCTGCTCTCCATCTCCCCTGGGCTGTGTTGTGTGTCCCCTCCTGTGTCCTTGTCCTGTGTCCTTGTCGCTGTCCGGCACGGATGGAATCCGTGGTGTCCTGTCCCTGCCCCAGCCCCTCGGGGTCCTCAGGGTCACTGGGCAGTGCTGGCTGTGTCCCCAGCAGCATGACCACTCCTTCCTGGGTGCTGGGGGGAATCCTGGAGGGACATTCCTGGCTGGGAGCTGGGAGGAGCCCAGGGCTGTCCCTGCCAGTGGGACACAGCCTTTGCTCTCTGCTGGCACTTTGTCACCCTGAGCAACCCCACTGCTCGGCTGGGATTGTGGATCCAGAGGGAATGTCCCGAGGGCTGGAGTGAGGGAAGGCCATGGGATGTCCCCAAGGCCACGGGATGTCCCCAAGGCCACATGGCAGCTCCCTGGGAGGAGGAAAAGGGGGATGATCTGTGTGGTGAAGCCAAGCATGTCCTCCCCAGCCAGGTCCTCCTGGGAATGCCACAGGGGGTGTTAGGATGAGTTTTTTCGGGAGCAGTGTGATCCCGAGGGTGTGGATCACAGGGAAGGTCGCTCTCTTTGCGGAAGGCTCCGAGTGCTGCTGATCCCATTGCCGAGCAGCCCTTTGGGCCAGAACGGAGCTGGGCTGGAGGGGCTGAGGCAGGAATGCTGTTCCTGAGAGAAGCTGCCATGCCTGCTGCCCATCCCTAACCCCTGCCCCGCATGGGGACCGTGCTGAGCGGGCATGGCGGGTGGCATGGAGGGGCTCTGCGCGCTGCCCACGGCCGGGCTGGACAGCTGACCCCTGCCTGGGGACGCCGGCACGTCCTGCTCCGCCGGACACCTGCTGAGCCGCCTCCCCGTCCCTCCGCAGACCTGGGCGCACCCAGCCCCTGCCTGAGCGTGGAGTGCGCCTTCGGGGCCACGTGCGTGGTGAAGAACCAGGAGGCCGTGTGCGAGTGCCAGCAGCAGTGCCAGGGCCGCTACGACCCCGTGTGCGGCACCGACCAGCGCACCTACGGCAACCCCTGCGAGCTGGACGCCATGGCCTGCGTGCTGCAGAGGGACATCAGCGTCAAGCACAAGGGGCCCTGCGGTGAGAGATGGGGTTTGTTGTTGTTTTAGTGGTGTTTTGTTGGTTTTGTGTTGTTGTTTTGGTGTTGTTCATGGCCTGTGTCCTCAAAAGGGACATCCACATCATGCACAAGGGGCCCTGCAGTGAGATTTGGGGTTTGTTGTTTTGTTGTTGTTGTTGTTCATGGCCTGTGTCCTCAAAAGGGACATCCGCATCAAGCACAAGAGGCCCTGCGGTGAGATTTGGGGTTTGTTGTTGTTTTGTTGTTGTTGTTTGGTTGTTGTTACCCTGTGTCCTCAAAAGGGACATCAGGGTGAAACACAAGGGGCCTTGTGGTGAGATTTGGGTTTTGTTGTTGTTCTCTTGTTGTTGTGTTGTTGCTCATTGCCTGTGTCCTCAAAAGGTACATCAGGGTGAAGCACAAGGGACTCTGTGGTAAAATCGAGGCTGGAATTGTTGTGGTGGTGGTGATGGTCGTGTTGTTCATGGCCTGTCCCCTCAAAAGGGACAGCAGGGCGAAGCACAAGGGGCCCTGCTGTTAGATTTGGGTTTTGTTGTTTTGTTGTTGTGTTGTTATTCATGGCCTGTGTCCCCAAAAGGGACATCAGGGTCAAGCACAAGGGACTTTGTGGCAAAATTCAGGCCGGAATTGTTCTGGTGATGGTGGTGTTGTTGATGGCCTGTGTCCTCAAGAGAGACATCCGCGGCCAGCACAAGGGGCCCTGCGGTGAGATTTAGGTTTTGTTGCTGTTGTGTTGTTGTTCATGGCATGTGTGCTCCAGGGGGACATCAGGGTCAAGCCCAAGTGGCCCTGCAGTGAAATTTAGGTTTTCTTATTGTTTTGTTGTTGTTCCTGGCCTGTGTTCTCAAAAGGGACATCAGCGTCAAGCACAAGGGGCCCTGCGGTGAGATTTGGGGTTTTTGTTCATGGCCTGCATGCTCCAGAGGGACATCAGGGTCAAGTACAAGGGACTCTGTGGTAAAAATCGGCCTGTCTCCTCAAAAGGGACATCAGGGTGAAGCACAAGAGGCTCTGTGGTGAGATTTGGGTATTGTTGTTGTTGTTTGCTTGTTCATGGCCTGTGCGCTCAAAAGGGACATCGTGGTGAAGCACGAGGGGCCTTGTGGTAAAATTTGGTCTGGGGAGTTGTTTTCTTGTTATTGTTTTTTTTATTGTTGGCCAGTGTCCTCCAGAGGGACATCAGGGTGAAGCTCAAGGGACCCTGTGGCGCGATTAGGGCTGGGGGTTGTTTTCTTCTTGTTGTTTTGTCATTTTCGGCCTGCGTGCTCCAGAGGGACAGCAGGGCCAAGCGCTGTGGTCAGGCAGGGGCTGGGGATGGTTGTTGTTTGGTTGTTTTGCCCTTTCGTTGCTGTTTCTCGTCCCTTTGTCCCAGCCCAGGCTGGCACACCGCAGCAGATGGTGGCTCCAGCCCAGCTGTGGCACTGCCCCTGGGGACAGAGGGCTTTGGGGTTGTGTTTCACCTCGGGAGGGTGCTGGGAGAGGATCCAGGATCCACCCTGAGGGACGTGAGGCGGTGGGAAAGCTCGGGGGGAGGCAGGTGGCAGTTGTCCCCCCATGCTCTGTCCCTGTCCCCCTGCCCAGCAAACCTTCCCCATGCTGCTCTGGAGATCAGCAGGATCCATCCCCATCCCTGAGCAGAACCCAAATTGCAAACGCAGCTCAGACACAGCACAGCACAGAACCACGGGATTCCTGAGCTGGGAGGGACACTGAATCCACCCCAAATCCACCCCAAATCCACCCCAAATCCCACCCTGTGCCTGGGAGTGCTGGCCAAACACCCCTGGATGTGCCCATTCCCTGCTCCAGCCACTTCCATCTGCTCCCTGTGCCACTCGGGGAGCTTTTGCAGGCTAAACCGCCTTCTCCCAGGACCAAATCTTTGTGATGTTCAGATGGGCATCTCCCATCTGCAAAGAGAGCCTTTGCAGGCTAAACCGCCTTCTCCCAGGACCAAATCTTTGTGATGTTCAGATGGGCATCTCCCATCTGCAAAGAGAGCCTTTGCAGGCTAAACCGCCTTCTCCCAGGACCAAATCTTTGCCATGTTCAGGTGGGGCTGGGCTAATTGCAGGTTTATCAAACACAGATTTTCTGCCCCAAACCTTCAGGATGGGAATCAGGAGCTGCCTGCCCTGAGCATTTCCTCTGCCGAGCTGCAGATCCTGTGCATGGCTCAGGATTTGTGCCATGGCTAAAAACCTCCAGGATAAAAACCTCCAGGCCAGCAGCACAAAGCGAGCAGGGGGTCAGTGCCTCTCCTCCCCCATGCCAAGGCAGCAGCTGCTGTGTGAAAGACAAGAGCAGGAAAAGCACCTTGGAGCCAAATTCCTGGTGCGATGAGTGGCAGGGAGGAAGGGGAGGTGTTTGAAGGAGAGGATGATTCAGTGAATACCCAGGAGGAAGGATGTGCTGCCTGCAGCCTGGTGTCTCCTGCGCGGATAGAGAGGGAATTTTTACGAGATAAAGGGTTTTTTGTGTCCCTAGCCTGGCTGTGAGAGCGTCAGATGTGATGTTACACCTGCATCCAGCACAATAAACATGCTGGAGGTGGTGTTCCCCTTCCCACCACGTTTTCCTGGGGGAATCTGCTGCCTCTCTCCCCCTGGAGCCTCTGGCTGATTTACTGCTCACCATAATTCTGCTCTCTCCCACCTCTTTAGCTCCAACAACCGCAGTGACAGTGACATTTCAGGTTTCTCCTGGCCCTGATGGCTTTGAGGAGGAGATTTTCGCCTTTCTTCCTCCCAGCCTCTCCTGCATCCCCTCCTCACTGCTGCTCCCACAGGGGCTCAGCTGAGGAAGATGTAGTGAGGTTTTATTTCTGCAGCGGGAGGGTTTAGAGCTGCATTAGGAGCTTTGGATGGGATTTTGGGGAGGAATTCTTCCCTGGGAGGGTGGGGAGGTTGCCGAGAAGCTGTGGCTGGAATTATCCAGGTCGTGGATGGCGCTTGGAGCAGGAGGTGTCTCTCGAAGATGATCTTCAAGGGACTGACTGACTGACTCTGTCAACGCCTTCCCCGCCGTTCTAATCCCGATTTTATCCTCGCTCTGCCCAGACCGCTGCGGCAAATGCCAGTTCGGGGCCATCTGCGAGGCGGAGACGGGGCGCTGCGTGTGTCCCACCGAGTGTGTCCCCTCGGCACAGCCCGTGTGTGGCACCGACGGCAACACCTACGGCAGCGAGTGCGAGCTGCACGTCCGCGCCTGCACCCAGCAGAAGGACATCCAGGTGGCCGCCCAAGGGGACTGCAGTGAGTGTGACAGCGTCCCCTTTGTCCCTCGTGTCGCTCCCGCTGCCGGCCTTGCGGGATGCTCAGCCCGGCTCTGATCGTCCGGAGTGTTTTTATTCTGTGGATTTGGTTACTCTCAAGCCTTCCCCCGAGGTTTTTCCCTTGTCTGGGTGATCTTCTTCCCTTTTGGTTTGGATTAATTTGGTGGTTTCAGGCTCTCCAGCAGGTTTTTAGCCCCAGCTGGTTCGGTTTCCCCCTCTGTGCCCCCTGTGTTATTTGTCTGAGCCAAGCAAAGAAATTGGATTAATGTCCATTGGGCCGAGTCAGGAATTAGGCTGAAAATGTGTTAACAGCCACCAGCAGAACGGAGAGCAGCGAGGGTCTGTTTGATCCTTCGGTGCCTTTCCCTCCCCTCCATCCCCTGGGGTTAATTCCTCTTTGTTCTGCGTTTCCTCCCCACTCCCCAGCCCCGGGAGCTGTCTGGGCTAATTTCTTAATGAATTAAAAGCCCTGCTTGGCTTCTTCATTAGGACAAAAGCTGTGATGGTTTGAGCCTCATAAAAACCTGTCCAGCTGGGGCTGGGTGTTCCAGCGGTGAGATCCTGCCTGGATTTGGGGAAGGATGAGCGAGGGTGGCAGATGACTCCCGGAATCAATGATTTAATGGGATTTTTTTCCCGGTGTCATGGAAGGAGCTGTCCCTGGAAGAGAGGGAATTGGAAATGCTCAGGGTGGCCATCCAGCCCTGGCAGAGTCTTTTAAATGAGCACTGATGTGACATTGGTGTCCCTGATGCCTTGTTGGGCTTACCTAAAACAGAGGCTAGACAAGGTTAAGAGAATAAAAGCAGTTGTATTTATTGAAGGGACTTCAGGTGCGTTCAGGGCAATCACAGCCCAGCCAGAGCTACACCCAAAATGGACAGCAGGTCATGGGGTTTTCATATTGTGTAGGTTTCTTATAAGGTCACAGGTTTTTCATATTCTCTAAGTTTTTTTTAAAAGCTCACAGGTTTTTCATACTTTATAACTTCTGTCCATTTGCACATCAGGGGTTAATCCTCCAATTACACCTTCAGCTAATGAAGTCAATTACCCCAAGTTTGCTCCCCCAGTTAATTCACTGTTGTTTACGTATCTCAGGGTCTGAGACAGTGAGGTGTCCTTGAGTTTTGGGCTTAGAGAGGACAAAAATAAAAAAAAGAGAACAGCAGCTTACCACCCTGTATGGAGTCCAGAGTTACACACTAAAAAATGACAGAATTACAGATCCATGGAAAATAAGAAGCTAAAATCCCTAACACATCAACCCCAGCTTCGTGCCACAGGGCTGGTGAGCCACCCAGGTGGCTGATGGTGTCCCTCCCTGTGTCCAGAGTCGTGTGGCAGCTCGGTGTGCTCCTTCGGCAGCCGCTGCGTGGCTGGGCAGTGCCTGTGCCCTCGCTGCGAGCGCCAGCCCCTCGCCCCGGTGTGTGGCACCGACGGTGTCACCTACGACAGCCCCTGCCAGCTGCAGGTGGCATCGTGCCAGCAGCAGAAGAGCATCGAGGTGGCCAGGACGGGACCCTGTGAGGATGGTAGGTTGTTCCTGCTTCTGCAGGGGTTGGGGGAAAGGGAGGGAGGAGAGAGGGATCGTGCACTGGGAGTGTCCCTGTGAGACCCCAAAACCCCAGAGCAGCAGGTAGAGTGCCAGCCACGCTTCCCTGTGGGACCCCAAAGTTGCCGAGGAGCAGGTAGAGTGCCAGCCACGCTTCCCTGTGGGACCCCAAAACCCCAGAGCAGCAGGTAGAGTGCCAGCCACGCTTCCCTGTGGGACCCCAAAACCCCAGAGCAGCAGCTCCTGTGCCAGCCCCCATCTAATTCCAACCTCCATTCCGCTATCCCAGCTTTTTCCAAACCTATCCAACCTTGGATGCTTCCAGGGATCCAGGGACAGCCACAGCTTCTCTTGGCCTCCTCATCCTCACAGGGAGCAATTCATTCCTTATATCCAACCTCAATTCCTTCCTTATATCCAACCTCAGTTTCCCCTCTGTCAGTTTGAAGCCGTTCCCCCTTGTCCTGTCTCCACATCCCTGGTAAATATTCCCTCTCCAAGGCCATCCCTGCCATCCTGGCCCCTGGCAGGGCTTGGAACTGGGTCATCTTTAAGGTCCCTTCCACCCCAACCCATCTCTATTGACTCAGCAGAGCTCCAGGGAAGCTTTTGGGGTCGGCTGTACCTTGCTGGGTGAGGCTAAAAACAGAAAACCCCGCTGAGTTTTCCCATTTGAGGGAAAGCTGTGGATTCCTGCTGGCACCCAAAGCTGCCAGCTGTGGGAGCTGAGATTGCCTGGCTCGTGTCACACGTGGTGGGAGAGCTGGGAAGGACGTCAGAGCAGGGCAGAGCTGAGAGGGGAAGAGAAGACAGAACAGGGTGTTTGATCACAGCCCTCCTCGGGGGATTTCAGGTTGCTGTCCCTCTGGAAGAGGAGCCTGAATAATTCTGTGTGTAATGCCAAAGCCCAGCCTTTGATCACTCCATTAAAAGGGCCAGGTTCCCCTTCCCCCCTCTCGCTTTCCCCTTTGCAGCCTTTGAAATCAGCCACAGCTCTGCTGCTGCTGCTGCTGGAGCTCCGAGCATCCTGCAGAGCTCAGCCAGCCTGGGATGGACCTGGGATTTCAAACCTCTGAACCCCAAATCACAGCCAGGCTGAGATGGCTCAGGGATTTCAAACCCAACTTGTGACCCCAAATCACAGCCAGGCTGGGATGGATCTGGGATTTCAAATCTCTTCTGATCCCAAATCACAGCCAGGCTGGGATGGATCTGGGATTTCAAATCTCTTCTGATCCCAAATCACAGCCAGGCTGGGATAGCTCTGGGATTTCAAACCTCTTCTGATCCCAAATCACAGCCAGGCTGGGATGGCTCTGGGATTTCAAACTCTCCCAAACCCAACTTGTGACCCCAAAGCACAGCCAGGCTGAGATGGATCAGGGATTTCAAACTTCTCCCAAATCCAAATTTCTGAACCCAAATCCAGCCCTTTCTCTGCTCCACTTCAGCACCACAACCTCCCTGTGTGTGATGGGTTTGGGATGTGGGAAAATGAGCTGGATCAAAGCACGGAGTGGAACTGTCACCAAACTGAGTGGCAGCTGTCCCTCCTGGCAGCCGGGTGACCACAGGGTCCTGGTTTGGTTCCTGCTGTGGCAGGAGGAGCTCAGGCCACCTGCTCAAGGCCCTCTGCAGCTTTATTGTCACATCCCTGTGTCAGATCTGCCTTGTCCAAGGGACACGGATCTTCCTGAGGCCCAGGAATCGAATCCCACTCTAGAT
This sequence comes from Grantiella picta, assembly GCA_013397955.1. NCBI lineage: Eukaryota > Metazoa > Chordata > Aves > Passeriformes > Meliphagidae > Grantiella > Grantiella picta. The sequence continues at coordinate 16,628 of VZRM01000348.1, read as the reverse complement.
GGTGCAGGATTTTGGGGTCGAAAGGTTAAACCTGCTGAGGTTTGGCTGGGTCTGGAGGGCTTTGTCCCCATGCCCTGTGTGTCCCCATGTCCCCGTGGCGCTGTCCTTGTCCCCAGAGTGCGGCTCGGGGGGCTCTGGCTCGGGGGATGGCAGTGAGTGCGAGCAGGAGCGCTGCCGGCAGTTCGGCGGCTGGTGGGACGAGGACGCCGAGGACGAGCCCTGCGTGTGTGACTTCACCTGCCTGGCCGTGCCCCGCAGCCCGGTGAGCCCTGTCCCCCTGCTGTCCCCTCCCCGGGCTGGGGACCCTGTCCCAGGGCTGTCCCGAGCTGTCCCCTCGCTGTGCCGGCAGGTGTGTGGCTCTGACGGTGTCACCTACGCCAACGAGTGCGAGCTGAAGAAGACGCGCTGTGAGAAACGCCAGGAGCTCTTTGTCACCAGCCAGGGAGCCTGTCGGGGTGAGTCCCCCGGTCACCCTCCTGGCTGGGGGTGTCCCCGGGTGTGTCCCCAAGGGCAGCCACCCCTCCTGACTGGACATGTCCCCGGGTGTGTCCCCGGGTGTGTCCCCAGGTGTGTCCTTTCCCTGGGGACACCAGGAACTGCTGGCTGATGCCACCCCATTGTCCCTGTTTGCTGTCCCCACTGCACTGCTCCTGTCCTTTCCCTGGCTGAGGCTTGGACCTCATCTCCCGTTCCCAGCATTTTCCCAAGGATTTGGGGAATTCTGCCGGATCCATGCACACCTCCCATTCCCAGTGTTTTCCCAAGGATTTGGGGAATTCTGCCGGATCCATGCACACCTCCCATTCCCAGCATTTTCCCAAGGATTTGGGGAATTCTGCCGGATCCATGCACACCTCCCATTCCCAGCGTTTTCCCAAGGATTTGGGGAATTCTGCTGGATCCATGGACACATCCCGGGTGCTGCAGTGACCCGAGTGTCCCTGTCTCCCCCACAGCCGTGGCCACCACGCCGCCACCCCTGCTGGTCCTGCACTGCAGCCAGACTGTCTACGGCTGCTGCCCGGACAATGTCACCCAGGCGCTGGGAGTGGGAGCTGCCGGATGTCCCAGTGAGTGATGGAGGTCCCTGGGGACAAAGGGACCTTCGGGGGGCTGGCAGAGCAGGTGGGGGAGGATTTGGGGTGCTGTCCCGGGGAGCTGAAGCTGGATAAGGGGGGAAACAGCTGGATAAGGGGGAAAGGGCTGGATAATGGGAAAAGCGGCTGGATAAGGGGGAAACAGCTGGATAAGAGGGGGAAATGGCTGGATAATGGGGAAACCAGCTGGATAATGGGAAAAGCGGCTGGATAAGGGGG
>VZRM01000345.1:0-10104 GCA_013397955.1 Grantiella picta | reverse complement strand
ATTTTGGGGGATTTTGGGAAGATCTGAGTGGAATTGGGGGATTTGAGTAGATCTGAGGGGATTTTGGGGGAATCGGAGAGGATTTGGTGGTTCTGAGGCAGTTTTTTTTGTGTTTTAAGGCAGTCTGGCGTGAATTTGGCGTTCTGAGGCAATTTTTCGGGGGCTTTAGATCAGTCTGGGGTGGGTTTTGGGGTCCTGAGGCAGTTTTTTGGGGAATTTGGGGTTCTGAGAGTTTTTGATGGATTTGGGGTTCTGAGGCTGTTTTGGGGGGATTTGGGGTTCTGAGAGTTTTTGATGGATTTGGGGTTCTGAGGCAGTTTTGGGGGGATTTGGGGTTCTGAGAGTTTTTGATGGATTTGGGGTTCTGAGGCAGTTTTGGGGGGATTTAGGTTGAATTTGGGGTTCTGAGGCAGTTTTTGGAGTTTTTAGGTCAGTCTGGGGTGGATTTGGGGTTCTGAGGCACTTTTGGGATGAATTTAGGGTTCTGAGGCACTTTTGGGGGTTCTGAGGTGGTTTTTTTGGGGCAGATTTGTGGTTCTGAGGCAGTTTTGGGGTGATTTGGGGCCCTGAGTCAGTTGTTGGGGTATTTTAGAGTTCTGAGTTCCTTTTTTTAGGAATTGGGGTATCTTTGGCAGATACAGGTCTCCCAAAGCCTCAAAATCCTTATTTTTCCCCCAATTTTTGCTCAGCCATGGCAGTGCAGGAGCCTCGGCCCAACCACACCATCTACATCAACAACCTCAACGAGAAGATCAAGAAGGATGGTGAGCAGCAGCTGGGGACCAAAATGTCACCAAATGTCCCCAAATATTCTCAGTGATGTCATCCCACTATCCTCAAATGTCACCATATGTCCCCAAAATGTCCCCAAATATTCTCAGTGATGTCATCCCAATGTCACCAATGTCCCCAAAATGTCCCAAAATATTTTTAATTGTATCATCCTAATGTCCCCAATATCCCCAACATCCCCTAAATGTCCCCAGATGTTCCCAAAACATTTTCAATCATGTAATCTCAATGTCCCTTAATGTCCCCAAATATTCTCAATTATATTTTCCCAATGCCCCCAATATCCCAAATGTCTTCAATGTCCCCAAATATCTTCAAAATGTCCTCAATGTCACCAAATGTCCCCAAAATGTCCCCAAATGTCCCCAATGATATTTTCCTAATGCTCTAAATGTCCCCAAAACGTCCCCAAATGTCCTGAAATATTCTCAACGATGTCATCCCGCTATCCTCAAATGTCCCCAGAATGTCTCCAAATGTCCCAAAATGTCACCAATGATGTCTTTCCAATGTCCCCCGGTATCCCCCAATGTCCCCCAATATCCCAAATATCCCCAAATCCACTACATGTCCCCAATATTCCCTAAATGCCCCAAATATCCCCAATGTCCCCAAATTCCCCAATGTCCCCAAATGTCCCAGTATCCCAAATATCTTCAAATGTTCCCAACATCCCCAATGTCCCCAAATCCCCCAACATCCCCAATATCCCAATGTCCCTAATGTCCCCAATTTCCAGAAAATGTCCCCAAATATTCTCATTTATGTCCTCCCAATGTCCCCAAAATGTCCCCAAATCACCCCAGATTGTCCCAAAATATCCACAGTGATGTTCTCCCAACATCCCAAATATCCCCAAAATCCCCAATGTCCCCTAAATGCCCCAAATATCCCCAGTGTCCCCAAATTCCTTAAATGTCTGAAAGGTCCCCCAATGTCTCCAAATCCCCCAAATGTCCCCAATATCCCCCAATGTCCCCACTGATGTCCCCAATGTCCCCACTGTCCCCATTAATGTCCCCATTGCTGTCCCCTGTGTGTGGCAGAGCTGAAGAAGTCGCTGTACGCCATCTTCTCGCAGTTCGGGCAGATCCTGGACATCCTGGTGTCGCGCAGCCTCAGGATGAGGGGACAGGCCTTCGTCATCTTCAAGGAGATGAGCAGTGCCACCAACGCCCTGCGCTCCATGCAGGGCTTCCCCTTCTACGATAAACCCATGGTGAGACAAAAGTTTGGGGGAAAAACCTAATTTTGGGAAAAAAACTGCAAGTATCTAGGAAAAAACCACAAATTTCTAGGGAAAAAGGTGAAATTTGGCTGTAAATCCACCTAAAATCCAAGCTGGAACACAACAATTCTTCCCCTTCTACGATAAACCCATGGTGAGACACGGGCCTGGGGGGGAAAAACCTAAATTTTGGGAAAAAACCGCGAATTTGTAGGAAAAAAACTGTGATTTTCTGGGAAAAAAAGGCGAATTTCTAGGAAAAAAAGGTGAATTTCTAGGGAAAAAAGGTGAAATTTGGCTGTAAATCCAATCTGGAACACAACAAATCTTCCTTTTCTATGATAAACCCATGGGGAGACAAGAGTTTGGGGGAAAAAACAGGGATTTAGGGAAAAAAGGTGAAATTTGGGGAAAAAATGTGATTTTCTAGGAAAAAACCCCAAAATTTGGTTATAAATATACCCAAAATCCTCTCTGAACAACTCAGGTTACACCCTTTCTACGATAAACCCATGGTGAGATGGAATTTGGGGGAAAAATGAGGGTTTTTGGGAAAAAAAGTGAAAATTTTGGGAAAAACCACACATTTCTAGGAAAAACCCATTAAATTTGGCTGTAAATCCACCTAAAATGCAACCTGGAACACAACAAATCTTCCCTTTCTATGATAAACCCATGAGGAGATTGGATTTTGGGGGAAAAATGGGAAATTTTGGGAAAAAAATGCAAAATTCTGGGGAAAATGCGAAATTTGGCTGTAAATTGACCCAAAACCCACTCTGAACATGTCAGGATTCAGAGTAAAATTTATTCTCAACTACCATTTCTATGATAAACCCATGGTGAGATGAGATTTTGGGGAAAAACCACAAAATTTTGGGGAAACACTAATTTCTAGGAAAAAAGATGAAATTTTGGGAAAAATCACGAAGTGTTTCTTGTAAAGCCACCCAAAATCCACTATGAACAACTCAGGATAAATCCTTTCTACGATAAACCCATGGGGAGACAGAATTTTGGGGGTAAAATGAGGAATTTTGGGGGAAAAATGTGAAATTTTTGGAAAAAATGCGAAATTTTGAGAAAAATCTGGAATTTCTAGGCAAAACCCCCAAAAATCTACCCAGGAATAGCCAAAATTTCTTGAAAAACCCCAAAAATTCAACGACAGATTTTCCTTTTCTGTGACAAGGTGACAATGGTGAGACAAAATTTCCTCCCAAAACCCCCCAAATTCCCTCAGAATTTCCCTCAAAATCCCCCAGAATTTTCCCCCAAACATCCCAAAATCCCGAAAAATCCCAAATTTTCCCAAAGTTTCCCCAATCCAGCACTTCCAAAACCTCAAGAGCGACTCAGAGATCATCGCCAAGATGAAAGGGAAATTCCATCCTGGAACCCCAAATCTGCCAAAATATCCCCCAAAAATCCCCCTGGAATCACCCAAATTCCCTCAGAAATTCCCCAAAATCTTTCTGGAACTTCCTAAAATCTCTTGGAATTCTCAAAATTGATCCAAAAACCCCAAAATCCCTCCTCGAATCCCCAAATCCCTGTTGAAATTCCCCCAAATCCCTCGGAATTTCCCTCAAAATCCCTCTGAATTTCCCCAAATGCCCCAAAAATCGCCCAAAATCCCCTAAAAGTCCCAAATTTCTCTAAAAACTCCCCCAAATTTTTCTAAATTTCCCCCAAAATCCCCCAAAAATCCCAAAATTCCTCTCAGAAGTCTCTCAAAATCCCTGGAAATTTCCCCCAAAAGCCCAAAATCCTTCAAAATTTCCCCTAAAAACCCCTAAATCCATCTTTAATTTTCCCCTAAAATCCCCCAAATTCCCTCAGAATTTCCCCCAAATCCCTCCGAAAACCCCCCAGAAAACAAACAAAAAAAAACCCAAAAAATTCCAAAAAAATCCCAAAATATCCCCACAAAAACCCCCAAAAAATTCCTAAAATCTCAAAATTCCCAACTTTCCTCGAATTCCCCACTCCAGCGGATCCAGTACGCCAAGTCAGACTCGGACATCATTGCCAAGATGAAGGGAACGTTTGTGGAACGAGAGAGGGACAGAGAAAGAGACAGGAAGAAGGAGAAGAGGAAGGCCAAGGGGGCAGAGAACCCTGCAGGGAACCCCAAAAAGAGTGGGGCGGCAAACCCGGCCAACCCCGCTGCACAGACTGTGCCCGTGAGTCACCCCAAACTGGGAATTTGGGGGATTTTTGGGAGTTTTTTTTGATTTTTTGGGGAATTTTATTATTTGGGATTGGGATTTGTGGGATTATTTGGGGTTTTCTTGGGATTGGAAATTAATGGGATTTGTGGGATTCTTTTGGGGTTTAATAGAATTTTGGAGTTCTTTCGGGATTTAATGGGATTTGTGAGATTCTTCTGGGCTATTTTGGGATTTGGGATTGGATGGGATTTGTGGGATTCTTTTGGGGTTTAATGAGATTTGGGATTGTAGTTGAATGGGATTTGTGGGATTTATTTGGATTTGTTGGGGTTTGGGATTTAATGGGGATTTTGGGTTTTATTTGGGTTTTTTTGTGTTTGAGATTTAATGGGATTTGTGGAATTATTTGGGATTTTTGGGGGGGATTGAGATTTAATGAGATTTATGAGATTATTTGGGGTTTTTTTGGAATTGGGATTTAATGGGATTTAGTGGGATTTGGGATGGGGATTTATGGGATTCCTTTGGGATTTTCCCTTTCCTTTGGGTGTTTCCCTTTCCTTTGGGTTTTTTAAAATTCTCTCGCCTTTAGGACTTTCACTGTATTCTGTTCACTGTATTTATGATATTTTTGGGGTATTTTGGGGTTTCAGGGTCTGCCCATGGCTCAGCCGCCGCGGCTGCTCCCTCACCTGGCAGCAGCTCAGCCTCCCTACATCCCTCCACCGGGAATGATCCCTCCGCCGGGGATGAACCCGCAGGGGATCGCAGCTGGGGCTCTGGCACCCCAAACCGGGATCAACCCCATGGGGACACCTCAACCTGTGAGTTATAGGGAATTTTAGAGGGTTTCTAGGGCATTGGGGTCACAGGGATTCCTGCTGCACCTCTGAACCCGCAGGCTGGGATCAACCCCATGGCCACACTGCAGCCTGGAAGTTATGGGGGATTTATAGGACTTTATAGAGAATTTATGGGATTTCATACTATTTTATTGGGATTTTTTGCAATTTTATTGGGATTTTTTATTATTTTATAGGGAATTTATCGGGACTTTATAGGATTTATAGAGAATTTATGGAATTTTATAGGGTTTTATTGGGGTTTTATGGGATGTTACGGGATTTTATAGAGAAATAATGGGATTTTACAAAGGATTTATAGAATTTTATAGATTGGATTTTATAGAGATTTTGTAGAGAATTCATGGGATTTTATAGAGATTTTGTAGAGAATTCATGGGATTTTATAGAGATTTTGTAGAGAATTTATGGGATTTTATAGGATTTTATAGAGGATTTATGGGATGTTATAGAGAATTTATAGGATGCTATAGAGGGTTTATGGGATTTTATTAAGTATAGGGAATTTTTAGGGCTTTATAGTATTTTATAGAGAAATTATAGAATTTTATAGCATTCATAGGAATTTATAGAAAGTTTATGGGGTTTTATAGGGTTTTATAGAGATTTTGTAGCATTTAATAGGATTTTATAGAGAATGTATGGGATTTTACATGGGATATATGAGGTTTCTGTGGGATTTCGTGGGATTTCTGTGGGATTTTTCTCCTCCAACCCCCACATAGGATTTTTGTGCTAAATTCCCAAAATTTTAGGATTTCCAACCCCCATTTTCTCTCTCCAGCTGTCGGAAAATCCTCCCAACCACATCCTCTTCCTCACCAACCTCCCCGAGGAGACCAACGAGCTGATGCTGTCCATGCTCTTCAACCAGTGAGAGAATTGGGGAAAAACGGGAATTTGGGGAAATCCTGAATTTGGGAATGCTGGGAGGGGGAATTGGGGGATTTGAGGTTTTTGGGGAGCTTTGAGTTGTTTTGGTTGGGTTTTGGGAATGTTGGATTTTTGGGGCATTTTTCCGATTTTCACTGGGATTTTTTGGAATTTCATGGAATTCCAAATTCCCACTCTCTAAAATCCCATTTATTCCCATTTTTCCCAGTTCCTGGGTTCCCAGGGTTCAAGGAGGTGTGCCTGGTCCCGCGCAGACACGACATCCCTGAGCCCTTGGAACAGGATTTTTAATGGGATTTTTAAGGGACTTTAATGGGATTTTTCATGGGATTTTTTATAGGATCTTTATGGGATTTTTGTTGGGATTTTGAGTGATTCCAGTGTTATTTTAGTGAATTTTAATGGGATTTCTATGGGATTTTTGCAGATTTTTCTGGTATTTTTTTAAATTTCAAGTTTCAAAGCCCCAAAATCCGATTTTCTCTTTTTTTCCCCCAATTTCCCAGGTTCCCAGGGTTCAAGGAGGTCTGTCTGGTCCCGGGCAGACACGACATTTGATGGAATTTTTATGGGATTTTGATGGGATTTTTAATGGGGCTTTTTGTGGCATTTTTAATGGGATTTTAGTAGGATTTTTTATAGGCTCTTTGTGGGATTTTAATGGAATTTTGAGGGATTTTATTCGTATTTTAGTGGATTTTAATGGGATTTTTGTGGGAATTTGTCCAATTTTCACTGGGATTTTTTGGGATTTCAATCTCCACTCCCCAAAATCCCATTTTCTCATCTTTTTTCACATTTTTTCCCAGGTTCCCCGGGTTCAAGGAGGTCCGTCTGGTTCCAGGCAGACACGACATTGCCTTTGTGGAGTTCGACTCGGAGGTGCAGGCAGGAGCAGCCCGGGAAGCTCTGCAGGGATTTAAAATCACCCAGAGCAACGCCATGAAGATCTCCTTCGCCAAAAAGTGACCCAAAATATCCCAAATTCACCCCAAAATCACCCCTGAGCCACTGTCCCTTTGCCCTGCCCCAGGTAAGTCTGGCTCTGCTCTGGGCAGTGAAAAATACACTTTTTTTGGCCCAAAAGTCCCCCTTTTTTTGCCCTAAATTCACTTTTTTTGGTCCAAAATTCCCTTTTATTTCCCAAATGTCCTTTTTTTAGCCCCAAATTTCCTTTTTTTTAATCCTAAATTCCCTTTCTTTGCCCCAAATTCCCATTTTCCCACCCCAAAATTTCATTTTCCTATCCCAAATTCTCCTTTTTCCACCCAAAATTCTTTCTCCATCCCAAATCTCTCTTTCTTCACCCAAAATCTCCTTCACTAAAAAGTGATCTAAAAATCCCCAAATTCACCCCAAAATCACCCAAAATCCTTCTCTCTCCTCCCTGCCCAGGGAAGTCTGGGTCTGCTCTGGGCACCTAAAATAGTTGGATTTTTGCCCAAAATTCCCTTTTTTTTCCACTAAAATTCCTCTTTTTTTGATCTGAAATTCACTTCTTTTGTCCAAAATTGCATTTTTTTTCACCATAAATTCCTTTTTTTCCCACCAAAAATTATCTCTTTTTGGTCCTAAATTCACCCTGAATTCCAACTTTTTTGTCCTAAATTTGCTCTTTTTTGCCCAAAACTGACTTCTTTTCACCCTAAAGTCCATTTTTTTGGCCCAAAAATCCCTTTCTTTGGTTTGAAATTCACTTTTTTTTGTCTGAAATTCCCTTTTTTCATCCTACATTTCCTTTTTTTGTCCAAAATTCCCCTTTTTTTTCACCCCAAATTTCCTTTTTTTCATCCAAAATTTTCTTTTTTCATCAAAAATTTCTTTTTCCAACCCAAATTCCCATTTTCTCCTCCCAAAATCTCCTTTTCCACCCCAAATTCTCATTTTTCCACCTCAGATTCTCCTTTTTCACCCAGAATTCTCACCCAAATCTCCCTTTCCTCCCTAAAATCACCCAAAATCCTTTTTCCTCTTTCCCTGCCCAGGTAAGTTTGGCTCTGCTTTGGGCATCGAAAAATTCTCATTTTTTCACCTAAAATTTCCTTTTTTTCCACCAAAAAAGATCTTTTTTTGGTTCTAAATTGCCCAGTTTTGGCCCAAAATTCACTTCTTTTGTCCAAAATTCCCCTTTTTTGGTCCAAATTTCACTTTATTTTGTCCAAAATTTCTCTTTTTTGGTCATAATTTTCTGCTTTTTTATCCAAATTCCCTCTTTTTAATCCCAAATTTCCTTTTTTTATCACACATTTCCTTTTCATCATACTGAAATCTCCTTTCCCACCCGAAATTCTTCTTTCCTCACCCAAAATCTTTCTGTTCTCCTCCCCTCTGCTCTGGGCATTGAAAAATTCTCTTTTTTCATCCCAAAGTCCTCTTTTTTTTGCCCTAAACTCACTTATTTTGCTCTGAAGTTCACTTTTTTAAATTGGGAATTTCCTTTTTTTCACCCTAAATTCCTTTTTTTTTGCCTAAATTCATTTTTTTTGCCCCAAATTCCCTTTTTTTCCCCCTAAACTCACTTTTTTTTTAATCTGAAATTCCCTTTTTTCCCCTAAATTCCATTTTCTTCACCTCAAATTCCCATTTTTCCATCCCAGGTTCTCATTTTTCCACCCCAATTCACCTTTTTCATCCCAAATTCTCCTTTTCTAACCCCAAATTTTCCTTTTTCTATTCGAAGTTCTCCTTTTTCACTCCAAATCCTCTTCATCATCCCAAATTCTTCATTTCCACCCAAATCCTCATTTTTCACCCAAAATTCGCATTTTTCACCCCAAATTCCCATTTTCCACGCAAAATTTCCAATTTTTCACCCAAAATTCCCAATTTTCCACCTTTTTCTAGTCCAAATTCCCAATTTTCCACTCCAAAATTCCCAATTTTTTCCAAATATTGGGGTTTTTCCAGAGTCTCAGCAGACATTGCACCTGGAATCTCTCTGACCCCAAAATTCCCCATTTTTCACCCAAATTCCCGATTTTTCACCCAAAATTCCCAATTTTTTGCCCAAAATTCCCAAATGTTTTGGGGTTTTTTTGGGTTTTTCCAGAGTCTCAGGAGACATTGCACCTGGAATTTCCCTGACCCCAAAATTCCCATTTTTCACCCATAATTCCCAGATTTTGGGGTTTTCCAGAGTCTCTCAGCAGACATTGCACCTGGAATTTCCCTGACCCCAAATAAAATCCCAAATAAAATCCTGATGTGAATTCCCAGCTCTGGAGTGATTATTTTGTGGCTTTTTGGGGCATTTTTGGTTTTTTTTTTTTTAATTTTTAGGGTTTTTTGGGAGGTTTTGGGGTCCAGGGGGCAGGAGGGGTTGGGGGTTTAAGGTTTTTGGGGTTTGAGCCCAAAATTTAGGGATTTTAGGGAATTTTACCCCAAATTTGGGGATTTTGGGGGTTTAGACTCCAAAATTTAGGGGTTTTGGTGGATTTGACCCAAAATTTGGGGTTTTGGTGTTTGAAGTTTGGGGATTTGATCTCAAAATTTTGGGATTTGATACCATATTTGGGGATTTTGGGTGATTTGAGCCGAAAATTTGGGGATTTTGGGGATTTAACCATAAAATTTAGGAATTTTGGGATATTTAACCCCAAAATTTGGGATCAGAAATTGTAATTTTGGCTCCAGTATGATTTTTTGGGGTGGAAAGTCCCAATTTTTCTCCTTTTAGGTTTTTTTAATTTCATTTCCAGCTGAGACTTCGCAGAATCTTCGATTGTTTTGGATTTAATAAAAAGTAATTCAATAAAAAATCCAAAATTGATCAAAATCGTCTCAATTTTTGGGTGGGGGAGGGGAAAGAGCCCTCCTGGGTTTTCCCTTTTTTACTTTATTTTTCGGTTTTTTCTCATTTCTTTAATTTTCTTTAATTTTAAACTAAAATTAATTTAATTTTCTTTAATTTTTCCCAAAATCCCCCTTTTTCCCCCATTTTTCCTGATTCCCCCATTTTTTCCCATTTTCCCCAAATTTTCCATTTCCCCCCTTTTTTTCCCAAATTCCCCCATTTTTTTCTCCAAATTCCCTCTTTTTCCCTGTTTCTCCCGCTTTTTCCAAATTCCCATTTTTTCACAAATTCCCCTATTTTTTCCCCCAGTTTTTTCCCAAATTCCCCTTTAATTGGTTTTATTCCCATTTCCCCCATTTT
>VZRM01000344.1:387143-401926 GCA_013397955.1 Grantiella picta | reverse complement strand
CATCCCATCCCAAATCCCATCATATATCCCACCCTGCATCTCATCCCACATTCCACCCTGTATCCCATCTCATATCCCATCTCATATCCTACTCTGAATCCCATCCCATCCCATATACCACCCTAAATTTCATCCCACCTCTTACCTCCTCACCATGATACCCCCAGTGGCCCCCAGTGCCAACCCGGTGATTCCCAGCCCTGCCCAGTTCCCAGCTGATCCTCCAGCACTGCCTCGGAGCACCTGGAACACCCCCATCCAGGCAGGTGTGGGGGCTATGGGATGGCTGGGGAGGTTGTGATGATGCAGGACGTGTCAGGTCCCCAGTGGGGACATTCCCCAGTGCTGCAGCTCAGGTAATGAGTTAGTGTTAACGAGCCCATAATTAATTTTAATTTCCTTCAGCGATGCCAAGCACTCACCCTCCTCGGCAGCCAGGAAATGGTGAAACCAGAGTAGGGGTAAAGTTCCCAAACCTCCCCTAAGCCACCCCCAAATGGCTCAGTGGGCTTAGCTGCCCAAAACACCCTGAATTAACCCCGGGTGCTCTGCCAGGGACACCAAACACGCCTAGCTGGGGACACCTGGTCCCACCCCTGGCTCAGTTTCTCCTGCACTGCCTGCACCCTGCATCCCTTGTGACCACAGCTCCCTCCTGAATTTGGCTGCAGGTTCCCGAGCAGAGCCCAACAAAGGCACCTGGCCATTACTGCATGGGGGATTTGGCTCCAGAGCAGGATTTGAGGAGGGAGACAGGGTGGAGAGGCAGAGCAGGGGTCTAAGGGGAGCTTTTTTGGGAGCAGCTAAGGCTGGGGAAACTATCCAGGTGAGGATGTCTCCACAACGGGCAATGCTCTGCTCCCTGAGGGAGGACAGACTCAGGAACCTAACTGCTGCCAGCACCACCAACCCAAAATCACTCCATCTCTCACCTTCCTCCATCCCTGTGCACAGGGTTGAGGTGGCAGCAGGCCACGGGAACAAATCCAGCTGGGGAAGACATGGTGCCCAGTGCAAACAGGGTGGAGGGCGTGAGCATCCCCTATCCACAAGGATTAAACAACAGTTTGGATTTGTTTGCCACTGTCTGCTGTGCAAAATCTGCATCCTGCACCCATTATCCATGTAGGGACTACACAAACAAGTGGCCATATGCTGGACCTGTGTCTCTGTTAAACTCCAACCAAGCAGTGGGGCTGAATTTGGGAGGTGCAGCCCCTGGAGCACTGCCAGGGCCACTGCTGCCTCCCCCTGCTCCTACCTTTGTCCCTGCCACATCCCCCCGGGGCTGACAGCAGATGTCACCTCCTAGAAGGAACCTCCTGCATGGTCAGGGCTATTCCTGGTTTAATGCCGGAGGGCAAAGACAGCCCATGACAGGAAAATCCAGCATCGCCAGGGTGAGCCCGTGCCCTTTGCAGCACCATTATCTTCCCAACACCCCGCAGCGTCCGCAGCGCTGAATAATGCATCAGGTCCTGGGAAACAAAGAAGATGAGGGATGAAAAAAGCAGCACAGGGAGACCCTGGCATGGGGGGGACAGCAGCCCTGTGGGGCTTCCTGGGTTTGGCCAGGAGCCAGGGCTTTGTAGCAGGACCACACCAGGGTTTGACCAGTAGTCTGGGAGAACAGCAGTGGGAGATGGAGCACAGCTCAGCCCAGAGTGCAGGATCCCAGCCAGAGAGCTGGCACGGGTAGCAAACAGCCAGAAACACACCTGGAATGGGATGGAGAAAGGCAACAGCCATCCAGGTAGGAAAAATCGAGAAAGGCAGGAAGAAAAAGCTGCCAGGCAGGCAGGGAGCTGAGGGGTGAAGCCACGAGAGCAGCGAGAAGGAGTGATCTGGTGGAGAACAAAAGGGGAGAGATGGAAGGAGCAGAAGGGTCGGTAATTGCAAGCAAACAGGCAGAGCCAGCCACGGCTGGGGGGAGAGGAGGAAAATCATCACTTGAAAGAAACCGAGGATTTGGGAAAGAGAAGGAGAAAGAAAAGGCGATAAATAATTAAAGGAGATCAAACGAGGCAGGCAGTAGAACAGGCCTAATTGCAAGGATTTGCGCTGAGCTTCGACATCTCCAGCAGCCTCCTCCTGACGCAGAAGAAAGGGCGGCCGGGAGTGGTGGTGCCGTGCGGGAACGTGCTGCTGGCGCGGCACAGGCAGGAGCCCCTGATCAAAGCCTGGCGCTGGCTTTCATGGTGCTCAGCAATCCCGACCACGCAGTGGGGGAAGAAAATGCCAGAAAACAGAGGGGCAAAGCAAAGGCATGAAGGGGAAGTGGCTGAGGGGCACTGGGACCCCGTGAGGACCCAGGGTGCGATGGGGACGGGGCATGGGAACAGCCCCACACGTGCCCAGGGTGACCTTGGGCCATTCGATCCTGGCCCGGTGGCTGGAGGCTCCCATCGATTTGGGCTTGCCAAATCGATTTGGCCACGTGGCTCAGTTCAGTGCTGGGGTGGGTTTCCTGCTCCCCCAGGGTTCCCTAACTCTCCTAGCCCTCGGCAAGGGTTTTTCTTCCCCGGGGATTTGTTGGGTCACTGTTTGAAGCCGGGGGAAATGCTCTGTACCTGTGCTGTGCTGCAGTGGTACCCACCTCCCTCGGCTCATCCAGGAGCTTTCTGCTTTCCTTGGCACTTCCTGACCCAGAGGTAACAAGTCCAGGAGGAAAGAATGATCCAGGGCTGCCCTCCCAGTCTACAAGCACCTCTGAGCAGTCACTCATCACCAGATCCATCCTTTGCTTTTACGAACCCAAAGGGCAAACCTTCCCAGAGCATCACCCAGCGTGGGAGAAGCAGAGACCTGCCACTGTCTCAGTCCCCAGCTGCATCCTGCCCCATGTCCAGTGCCCACAGTCTCATCCGTGACCCCATCCAATCTGTCCCAGTGTCCCCGGAGTCCCCACAGGCAGCAGGTGACAGGGATGGGCGGTGTGGTGGCAGAGCTCAGCTTGAGCGTACTAACCTCTCCTAACAGGCAATCAAATCCCTGCCCCGGCAGGACTCCCTGCATATTAATTGCACTGCGTTATCCAGCCATCTGTTCCCACAGCCAGGAAAAGAGCAGTCCCTTTGGTCTCCTTTATTAACAGGTTTCCCTGTAAATGCAAACAAACCCTCCCGCCTCGGCGCCGCTCTCCAGCTCTGCTTTGAGGCACCCAGGAGGGAAGTGGGAGCTCTCGGGCATTTCAGTAAATCAAGAGCAGGGAATGCAGAAGTGGTGATTTCACACCGCCTCTGGCCAGGCGGCAGGGGAGGGGGAAGAGGCCTCTGCAAAGCCAGATCTGCAGATGAGATGGTTTGTGATGCTCCTGCTCACGTCAAAGCCCCTTGCCCTCATCCTGCAAGGGAAGGGGGAAGCTGAGCTGACTGTGGGGGAGATCTGCCTGCACCCTCAGCCATGTCCAACCAACCTCAGGGTGTATTTGCACCTGTCCTTTCCCCATTCCTGGGCAGAGGATGCTCTGCCTGCTGTGAATTGCCAGCCCCAGCAAAGTGAACCTGAGCACATCCCAATGTTGGTGGTGCAGTTGCTGGGCGGCCCAGGGCAGGGAAAGGGCAGCAACAGCTCCGTCCTGACACCTTTTGTAGGGGAGCAATCACTGGACATTGTGAATTTTGGAGGTGAGCTCCTCAGAGAGGGCAATAGCTACCCAGCATCTTTCTGAAGCACCTCCAGCCCCTTCAGTCCCTCTAGTTTTGCTCTTTTGCTGGAGCTGGGAAGGTAGCCAGCTTTGGCAAGGCAGAGGCTGCACTAAACTATTGTTGTTTCTTCTGTTTCTCCTAAATATCACCGAAATGCCATGGATTGTCCTCAGGCTCAGCCATGCCTGCTGCAGCTGTACCAGCCTTACCCAAAGGCAAGTGGCTGCTGCCATCTCCCACTCTGGGGTGAGATGGGGCTTGGGGGGGAAGGTCTGTATCCCCACACCAAAGCAGAGCCAGGAAGGGAAAACACTTCCCAGGAATAAGGAACACAGTTCTGCCAGATGAAGATCCCCAGGACAGTGATGATCAGAATGAGACCTGAGTGATACCCTTCAGCATTTGCTTTCCTCCTTGTTCTATCCTTTCCTGAATTTAACAGGCAGCTCCAGCAGCATGGGAGCAGCAGGTGGGCTCGAGTGACCTGACATATGGCCATCTGGAGAATCTTTATTTATTACTCTCCACACACATCTCCTCTGTATCTTGACATCTGCGCTCCAGCGCGGAGCTGGGCTGCCCGAGGAGGTGGCAGCTCTGTGTGCAGAAATGATGCTGCAGGGCAAGAGGTGCTTAGAGACCATCAAGATCAAAGTCTGCTCAGTAAAAAAAGATGAAACCCAAAAGATCTGCACAGGGCAGGTTTTCTACCTCCTCCTGACCTGGTCACTCCCCTCTACAGGAGGTAAAAACAAAGGCTGCCAGCACTGGAGCGCTGTGACTCAGCAAGGCAGCCCTGCTGCAGAACTTACAGGAGAGAGGATGAAGGTCATGTCTCAGAGACACAGCACCAGGAAACAACTTCCAGGGCAGACTGTTGGCTTATCTGGGTATACCCAGCTGATTCCTACTCCTCCTGAGGAGTGTATGCCCCAGATCCCTTCCTCCTCCAGGGAATCTGCTCAGAGAGAAGGGGTGCGATGTCCCACACCTTTACAAACCACCTCCAATCTTCAGAGGGATTGTTACCACAGAGTATGTGCTACCCACACTGCACTGCTCACCACAGGGACAGCACGAGTGACCCAGCAGGGAACACTGACACAAGTCCATTTCTCACCTTTAGCCAACGTCCTTCTGACCTCTGACTTCACTGCAGAAAGCCACAAGAAGGGAGCCTTGCCTCCTTTCCCAAAAGGGAGCAGATTTCCAGGCACAGGGAACAGCTGTGCATGGGACTGGGGAGAAGAAACAACCCCAAAATCCAAACCATGCAGGGAGTAGATAACATCCAGATTTGAAGGAGATCCTGAAGAACCTACAAGTCAGCAGGTGGTGAGAAATAATCCTCTTCCACCCCAGCTCCACTCACCCATGCTGTCCCTGAGTCCCTACCAGTACAAGCAAAGCTTTCTGCTTGTCCATGCAATTCCCTCAGACTTTGCTGGATTTGGACTGCTGACACAAGAAAAGATTGAATAACCAAAGCCACACGATGAACCTCAAGTTCTGAAAGTCTCCAATGCTCAGAAATCTGCTCTACGTGCTGTATTAAAAATAGCAGGACTGGAACAAGTATGTGTTCCTGTCCTGCTGGTCACAAGGCTTTCCCTGCAGCCTTGCGGAGCAGTGTCCCTGGACCACCTGGGCACACAGACTGGGACACACCTCTGGCAGGTGCAAACATACCGTTTTTAATATCCTATGCTGCCTGTTTCAGGTTTGGAATTGCTGACAGACCTGCAAGACCCCTTGTTAGAACAGTCTGCCACATGCTTTCCATTTATTGCTTGGAACAGTCTCTGCCATATTTACCAGGTCTGGCCTGTCACTCCTCCTCAGTGTCCTCCAGTTCTGACATCCTCCCCTGCCCCCCTCCAACACGATCTTTAATTCTATTAATATCACCTAATAATTACTTTGTTCCAAGCCTGCTGAGTAATGACTACCAACACTTCTATTTCATTACTATTCCTGTAAAGAAATCAAGCTTTTAACACGCTGAATTTCTGCAGAGGAGTGACAAGGACTGTGCTTGCTGTCCTCCTTGCCCACATCTTCTACAGGGCAGGAAAAGAGCCAGGCACTTAATTCTCCATGCATCTACAACAGTCACAACTGTGTGATTTGGTTCAGAATGATGAACTAATTAAAAAAAAACAAAACCAAACAGCTCAGAGAGCTCAGAAAAAAAAAATATACAAGTGGGAGGAAGATAAAAGGCAGTGACCAAAGAGCATCTACTACTTTTAGGTATCTTTCTTATAAGTGACTACCCGACGTTCTCTGGCTCAAACCAACATTCACCTCAGTTCCTCTAGAGGTGCTGGGCTTTGGCTTTTCCTTCACTCATCAAAATAAAGTCTGTTCAACTTAGAATTCAGCCTACACGGATGAGAGCAATTCAAAGCAACAGCGTAAGCAGCGCAGAGCACGGAGGAAGAGTGAATTAATAGCTTCCTTCATTAAAGCTTACCTTCAAAGAAGTCAGCAACAGAACTCGTCATCACCATCTTCTCACAGACATTTATTTTTATATTCACAAGAGGATGAATGTAAGAGAAATTTATGGAGATGCTAAATCAAGGCTTTTGTTCCTAACTAGAAAGAAGTCGCTCTCAGCAGTTTAATTACTGTCTTAGTGCAGGACTGACGTTTCAAACACTGTGCTCTTGCACTAACTCCTTTAAAACCAAATTATATGAGAGATTAAGGTAACACAAGGTAACAGAGGTAATGCCACCTCCTGAAAAAACACCTCTTGGATCACCTCACTCAGTTATCCCTTGTGCGGCCTCTACAGCCATCTTGATCTAATCACTCCTAGTTCCCAGTGGCTGGGCTGAACAAGGAGCCCAAACCCAGGCAGCAGCAGAGCTGGGAGTAAATCAATTCACCTACCTTCCAAGGCTATTTCACCCCTGCTGAAACCAATCACCTCTCAAAGACCTCCACCTTCCAAAGGACAAGCACATCAGGACAACTCCACATGGTACACTGAAAAAATGAGGCCGTTTTATTGATGATTAGACTCTGCACTGGCAACAAGCATCAAGCTAATACAGACAGACTTCAATCAAAGCAGGAGCTTTGAACCAGAAGTCATAAAGTGACATGATGCCTTAATAAATTAAGGAAGTTAATTCCTCCCCGTCATCAAGTCTTCACTTGAAGTTCTTTGCAAATTCCTCTCCTTTCTTAATAGAAGCCTTCAGCTCAGACAAGGCCGCAGCAACCATCTTCTCTTCAAAGGGGGAGAGCTTGCCAAGGCCTAGGTTCTTCTCAATTCCTTTTTTCTGAGGGAAAGAGGATTTAAGGATTAACCATTCATTGAATGACCTAAAGAGTAGCTTAACAGCTCTGACTAAGTATTATCCAGCTGAGACAGAGACCCAGCCTGGGACCTGTGTCATCTCTAGTCTGCCAACCCTGTGCTTCCTGGAAAGCCTCAGAAGCCTCTTACTATCTCTGGCAACTTCTACAGCCCTCACAAACTCCTCCTTCACTGTTCTCAATAGTGAAACCTGAAGCCAACCCAGAAGCTCCTTCAAGAGGAGACTGACACCAACTGCTCCTTCCTCCCTCCAGACCCACCATCTGGCAAGAGGATCTCCTCTGATGCATGTCCTTTGCTTGCCATCTCAAACTGCTTCAGAGTGGCACTCCCAGGTTTTCAAGATGCCTACATTCCCTCTTAATATCCCTCTACTTCCATCCCTTCACCAGCCTGCCCCTAAGACAGCACACACCACCTTTTGCATCCCAGCAGCCATGACAGAGCTGCAGCATCCTTGTTTTCCAACACTCCCCCCCAGGGTATGGGTGACAAAAGGAACACATCTTTCAGAGTTCAGTAGAGGTCCTGAAACCAAGCTATTAATCCTAATCCATGCTGTAGCTCCCCATGTGCCTCAATTTCTGAGGGATTAGCTTGTAGCAGATCAAGCTGAGGAGACAGGATTGCTGACTCTGGTTAATCATATGAAAGCCCAGAGTAAACAGGCCTGACTTGAGGCATGCATGACCTCTTAAGCCAAGTCTGAATCTCTGGTTACTCAGTGATCTGCAGTCTAAGAGCAGATAAAAGCAGCAGCATCCTTGTTAAGCTGACCTATGTGCCTAAATACCACATCCAAATGTTGCAGACTCTTAAGGCATACTCAGCTGCTAACTCCAGCAACACCAGACATTCAACTAAACTGAAACCACTGAGTAAAACCCACAAGACTCAACCAGTAGGTGCTGTTTATAACGCTCATGATGTAAAATACATACCCCCAGCTGCAGAGGCGTAGAGAAGTATGGGCTCTCTGTCACATCCGATCGAACAAAGGCACATTCAACAACCCCCTGCTTTCCGTTAATGGCATCCAGCAGAGAAAACACAAATCGAGCACCAGCATAGGCCATAGACAAGGTGGCAGATCCTGGAAGAGTTAAAGCACTTTCAGAATAGAACACACTGAAATTTGATACTTCCTTTAGCATCAAAGGTTTCCATACCAGTCTGTTTACAGAGCTGCAGTGTCATTTACCCAACAGGCAGTTGGGTAAAGCAGCAGCTTTTGGCCAGCTATATGTATCTAATTGACCAGATTTAGAAAATAAACAGCTCAATTTGACAGAGAAGATTATTTTTAAAGCCATAGGTGGTGTGGGATCAGTTAATATTTAGTCTCACATACTGAGCTGTTTCTAGTAGCACAGCTCAGGCAGCAGCTGACAGAGCAGAGCAGTTAAATTTGTAACCAGCAGTTCATAACCTGTAAATAAGATTAAACTGCAGAGGACTGCAACTTTCAACCAGTCAACAAGAATTATTTGGAAACTGTATTTATAAAGAACCCACCTGCTCCTGCTTTAGCTTGGACAACTTCAGTGCCAGCTTCTTGAATTCTTGCTGTAAGCTTCTCCAGCTGATCCTGAGGAAACTCCACTTTTGGTGTGCACTGGATGGGAAAAAAAAGTTATTATCAAATACCAGAACCCCTCCAGATTCAGTATTAAGCACACAATACTTTTTGTACCACTGCAGCTGCTACCAACAGTTGTCAGCTGGGCAAATGGGTTTCCCCAGCTCACAGCTTGTGTGACACTGAACAGCTGTAAAAGCCACCAGGGCTGCTGGTCACTCCATGGCCTGGAACAGGAACCCAGCCATGCCCAGCTTCCTCAGGGACAAACCACAGCTTCACAGCCAAACCAGGGCTTGCCATGGTTCTTCACTACTGTCTAGTCCTGTGCACTACAGATATCCTCCAAGCATTAGGAACTTCAAAAAGTCACCTTGTAAATATTTGGGTCACCATGGCATTATGGAAGTCGAGCCTCATGAAGGTTCCATTCTCCCAGTGGTATTTAGAATTCACCAAAACTTCAAATACAGCTATGCCAGCAGCTTAAGCACAGTTGTGTGTGTCCCAATGGACTGTTTAACCAAAGCACCCTCTCAGCTAGCATTCAGCTGCTCCAAAGCTCTTGTTCTTATTCCCTAAGAAAATCCTTCTGTGAAGGATACTTTATCATCCTAGGATACTTACCACTTCAAGCAGAGCTTTCCCCCCTTTGTTACAGACAGCTCCTTGGCCATATCCCAGCACCTCCCCACGAGACTGCACCGGCTTTAGAACTGCATTTCAGCCTGGCTGAGATGCATGAAGAGACTGACTACCAGTCACTGCTGGAACAGGCCTCCCTGCACAGCCTGAGCTGTGCCTTTCAATGCTGTGGGTTCAAGTCGTGTTTCCAGCCCACCACAGGAAAATCAATTTTATTTACCTGCTGAAGCCAGGTATTCCTGTTATGAGATACCTGTCACCAACAGTGCCAAGATACCTGAGCACCCACACTAACCCCCAGTTGTTATCCCAAACTCCTTAAGAGGAAAGCTGTTTTTACTACCCAGAGGGGTTTAAATTTAGATTGTTGCCTTCCATCTCATCCTGCACCTCACCCCAGAAGGACAGCAGCATGAGAGACTGTCTCTGCTCTATCTTAGGACATTACCTGCCATCACAAAGACACTCACATCAATCCTAACATGCTGACAAGTGTGCTGCTGTCACTTTGACTCACCTGAGAGATCAGAGGGATGATGGTCTTCCCAGCATGACCACCAATAACCGGAACAGTTACTTTAGCTGGATCCAAGCCCTAAGGGAAACATGAAACTTTCCAACTTCTGAAGCATATGGACAAGAAAAACAAGTGAGACCACCACACTTCACTCTCTGCCCTGGATATCAGGACACACAGGGCAGGAGTTTCAGAAGCAGCTGTACTCCAGGGACAAAGCCACATCTATGGAGTGGAACTCTGGGTTACTCTGATCACTTTATACAATTACAGGATATTATTACTGCAGGTTTGGATAAAGAGCAGCACAACATAAACGCCACCAGGGCTATTAAGAGCAGTAACCTGTCACAGCTCCCGATACTTTGCAGAGTATCCTGTGACACAGAGCACAGAGTTTGACTTGCAAACACACACTACAGCTCAACCCTCTCTGGTCGCAGAGTTGGAAATGCCAAGGGAATTAGGGCCAACATGTAGCTCACTTGCAAGGCACAGCTATGAAAAGGAAAGGTCAAAGTCTCTTGAACCACATTTTGCAAGAAACCTTATCTTCAGGCTCCTCTAAATAAGGCAGACAGAGAATCATTGCCTTTGCCTCTAGCTCCACAGAAATCCGAGCTCCTTTGGCTCTCTGCAGTGATTTTAAAAGCATTTCTTTATAGATCTGATGATCAAAGCAGGCAGTAGCCCTCCCCCTGCATGTTAACCATGACCTGCCTTTAGCTCAGCCACAAAGGTATTCGCTCTGACGATGTCCAGTGTCGTTACACCAAAGATTTTGTTGGGATTATACACACCGTGCTTCTTGAAGACTTCTGAAGTTATTGGGATGGTTGAATTTACCTACAAGCAAGAAGAGGCAAGCACTGATTAAAAGCAGTTTAATAACAAAGCCAATGCATGAACTTAACAGGCCAATTAACAACCCGAGCTATACTTCCAATTTGGAAACAACTGGAGGCAATTACTTAAATGCCTAAATTGAAGAGCAATTTACAGTCAGACTGGAATAAAAATCATTAATTTTAAATAACCATTAAGACAATAAATTTGTTCATTCCCATTACAAAGGCTCCTCCCTTAGTGAGCTAAGGCTTTTATCCCAGCTAATACACCAGCCTGCATTACAACCAGTCACACAGACTTAGAGATATTAAGCACTTTTATATCCAAGTATCCTCAGAATTAAATATAGTCAAGAAAATTGGGTTAGTAGAACCAGGCTTTTAGTGCTTTCCTGCAAATACAGTGCAGACCTTAAAGATACTAATCAAAATTAGCAGGAATTTGGGTTACTCTAGTATTGTCAGTCTGGAATTTGGTGAGGTTTTTCCTCTACATTCCAAGATCTCCAGAAAACACTTACTGGGTTAGAAATAATACAGATCATAGCTTCTGGACAGTGCTTTGCACAGGCAGATGTCAAAGAGGCAACAATGCTGGCATTGGTGTTGAACAGGTCATCACGGGTCATACCTAAAACACAACCAGGGAAGGATTTTAAGTTCCCCACAGTTACCTTTAAGGGCAGGAAACCCCATCAAAACCCAATAGCCTGCTCTGGACAGACACACATCAGCTTCTGGTTTCATAGATCAAGAGCAAATTATCCAGCTGCAGCAATGAATTGGCTCCAAAGTTAACTCCTCTCACTAATAAAGAGATCAGCCCTTTTCAGAACAACCAGTCCAACTGTCCATTGTCAGAACTCACATCACTGAGGCTGCCTGAAGTACACTGTGACCACACAACCCACACCAGTGGTGCTCAGAGCAGCACAACTGCTCCCAAGGTGAGTTCTCCCTCTTTAAAGTCACTTCCATAACTACAGTTTAAATGCCAACTGCTGCGTGCAAAATATTGCTGGTTGAGTAAGTGCCACCCCCCATTTCTGTTGCAGCAACTACTTTAACCAGGCAAAATGAAGATTCAGGAAGAGCTAGGCATTAAAATCTAGAATTTTGTTATGAGCCTAATAGGATACTGAAAAACAGAGTGGAAATGGAGTGGGTCAGAGACATTCTAGGAAAGCTTAGCAGCATTTATTTGGAGATGCCCCCAGAAGTTGCTGCACAATTGATATAAAACAAAATTGATTACTCCTGTTCTGCTGAGAAACTAAACAAAGAACCACTTTTTATTCCTTGAGCACTGCTCTGGGGCAAGAAACACTAAGGGAGATTTAGGATCACTTGCATGAAAAGTCTTTTCAGCTCAGCCCCAAGTAGGAACTCCAGAAATCAATTCAGCCCCTTTCAGAAGTCTAAGAGTCTAAGAGAGGCTGAATGAGCTCCTTGATACCACAAGGAGCTGTGGGTCAGGGGCTTTAACAGACCACTTACACCCCAACTGAGTAAACTGCAGAAATCCACTTCAAAGCAGCCCTGGGGTTTTCCAACAAAGAGAACATACCTGGTTTTCTAGGGACTCCCGCTGGAATAACAACAACATCACAGCCCTTCAGACATTCTGGCAACTGCTCAGGTCCCATGAAGCCTGAAATGGAAGACAGTCAGGCATTATGTTTTTGACAGTTATTAAATAGCTGACACTTTGAAGTACAAAATCATGCCCAGAGGCATCCAAGTCCTTTTTTTAATTTAACCTTCAATTCAGACTTAATGCTGAAGAGCAAAGAAACACAATTATGGATGGATCCCATTTAATGTTTTATCCTTGTTTCAAAATTTACAGAATGAGAGTTGTGACAATCTCACATTCACCTGTTTTTAAAACTCCCAGTTCCTAGGCTATGTGTATTTACTCTCCAAAACCCTTGGCACTAGAGGCAGTGCCCCTAAAGAATTGCAGACATGCACATTCAAGTAAAATGTCACCTTTTAATGATCTTCAGATAAAAGGAAAATCAGCAGGTTAAGTTTTGATTTCATCAGAATCTAAGAAAAAAGCACATGGAATTCATGTGGATACCCAGGGAGTATAAAATCTATTTCTAGTCAAGTTTTTAAATTCAACACTCTGAGACAATTTCACTGAATGTTTCCTGCCAGGTATCACAAATCCCCCTTCAACGGTGCAACTACATCCCATTTTCATCTCCCCAGTTGTCAATCTAATCAGCTAAACCTTAATTAATAATTCGCTACTTGAGGAAAAAGCCATTTAAATTGACCCTGGGCTTCAGGATCAGTGGGTGAAGATTCCCCCTCACAAACAGCGGGCATTCAGGTTCACAGCCACCCCTTTGGGAGGATCCCTTTGGATCACAGCCCGTTCCCACGGTACCTTTGACGCTGGCTCTGGTCTCGATGTGGCTGAGGTCAGCTGCCACGCCTGGAGTGTGAGCGATGTCGTAGAGGCTGAGCTTGCTCACCAGAGGGCTGTTCTTCAGCAGCAGGGACAGAGGCTGCCCAATGCCCCCCGAGGCCCCCAGCACTGCCACCTTGGCATTGTTCTGTGCAAAAGAGACGACAAGCACGTTTCTGGCAGCTACCCCAGCAGTGACCTTGGGGATTTCACCACTCTTTCTTTACTTTCAGTTCTGTTTATCAATTTTTTACTGAGCACTGTGTAAATGTTGATAGTTTAAGCCTACAAAAAATGATCCTCACAGCAGCCTCCCAGAGATCCTTTAGGTTTACTGGTAGAACAAACTGGAGAAAATTGTTACTTGTGATCTGAAGCTCAAAAGGGAAGCAAAGCCAGGGCAAAGGAACCTAAAGGATCACCTTTATCACAATAGAAATGTCTGCCTGAGACTAATACCTGCTTCCCTGTGGGCCCAGGCCTGATTTAGGGCAAATCTGGTTTGTAGTTTTTCTAGTTTACATTGCCAGTATCAAAAACATATGCCCTCCATTTGGCAAATTGATACATCTAATGGACTACAATGTATGTAATAACCGTTGCATATATGTGAAGAAAATGTTTATACCTGAAATAAATTCAAAATGGTACCTGCAGCTGCCTCAAACTGAGGACTGAGAATATTAAGTGACTACAATTTCCAGCTTTGATCACATGGTTGATAATCAAGTAAAATCAACTCTGCTTGGTTGCCCTGTGAACCAGTTTTATCCTCACTCAGGAACTGGCAGGATGCAATTTCTGTCACAAATACCTGTTTGTAAAGTCCTGCTACACAAGAGGAAAGCTACTCCCAGGGGCCAGAACAACCTTAAAGTGCAACAGTCTGCCAAAGAGATGGAAAATCAGACTCCTGCGGAGATGTAATGAACAATTACTGCTGAGAAAGCCATTCTTTATCACAATCTTACCAGATAAAGCCTTAATAGTGCCACATCCCTTCATGAACAGCTTAATTACTGTGCTTTGATGGGAAATAATCTACCCAAGAACTGGACCAGGCTGACCTCAGCCCAGTTTTCTTGCTACTGCAACAAATATAATTTTGCATAAAACTCTTTGAGGGGAAGCAAAGTTTGGCATGAGTCACTGCTGAGCCCCATTTGTGACTGAGCTGATACCATGAGGTCAAAACCTCACTGCTAATAAATACGGTTCCCATGAAAAGACTTTGAAAAGGCTCTTCTGTATAGCACATCTTTATAGCTGCAATAATCGCTCTTTTACATCCCACCGGGACTATTAGCATTGGACAGAGGTCAGTCTCCATCCCTGCAGCCACAGCAGCAGCGGTTTGGAACCAGCACAGTGGGTTTCGGCACACGAAGGATTACTGCTAAACCCCAACCAGCAGCTTTAGTTCTTAACACCTTCAGAACACAGCAACATATTTGCACCAGAGGGAGGAACCAGCAAACCCACCACTCCCTGCACACCATCAGAGAGGAGTTCGTACAGGATTATCACACCTGCAGCCCGGCTGGAGCAGGGAGGGAGGCGCTGGGCCGAGACCCGCAGGGCTAGGGACACAGCTCGGCGATGACTCCGGGCACATCCACCACCGAGCCCCCCAGCCACGCTCCGCAACCTCCCCGCGCCCGCTGCTCTGCCCGAGGCACCAGCACCGACACCGACACACACCCCCAGCCCCTGCCCTGCCCGAGGCACCAGCACCGACACCGACACACACCCCCAGCCCCCGCCCTGCCCGAGGCACCAGCACCGACACCG
>VZRM01000344.1:339259-386942 GCA_013397955.1 Grantiella picta | reverse complement strand
CGCGAGCCCTGCAGCCCCGCATGAGGAAATGTGGCCAACTCCAGGCCTACAAGCCCAGAACGGAGAACGACCGGGCCTGCGTCCCCGCCCTGCACCCCTTCCCCGGGGAGCGCCCGGGCTCCACAGCCCCCTCACCGAGCAGCACCGCGGCCGCACCCCGCGCCCTCCCCGAGCCCCGCAGCAGCCCCAGAACCGAGGAGGGAAAGGGGGGGAAGTCTCGCGAGATCTGGCCTGAGGTAACCTTGGAGACCGGCGGGCGTCGCTGAGGGGAGCGCCGTGTCGCGATAGTCGGCGACAGCCGAGCGGGTGGGGGATGGCGGGGGTGATGTTCTGCGAGCCCCGAGACCTGTACAACATCATCAACCAGTACCGGCGGAGCTCCCGGCTGACGGAGCCCAACTACCTGTGCCTGCTGGGTGAGGCCGCGGCACAAGCCTGTCCCTACCTGCCCCTGTCCCTGCCTGTTGTCCCTGCCCCTGCCTTGCCTTTGCCTTGCCTTTGCCTTACCTTTGCCTTGCCTTTGCCTTGTCTTTGCCTGCCCCTGCCTGCCTTTGCCTTGCCTTTGCCTGCCCCTGCCGGCAGCCAGGCACTGTGCTCAGCCCGGGCAGATATCCCGAGCAAACGGGGTTTGTGAGGAAAAGCACACACATCACTTCCTGCCATTTCTGGGGCCTTGCACCTAGCATCTTCTTCTCATCCCATTTCATGACCTGGTGCTGCCTCAGCTTTCCTCATGCCCAGCTCTTCCTGCTCTGATCACTCCCATGGATACACATTCCCTGCTGCTACCAGAGGTTTTAGAGCTGGACAAGATTTCTCAACCACTACAACAAAGACTCCTGATAACCACTTGCATCTTGCATAGTGCCAATACCCCCAAAAGGGTGCCTGATACTGTAATGTCATTAAATGTTTTGGTGAGGGAGTCAGCCAGTTTGGGGTCTCTCCAGTGCCCCTCTCCCCAGCTCTGGAGCAGCAGAGGCAGAGCTTCTGGGCAGAGGTCAGAGCAGGGACAGGGCAGAGCACAGGACTGATGCTGGGAATGCTGCAGGAGCACACTTGGGTCAGGGCAAACACTGCTGGTTATCATTTGGTGTTACACACAGGCTCACACCAGCCCTGGAGTTTGTTATACCCACACCCTGCCTCCTGAGTTTCAAAAAATTTCAAAAAAGCAAATCACACAATCATCAATATTGAAAGAAACCTTCAAGATCATCCAGTCCAACACCATAACCACCCCTAAACCATATCCCCAAGTGCCACATCCCCAAATCTCTTTCTCTAAGCGATGCCAGTGCCTGAATTCCCATTGACCAAAGTACACACAGGATTCCACCTTTAAAAGCCAATTGCTCTGTCTTGGTTGGTTTTTTTCAGATGCCCGTTCTCGGCGTGAATTCGATGCGAGCCACATCGTTACAGCCCAAAAGATTGAACTGGTGAGGGGATTGCTGTTGGTGTGAACTATCCCTGGATTTAGCAAGTAGCAGGAAGCCAAAACTGGTTTAAAACCCACGGGAAATGTCCCAGCCCCTGCCCTGCCCCAGCCGTGCCCCGCGGCTGCCACTGGGGGGATGTATTCTGTCACAAAGCAAAGGTGGCTCCAGCAGCCCGAAGGATTGGCACATTGGAGCTGAATATCAGGGAAAACATTGCACAAGAACTCACATAGTGTAGCCTTGCCTCACAAGGACAGTGCTGGCATCGGCAGCACTGCTGCTGATGGAGCAATCAGCACGGTTTGCATCATTTCTGACTTCGAACCGGGGCTGTCGTGTCCACCCACACATCCAAACCAACACGTAGCTAGAGAGTTGTAACTTGCAAGATGTCAGGAGCGTTGATGCCGCCAGAGAAGAGTAGAGCTGTGCTCCTGATGGAATTCTGTGCTCCTGATAGAATTCCTCTGTGATTTTGGTAGAGCTCCACGGGGGATTATCTGATTCCCAATCCAGAGGAGCTGCGCTATGTCAGATACTGTGTGGTGTATGACCACGACACTGGCTTTTTGCGCTGCAGTGACAATCAGGAGGAGGAGGACAATGAAACAGGTACGTGTGACCCATGTCAGTCAAGACCTCACTGCTGGATAGACGTTCTTCCCACTCCTCGTTTAATTTTATGAGCTTATTGGAAGAGATGTAAATGTTGCCAGTTTTACGTGAAAAACTCTGCTCTGCTTGTTTTTTCACAGTGTTGTGTATGTTCTCAGGCTTCAAAAATTCAGGTTTTATTCAAAGCATCCCGGCAGTCCTGGTTCCCCACCTGTGGATGATCTTCTGAAGCTCCTTGTTGCATGTGAGGAATGGGTTAATTGTTTTTTGCCACATATGCCTGAAATTTGGCTTGTCCAACGATTGCCTTTCAGAGGACAGTGCTGCTTCAGAGACTGAAGAAACCAGCAGCTCAGGTTTCGAGTGTCCCCAGAGTGAGTACTTCCTTCTTTGAGGGTCACAAAAGGCTTTCACATCATGACATTTAAAAAGATTTATCTTTAATGGGGGTGGTGATTTGATGGAGTTCACCAAGAAATGTGAAGTGCTGGAAACTCTTCCATGTCATTGTTCAGTCTTCCTTGAACCACGGAAATGTTTGGTTTTCACACATCCTTTGGCAGGGAGTTCTGCTGTGGGCAGAACCACTTCTGTATGTTTGGTTGAGCTTTACAAAGGCTACAGGAGTTTTAGCAAAGATTTAAAACACTTTTTAAAGAAAAGAAAGTGGGGGTGTAAGGGGACTGAATAAAGCAAGCAGGTTCCTAAATGCTCAGTGGTGAGGCAATAAAGGGAAGGTGTGAAGAATCAGAACTGGGTTTCTATTGTGCTGATCTATTTCTAAAGCAGACATATCCAGAGGGAAGCAGGATGGATTCCTTGGGAGGAGGAGGAGGAGCAGCCATCTCACATAATTTACTTCACTGAGGGGAGCATTTAAAACATTTATGAAAAATTTATTTAAGACACTTTATTTCCACCCTTTGCCTAAAGCAGACTAAAGAAAAGAGCCTACATAAATTAAGATAATTAAATTTAAATTAATAAAACTTCCCTATTATGGGAACTTATTACAAGCATTTCCCATCGAAAAATGGGGAGAGGAAAAAATCTAGCCCTACAAAAGAAACCAGGAGAGGAACAAAAGATCAGGATGAGAGGTGAAAAGCAGCACCCCCTGTAACTGACGTGCAGCAACAGGTAAAGAATAAGTCGAGCTTTTAACAAAGTTTTCTCCAGAGCATTAGATGGAATGAAAAGGGATTCGCTGTGGGTGTCAGGGAGGCAAATGGAGGCACTGATCCTGCCCTGACAAAGAAGCTTTTTGGTCTCTTTAGATACTGAGGATACAGATGCCTCCCTCCATGCCAGAAACTTGCAGTACTTCACCCGCCACCCTGTGCTCCTCCTGAAGGGAGGGTACAGGCATTTTTCAGCTTGTTACCATTTCCTGAAGAGCCAGAAGACCCTGTGGATGCCTAAGGTGAGATGGGATTAATATGCAAGTAGAAGACATTAGCATTCATATTCAGCTGATGATGGCTGATGAATTCAAGTTAGATGATGTTGCAAACCTGGTATCACAGTAATTTCGGGCAAAGAAATTAAATGTAATTTGAGTTACTGTGCTTGCCCTGAGTCTCACCGCTGATTCTTTTACAGCTATTGTGTGAAAGGAAGCTCATGGAAACAACCTGGGAATGTTTCCCTGATAACCCCGAAACTGGCTTATGGAGAGTACAGATAACTGAGCAAACAGTAGCAAATGATGAAAAGAAGCAGGCTCCTCTCTCACACGTGGTTTTCTGGCATAGTACACAGCAAAGGTTTTCAAACAGAAGTACAATTCCTACCGAGCACTGTGATCCATGTTTTTTCATCAGGAAGGGTTACAAAGCAAGTGCTGGTGCCTTGTTTCAATCGGCCCAGGAAGAAAACAGCCATCCACTCAAACCCTGGTATCCTAATTGCTTGGTTTCACCTATAAACATCAATCTATTTAGCTTATGAGAAACAATTACCCTTTATTTCATATCTAGGACAGGCAGGGCAGGTTAAGACAGTACTGGACAATAGAGCATCTCATTCCAAGGTGTATTTTGTTCCCATTGTTCCCTTCTGGTTTCCAGGAAATAGCCCATGACACAGTGCTAACCTGTGGATGCTACAGCACAGGAGAGAAAATGGATTCCCTCTGTGCTGCTCTGTGAAGGACAACTCACTGCTGAGCTTCCCCCTCAGACTCAGCTGGACACAGGGCACCTCCTTGTCTCTCAGTTTAAGCTGTTTGCTGTTGGTTTAAATTGTTAGGCTCCTCCTTTGTGCTCCTGGAGCAGTACCTAAGTATCCAGGTACCTCTTAGGGATGTCAAGGCACTGTTGGCTACTTATGTGTTTTCCTTCTCAGCTTCCACATTGCTGACACTGGATGCAGCTGCAGATTTGTGCTGTGCCACTCCAGGGCACCTGCAGCTCTGCAGGTGGCAGATGATTTCATTTACCCCTGCAAACAGTAACCAGGGAGAACATCAAATGAATCTGTCACACTGCAGGCCCTCCAGACAATGGGAAGGATATATTCCACCTTCCTGTTTAGTTAGGATTTGTTTCAAGCAATGCCACAACAACAGTGAGGCTGTTAATTATCTCAGTAAAACTAGCAAAGACTTTAATATACAACAAGTCCAGGTGATTGAATGAATCATTACACTAAAATGTGTCATGGGCTACTGACTAAATGCCTGTTCAATTCTTCACGTGATTTCTGTTTAAGAACTTACCAAGCTAATGGGAGAAAGGACACTCTCTAACCTGAGCCTGTGGTTTCTTTCTGGCAGGAACTAGACAGCTTCCAGCCATACCCTGTAGAAATACTGCCTGCAAAGTTATATATGGGCAATTTCAAGCAGGCCAGTGATGCACAAGTTCAGAAAGATCTGAAGATCAAAGTACTGGTCAACGTCTCTGAAGAGCCTGTAACACTGTAAGTTAAACAGTTCAAGGCTTACCTGTGCCAGTGTCTGTGATGTGAAAAAATGAGGTGGCACGGAGTCTGTTGGCACAGGAGCCAGTGCCTGTGGCCTTCCAAGGAAACCTCTGTTGTTCACTGCAGGTTCCAGGGCCATTTCATGCTCATCTTTCTAATCTCTACACCAGAAGTAGTATAGCAGCAACACAGTCCTGCAGCTCTTGACCATGCCATGGGTGGATTGGGTGAGAGGAGGACTGGAAGCCCTTGGCATTTCGAGTCTATCACATACCACCATTCCTTAGGAAGAACCTATATCTCTGAATAGCTTTCAGAGCAAAATCTTGCAAATACATCAGTGTGAAAGCTAAATCACCAATATGTCACATTTTTGGTATTCCAAAAACACCTCTGTGCCTCACCATAACAAATCCCTTATCATGTTAATGATGATGATGATGAAAACTCACACCTGTAACAGGAGACAAAATGATCACCTTGCCTCCCACAAACACATCGTGTCAAAGCTGCTTCTCTGCTCCATGTGGTCTGTGTGCTCTTTTTCCAGGTTTGCAGAAGAAGGTCAATCCCTCCATATACCTGTTCCAGATTCACATGAGGCAGATCTTTTTTCTTTCTTCCCCACCATTTCTCATTTCATAGGTGAGTGGATCCTGATCTGGAATTCCCAAGACTTTGCTCACTGTAGGATATTAGATGGGAGTGACAGTAATTCCCTCTGACAGGAAGCTCAGACAGGAGGGTAAGCAAGCCCACACCCTGATGGATACCAGAGCTGCCTCACTAGCCAGTCTGATGGACAGAGAGGAGGTTTTACAGGGCATCTGACTCTGACGTTCCTGCTCACTTTAAAGGATACCTCACTCTGATAACAGGGATCTTTCCACCTAATCTGAAAAGGCTTTGCTGCAGGGTGTGTACCAAGGCTTCATAGGATTCCCTCTTACTCCTTTGCAACAACCCTTTGACTCTCACCAGCCCAAATCTTCAGCCACCAGAGCTTTATTTGAACCAGAGTGTGACACACGTTGGAGAACTCAGCACAAGGCATTGACAATCTTTGTGATTTGCAGTGCAGACCCACCGTAGGGCCCGGGAAGACTTTCAGGTTGGACAGCATCAACCTGCCTTCAGATGATTACATCAGATAGGGCAAGAAAAAACACACTCTGCAGCTCAGTGCCTGCAGCTGCACAGCAGACACAGCTCCTGCAGCTCCATCCTGATGCTGTCCAACCGTGTTGTTATCTTTTATCATGCTTATCAGATAACACCTGCCACAAACCAAGGCCCTGCTGAGCTGTATTGTACAGAGCCAGAAGCAAAAGACCACCCAGTCCCCACAGACCTTATAATCCAAGTACAATATCAGACATGAGAGCTACACACAAAGAGACAACATTTGAGGATGTAATTTTGTACTCCTGAACTGTATTTCATTATTTGATGCACCTAAACATTGAAGTTCACTTACTTGCCTTTCATTGCACCTCATGCTTTTTTTCCTCATGCTTTGCTTTTCAGCAGTTGCCTTCCCCCATCACACATAGTTTGTGGCTGTTTCCAAACCACACGACAAGAGTCAATTAGCTGCCCTTGTGGAAGTGTTACACTATTTACCTGATAGCAGAACTATTTACTTGGCAGTGGAGAGCAGATTGCTCAAACTAGAACACGAGACTAAAGCTCTCCACATACTCCAAAAGGAGTGTGAATGTCCTCATGCCAGCTGTATGTTGGAGTGAGGCCAGTTCTGCTCAGGTCTTAGAACAGAACTAGCATATCACAATAGAAATAAGTTTTAAAATGCTGGTTTAGCATTTGAAAAAAAAAGAACCAACAAAACATCTTGACAACAGTAAAAGAAGAGGCTTTTTGCCCTGTGAATTCTAGAGTTCAGTTGCTAATGTTCTAAAAGCAGCATGCTGTCTAGAGAGGAAGAGAAAGAATTAAAATATTATTAATTAAGTATGCAACCTTCTAGGCAAAATAAAATTTCAATACCTTTAAACCTGTCTGGGAAGAGTTTGTGATGGTGACCACAGCTGCTGGGTCATAAAGGACAACTCTCCCTCAGATCACTGATGTAAAGGTAACACTGATGTGTAATGAAGCATTGACTGGTGACTGTCATTGGTGCTGCTCTTTAAGGCCATGTTTTAGCTGTAGATTTTTAAGAAGGGCAAATGCTTGCAGAAATGGGAGCTGTCAGTACCCATCTGCTGCTGTCAGGGTTCCTGAGGGCTCCTGTCACTCATGCTGCAGCCCCCCTGTCAGCTGTCACTGAATTAGCGCTCGACTCTGCCACTGGAAGCTCCATTCCCCAGATCACTAATCGATGATTGGCATTTCTTGACTCAGATGCTCAGCTGGATGTGGGAGCAGTGCTGGTGGTCTCCACCCTGGGGTTAAGCCGCTGCAGCACAGCCACCATGGCCTATCTGATGCATTCCTGCCGCTTTTCCCTGCAGGTATGTCACTGGCACGGTCCCCACAGAAACTGTCTCTGCACTTCATTTCTCTTTCTGAAGCCCCATCACTGTAGCAATAAGACATTCTCTGTGATTTCATGCAGAATATCTACCTAGTAATGGAACTGATTCTATCATTTGGGATTGCATCTGGTTTAAGGAGGTGGCTTAGGTGTGATTTTGGATCTGTGCATCCTCACTCTAGAACCTGTGATATTTTTGTTTTGCCTACTTAATTAAAGGGCTATAAAGGTAAAGCTGTGGATACAGAACACGGTATTTCCTGGATTTGAGAAAAAGAGTGGAAGCTACTGCAGTTAATCCTATCTCTTAATTCCATGGTGTTACAGGGAAATTCAGAACGCAGTGTTTGCAGGGCTCTCATTTACCATCAACTTCAGCACTGACTTCTTCCAAAATCCTATTTTATTCATCCAGAAGCAATGCCTTCCCACAGCCACTTCTGTGTAGAAATATGGAATGGGATGGTCTTAGCCCAGGAGGGATGTATGGGTTAGATGGCCAGAACAGGCTGCTCCATAGCTCTGAATAATGAAAGAGATTAATGAAGGCTGGCTGGGAATGGCCTGGCTGTGCAAGTGCCTTGTGGCCTCTCTCCTGGTGCCTTTCTCCTTTTGCATATAACACACAGGAATCATCTCCTGGTGCTCCTAAGAGGGAGCAGGAAAGTTCCCAAGGGAACTTCCCAGCTTCTCCTTAAAAATCTCACCCTTGTTTGGAAGGTTCGGGAGCTTAAAAGGATTGATCCAAACTTCACTAAAGCTGGGTCTGAATCTAACAATGTGATTGATTTTGTGTAAACATGTCCAACCTAACAGGAAAGCTCTTGCCATGGCTGGGTGCCAGTGGGTAATTAGAGGCTGAGGGTGCCAGCAGGGCTCAGACACAGTTCAGTCCCTGCACTGGCAGGGCTGTGATTGCTCCTGCAGCTGATAACCAGCACTCACACTCTGAATCACAGAATGTGCTTGCAAAAGTCAAAGGCTGAGCCTTGCCATTCCTCTCAGCTGGCATCAACAGGTTGGTCTCAGCATTTTCCTAAATGCCAAAAAAAAAAAAGGAAAGGTCGACAGGGCAGTGCTTGCCCACTGTTGGCTGGGCAAAGCTTTCCTGGGGGATTACCCTGGCAGACGAGTTTGTTTCTTGCAGACAAAAGCAGTGCAACAGATTCCCATGTGATCCTCCAGCCAATCCAGGCAAAGATCTTTGAAAGCTTCCAAAAAGGCAAAAGCAAGGCAGATTTGGGATGTGCAGCCCCTGCTTCTATTAGTGATCAATATATTAATGGATCTGTTGAGTCCAGGGGAACCAGAGACACCCACACTGTGGACCCAGAGGAGTAAATATTGGAAGATCAGCCTCAGAGCCTGCCAAATCAGCAAGATTAGAAAAACAAACCAATGGAGCACTATCTGCTGACCTTTGGTCTCATTACACTTGAGCAACCCTCCAAGTGCAGGGGGCAAGCTCTTTACAAGCAGGAAGATGAGCACTGACAGGAAAACCCGGGGTGCAGCTGGACTAATGCTGGTGGATCTGCCCTGTGTGTGTCAGAGTTTCTAGGTGATTACTTGGAGCTAACAAATAATTAAAATGGCTTTAATTAATACAGTGGGATAACTGCCGGGTCATAACTGCTCTGCCACATCAGGTCACACCAATCCGAAAACGTGATAACCTTTGTTGCTTTATAACCTTTATAGCTGATACTTCACTGCTTCACTTATCATCCATGGAAGGAATAGCATTTTAGGGTAGAAAATCCAGGATTGCATCGCTCCATCAGAGTAGAATAACACAAAGTAGTGAAAGCAGCCTGAGCTTTTCTTGTATCCAGGAGAGCAGAATATAGAGGGGACAGGCTTCTCCCGAGTCCATACCTGGATCTAGCCTGTCCCCACTTTGGTAGCCAAAGTCCTCTCAGCAGGTTCTTGCTGTCCAGCACAGGGTGCAAATACAAACCTGTGTTGATTACAAGTGTAGCAGCTTCATGAAAATACCCGAGAGTCACTTCCAGTTCAATTCCTAACACTTCATTGCTTTCTTTCACTTTACAGAGAGCTTGGAAATACCTTCTGAAATGCAAAATGAACATGAGACCAAACCGAGGCTTTGTGGAACAGCTCTCAGCCTGGGAGATCCAAATCTATGGGACTCTAGTCACAGACATCAGTGAACAAAAATACTGACAGAGAACATCCCACAGGATAAGCTAGTTCCCCTTTCTGGGGAGAAAGTTACTTGAACACTGTTTGAAAAAAGACCCTAATGTAAAGGAAAAGCTTTCCTCTTTAGCTCCATTTCATTTTGGGTCAAGATTTGGAGCCTTCTGGGGAACTCACCTCTCTGTAGGAGGTGGCAGTTTGGGGAATTCAAGGATGTGGATCATTAGACACTGCTCATCCCTTTTGTAAGGAAAGGGGATTATAACCACCGCCATGGGGCAGTCAGTAGGGTTATATCTGAAAAGGTTTGTTATCCATGGCCCGGAATAGAAAAATTTAGACTCTGTGCCCTCTTAGAGCCCAGAGAGGTGACAACAGAATGTCCCTGTTTCAGAAGTCCCTGTGCCCTGTGAGTGCCTTCTGAGCTACCCACAGATATGACCATGGCCTCTCACAGGCTCGCTGGCTGCACTGTTGACAAAACCACCCTTCCCACTTGCCACCTTCTAATCCTACAACCGAACCTCTGGGCACAGCTGGTAATTTTAAAGCCTCAGTGAAACCTAAACTCAGTGCCGCCCTCTCTCTTACAACACTCCGAATTCTGCTCTTTGACATCACAAAACAAAACGTGACAGAAAACACTCCCACAAACACTGCGTGTTTGCGATTTACGGGTGGGTTTGGGTTTGTCAGCCTGATAAGCGCGGCCAGGGCCGGAGCTGGGTGGCCTTTCCCGTGAATACACCCCGAGAGCTGCCCGAGCAGAGAGCGAGCCCGGTGCGCCCGGGGAAAGGCTGCGATTTACGAAAACTTCGCGTTTGGCAGGCTGTAACTCAGAGGGCAACACAGACCAGACGAGGCCCCGCCCCCGCCGTGGCCCCGCCCCGGGGCGTGTCCGGAAGGGGGCGTGGCCCCAGCGCCGCCCGTCGCCGCGGGCCGGGCCGGGCCGGTCACCGCCGCCGCCATCGCCGCCATGGCCTGCGGCGCCTCGGTCGCCGAGTGCCTGCGCGAATGGGAGGAGCTGCAGGACGGCTACCAGCGCATCCAGGTACCACCGGGCGAGGGACACCCCCGGGCAGGGGCCGAGGGAGCGCTCCGGCCGAGGGGGGCACGCCGGGGTTACCGGCACCGGGGATGGGGGATGCCCCGCCAGTGCCCCGCAGCATCCCTAGCGGGTACCGCGGACAGCCAGGCTATCCCCTCTAGAGTCCGGGCGCTTTCACTCGGGTGTCTCAGCCCTCGGGGGTGAGCCTCTTGCCTTGGGGCAAAGCGTTTCGGAGCGGGGCAGAGGTGCCAGGCTGTGCCCGGGCACGGGGCTCGGTAAGAGCGGGTCCCCCAGTCTGATGCCCCAGCCCGCCGTGGACGTGGCGTGGAGACCCCAGATTTGCCGGTTTTCCAAGGCTGGGCGCGGGGAGCGGCACTGCCTGGCGTGGCACGGCCGGACGAGGTGCGCAGATGCCGTTTCAGTCCTCATCGGTGCTATGAGCCCGGCTCCGGGCAGCCCGGAGCCAGCCAGCCCCGCAGGGAAACAAGCCAGCGGAGCCGAGGTCCGGGAATGCAGGCACGCTTCAGCCAGGCACCTTGTCCCGACTGCCTGCCTCTCCATACCCTGTCACCGGCCGGGGCTGGCCGGGGGCTCCGTGCCAGGAAGGTGACTGGTATCAGAGGTGCTTCCACCTGCTTTGTGTAATCCCCAGAGCGCTGCCTGCCGGGGAAGGAGTGGGAAGGGTTCAGCTCACTCAGGGTCACCCAAGGGAAAGGTTGGCCAACCATCTCCTGCTGCCGCTCAGGTCACTCGGCTGCAGCTGCACCCGTTCCCTTTCCCCCTCCTTCCCCCCCGGGAGCGGGGTGAAGCGGATGTTGTTGCGGACACGTCGCTGCTGTGCCCAGATCTGGGGCAAGGGAGGCTTTGAGAAACCTCCTCTTTATTAATAGGGGTTGCGTGGATGTCCCGGGTCGCCCACTTCGAGCGCTGTGTGTGCAGCCACTCAGCGCCGTCCCTTCCCTTTGGAAACCTCCTCCCGGGATGGCTCCTGATCCAGCCTGTCCCCGAGAGTGGTGCTCGGATGCTGGCACGACTGAAGGACTTGTCACAAAAGCCACTTGCTCACAGTTAACTCCAGAGCCAGAAGGAGGGGACTCCAGATGGCAGCAGGAAAGCTTGATGGTCAAGCAGGGAATGTCCTGGGATAAATCAGGAAAATAAATCACTGCTGTGGGGCTGGGACTATCTGGGATCCATTCCCTCCTTGCTGCTGCTTGTCACCAGAGGGAGGTTTCCCTCCTCTGCTCTTGGTTTCACCTTTCTGCTTTGGGAGCAACTTTAAGATCTGGTGATCAAGTGATCGATAAGAGCTACAGAGGTTAAAACTTGTGCGTGCCAAGGTCTAGTCCAAGGGTTGTTGTGAGCAGCACGTAATTCCCTGCTGGAGGTGGTGTTCAGGCTGCTGTGGCCGAGGTGAGGCTGTTTTCCAGCTGACCTGGGCAAGCAGCAGCATTGACCCTGCAGCTCTCCCCTTTCCTTACTAAATATAGTTTAGAAATGCATCCAGCCTTATCCAGGTGCGGTTGGGTTACTGGGCACTTGGCTGCAGTCCTGCTGGGAGTCTGTCATCTTTGTCCAGCTCACGTCCAGCTCACTTCCAGCTTCCAGGGGTGCTCAGGTGAAGCCCCAAAGCCATGAGTTTACTGCACGAACCTGGAGGCAGAGAGTGTTGCTTGTCCTGTCCAGCACTCAGAGCCACTGTTCCGGGTGGCCCACAGTTGTACCCTGGCCCAGTGTTTGTTCCCAAGTCTTTCCTATCTGCTGTGTGCAGTCATTGGTGTCCCAAACATGGGAACATCCTGTAAATATCCTTCTTGGGATTGGGGATGGACACCCCCATGGCAGCAGGGCTGGCTGCAGGCTGTCCCCAAGCACACCTGGTGCCACATCTGCAGCCACCCCTCCTCTCACCCAGCCGCTGCACAGGTGAAGTTAAGGATATTTTTTAACAGAAGCATCATAGAGGGCCCAAGGACAAGGGTGTCTGGGCAGGCAGCTCTAATGCATGCTGGTCTCTCCTTCCCAGGATAACCACAAGCTGTACAAGCAGAAACTCGAGGAGCTGACGAAGCTCCAGGATGGGATCTCCAGCTCCATCGCCCGGCAGAAGAAGCGGCTGAAGGAGCTGTCACTCTCCCTCAAAAAGTGAGTCAGTGCCCTGTGACAGCACAGGAGGGGAGAGCAGCAAGGATGGGGCTGCTGAGCTCACCTCACGTCTCAAATGCAAACCTTTCTCCAGCAGGGTGCTGTGGGGAGGCTGATCTTTCCCAGCCTCTCTTACTCTGCCCCAATTTGTGCCCCATTTGCAGTTCAGAGCTTGCAAGGGTTTTGCAGGTACCATGAACTGCCCCCCTCCTGCACAAAGCCCTCCCCATCCTTCCTGCGGGGGAGAGATCCGTCTAGCCTCACCTTGCTGCCATTCTTGCTTCCTTCTCTTGAGCAACATCTCAGCCTGACAGAGGAGCTCACCCTGCAGATGGAGTTGTGAACTTGGTTCCCATCCACCTTCCCTGTCCTTGGGGTGTCCTTGCCCGAGTCAGTCACCTGTGGAGCTTCAGCACGTGCTGGTCATGTTACAGAGGCTCTCCTGATGCCAGTGCCTGTGCTTCCTCTCCAGATGCAAAGCCCATGCCACTACCGAGCAGGAGGCATCCATCCAAGAGACCCAGAACCTGATTAAAGAGAGGCAGAACGTTTTCTTTGAGATGGAGGCCTATCTGCCAAAGAAGAACGGGTGAGAGGCAGCTCAGCTCTGGGTGGGACAGAGCTCTGGGTTCTGTAAGGCACAGAACTGTTGTCACCCTGCCGTGTCACAGCTGTCCTGCTCCACTTGGGCTCCCCAAGGACACCTGGGCAGGAGCCAGCAGTGCTGCCTTCATGCCCCTCACTCCTCTGCCTGCTCATCGCCTTCTCCCACCCTTGGGCTATGTTTCTGCATGGGGAAAGGTCCCAGTGAGCACCCCGCTGCCTGTGGGAGGTGGGGTGTGTCCTCCCCCACCCATCCTTCTGCCCATGGGAGGGGATTCCAGAGGGTTTGTGCCTGGCAGCTCTGAGTGGAGTCAGCTGGAGGCTCATCCCTGGCCCCGCTGGTGACACAAGAGGGGACAGTCCCCATCCTAACGCTCTGCTCTCTCCCCAGGTTGTACCTGAGTCTGGTGCTTGGCAACGTGAACGTGACACTGCTCAGCAAACAGGCCAAGTACTGCATCTCCTTGCTGCACCTCTGATTTTCCTGGCTTGGGATCCCCTTGGCAGCAGGAACAGCAGCTCCTCCCAGGCAGACACAGGGCTGGCTTAGCTCACCTGGTGTAGATTCCCTTCCCGAGCTGTTTCTGCATCATTTCCCAAGAATCAGTCAAACCCTTGGCTCCCCTTTGCATTGCTGCCACTGAGCTGGGATGGATCTTTAGCTCTGACCAGTTAATTTGATCCTCCACCAAAGCCATGTCCGTGTTCCCACTGTGTTAGGGACTTCCAGGAAAGACAGCCAGTGGATAGTCCCCTCCTCTTCCCTTGGGGAAGCACCAAGGTGGGTTTTGGCCCATGAGAGCCTTCACCATGCCAGAGGGGACACAGCCAGGAGCATGTGTCTTCTCTCCCTCTGTTCCCCAGTCCTCCCCTTGGAGACCTGTGCAGATCCCAGTCTGCCCATCTTCCCCACCAGGGCCACCCACCAGGTTGGGCTGTTTTGGGGTTCTCAAAGGTGTCCCAGCTCTGTGGAAGCAGCATGAGATGTGCTCTGCTCTCAGGAATGCCCCCAAGGCAATGTTCTTCCCAAGTGTGTCCCTGAGGTTCCCAACAGAACATCACCTTTATCCACCAGGTGGGATGAGAGGACACAAACTTCCTGCAGTCCCCTTGCTCCAAGCCTGTCCTTGTGCTCCCCTGCAGGTTTGCATACAAAGACGAGTATGAGAAGTTCAAGCTCTACCTCACCATCATCCTACTCATTGTCTCCTTCTCCTGTCGGTTCTTCTTCAACTCCAGGTGAGTCTGGCTTGGATGCTGGGTAGAGATCTCCTCCCAGAGCCCCCTTGTCCTTCTCTCCCATCCTGGAAAGTCCAGAGCTGAACAGCAGATCCTGATGTGAGGTGGCCTTTGTGGCTGCCGTGGCCGTGGTGGATGGTGGGGAAGCAGCTCCCTGCCCTTGGGGTGGGTGTCCCACGGGCTGTGACAGTGCCTGTGCCCCCAGCACACACCTTGACACGCTGCTCTGTGTGACCCAGGGTGACAGACGCCGTCTTTAACTTCCTCCTGGTGTGGTACTACTGCACCCTCACCATCCGCGAGAGCATCCTGATCAACAACGGCTCCAAGTGAGTCCCTGGGCTCGGGGAGGGGCGTGCAGGGGGCTGGGCCTGCTCTGCAGGGCTGGGGGAGTTGGGAGCTCACAGCTCCCTCCTACTCAGGGTGTGTGGCACAGCCTGTTGGGAGCTGCAGGAGCAGGGCAGGAGGAACCTCCTGTGTGGAGGCGGCGTGGGGAGGTGGAGCTGGAAAGGCCCTGGTGCTGCCCAGCCCCGAGGCCCTCGGTCCTGCTCTGAGGACCATTTCCTAACCAGTCCTGGGAGCTGTGGGATGGCTGGGGCTGGGCTGCTGCACTCTTGTGGGATGCCTTGGGCTCTGGGTTCACACTCCAGACCTGACACCCCTTCTCTGTGTCTGCCCTCCAGAATCAAAGGCTGGTGGGTTTTCCATCACTACGTCTCCACCTTCCTCTCAGGTGTCATGCTGACATGGTAAGTCTGTGTCCCCTTGTCCTCTGGGGGCTGCTGGGGCTGTGGGCAGCTCTGGCCAAGGGGCCACAGGGGCTGTGGGACAGGCAGGGCTGGCCGTCCCCTCCCAGCCCCACGTTCTCCAGCCAGCACCATCTCTCCACAGGCCGGATGGGCTCATGTACCAGATGTTCAGGAACCAGTTTCTCACCTTCTCCATGTACCAGAGTAAGTGCTGGGATCAGGACTGAGCCCTGGGTGCTGAGAGAGCCTGCCGAGCTCTGCAGGCTGTAGCTGCCCACAGCTCTCAGCTCACCTGGCTGTTCGCTTGGCCTTTGGTGGCCTTTGTGGGATGATGCTGAGGCTGGAAGGTGATCCCTGGGCAGCTGCTGACAGCAGCCATGCTCTCCTTGCAGGCTTTGTGCAGTTCCTGCAGTACTACTACCAGAGTGGGTGCTTGTACCGGCTGCGAGCACTGGGAGAGAGGCACAACATGGATCTGACCGTGGGTAAGTGGGATGGTGGGATCTCCCCTTGCTGGTTGTCCCAGGCTGCCAGCAGCCTCCTCCCAGCTCCAGGACAGTGCTCAGCTCCCTGGGAGCAGTGGGTTCTGCTAAAGCTAATGGTGACACTTTGGTTTGAGGTCACTTTTATCAGTGGCAGGAGCAGTAAAACCTTCAAGTCAAACCAAAGCTCTGAGAGGAGTGTCTCCTGGGGGGCAGCAGCTGGTTGTTCCCCTCCTCCTGCTCTCCTGGGACCACCAGCTCACAGCTGGCTCCCTCAGGATGCAAGGTGGCAGTGGATGTGGCCCTGGACATCCAAGCTTTCCCCAGGAGGCTCCTTCAGACATGAAACATCCCTCCAACACCCCAGGCACTGTGGGCTGTCACCTCCCTGGCCCCTGTGACACCGAGGGCAGGAGCTGAGGGCCAGCCCCACCGGATTCGGAGTCCCTGCCACTGTCCCCACTGCGAGTTCAGGTGCCCACAGGTGTGAGGCTGGAATGGCAGGACCTTCTCAGCCAGGCACAGCGTGGGCACTGAACCTCTGTGCCCACATCTGGAGGAGCTGGGCTCCATCCTCTCCCCAGCAGCCCATTCTGGGTCCTCACACCAACCTTCATCCTTTGCAGAGGGCTTCCAGTCCTGGATGTGGAGAGGCCTCACGTTCCTGCTTCCCTTCCTCTTCTTCGGGCAGGTGAGTCTGCACCAGTCCTTGCAAGAGGCCAGAGCCTCGTGTGGGAGTGGGATGTGCCACATTCCTCAGTGGCCTGGACATCACACAGTCCCCACAGGCTGCCACAGCAGTGTGATCTGGGATGCCAGGGCCAGGGAAATGCTTCCAACAAATGTTAAACCTTTCCCTCCAAAGCACCCGCCACCTCCACCGCTGAGGAGGTGAGATGGGGAGGAGGAGCTGGCGTAGTTCTGCTGAGTGCTCGAGTGCAGAGGGGCTGTGCTGAGAGCCATTCTAAAGCCCTTTTGGGCTCCAGCTTTGAGCTGCTGCTGCAAAGGAGGGAGTCCTTCCTCGGTCAGATCCTTGAGGCCAATGGCCAAAGGCTGGGCTGAGGCTTCCTCACAGCCCTTGGGATTCACACGGGGATATCCCAGCTGGGGTCCTCTGGGGATGAACCCTCTGGCCCTAAACCTGCATGGGGTTTCACTGCCCTCACACGAGGTCGGTGTGGGGTTTATCCTGAGAGGAAGCAGCTGGATGAGTCAGTCTGGATTGAGCCTCTGAAAGCAGCAGCTCCCCTGACTCTCCTCTCTCCTGCAGTTCTGGCAGCTCTACAATGCCATCACCCTCTTCCGCATGCTCCAGCACCCCGAGTGCAAGGAGTGGCAGGTAAGGAGGCTCCCGGGAATGCCCGGGGTGGGGATGCCCCAGGCTGGCCCCTCCTGCTGACTCCTGCCTCTCCTCCCGCAGGTCCTCATGTGTGGCCTCCCCTTCTTCATCCTCTTCCTGGGGAACTTCTACACTACCCTCCGCGTCGTCCACCAGAAGATTCAGAACAAGAACAAGGACACGAAGGAGAATTGAAGTGGGGCGGTGTGGGGCCTGGACTGTTTCTCCCCACCAGCTCCATCCCGTCCCCTTGTCCTCAATTCCGTCCGGACTCTGGTGTCTCATCCCATTCCTTGGAGGCCTGGGTGTGGGACAGAGCTTGGGCCCTGCTCCTGGACAGTCCATGTGCTCACCACGGGGCTGGATCCGTGCTGCACGCACTCACCTGGAGCCAGGAGCACCCGGTAGCTCCTGTCCTGGCTGCCTTCCTCATCCAAA
This sequence comes from Grantiella picta, assembly GCA_013397955.1. Lineage (NCBI taxonomy): Eukaryota > Metazoa > Chordata > Aves > Passeriformes > Meliphagidae > Grantiella > Grantiella picta. Next base: position 369,257 of record VZRM01000344.1, on the reverse strand, counting down.
GAGCAGGATGCCTGGGACAGCCACTCCCCTTCCTCGTACTGGGATGTTCTCTGGATGCTGCTGCTCCCCACCCCACAGGGACAAGGCAGGGTCCAGGAACTGCCTCCCACAGCTCCTGGGGTGCTCGAGGCTCCCCCTTTCCCCCAGCCCTGCACCCAGGGCAGTCCCTGCGTGTTAAAGGCAGAGGCCTTGGGGCAGCTGGGGCTGTGCACAGCCCTGGATTCCAGGGGTGCTCCAGTTCCTCCCTCACCTTCAATCCACAGGGAAGGGACGGCTGAGGCACAGGAGGGGTGGGAGCAGCAGGAGCCTGGGCCAGGCCTCCCGCTGGAGCTGTGCAAGCAGCACCCTGGGCTGGCATTTCCAGAGAGTGCACATGTGAAAATAAAGGGAAGGAGCTGCCCCGGGTCCCCGGGACAGTCTGGGAACAGATCCCACACTGCTCTGCGCCTTTGGTTCATCAGGAAGTGGGTCCTGACACAACCTCCCTGAAAGGAAGGTGGAGGTGGGGGGAAATAGGACAATTGTTACAATTGGACAAGAGGAAACAGAGGTTTAGATCAGGTATTAAGGAAAATGTCACACAGCCCTGACAGAGGCTGCCCAGAGCAGGTGTGGTGTCACCATCCCTGCAGGGATTTAAAAGCCATATAGATTTGGCACTTGGGGATGTGGTTGAGGCGTGTATTTGGATGAGGAGTTGGACTCAGTGATTTGGAGGGGTTTTCCAGCCTAAATGATTCCATGATTCTATGAAAAATCATCTCCCTGTGCCCTCCCACCAGCCTGGGGTGCAGTGCAGGGCTGTGTGGGCTCCTTCCCATGGCACCCCAGCCTGCACAGGTTGTGGCCAGAGCTTTAGCACCCAAGGAGCCCAGCAGCACCTCAGTGTCCCTGCAGGTGGGGAAGAGACCCCCTGTCCCAGCTGTACCAGCACGGGGAGCTCTGGAAGAACCAAAGAGCGGGTTGGGCACAGCTGCACCCCAGTCCAGAGCCCCCCACTGCCATCCTCCCTCCCCTCCCAGAGCCCAGCACTCAGGGTGGGGCTGCCCCCAGCTCAGGTGAAATCCAGAGCTGCCACCACATCCCCAAATTTCCTGCCAGCTACCATTGCTCCTCCTGCCTCCCTCTTCCCTCTGGCTGAGCAGAGAGAATGAAGGAAGCAAGCTCCAGACACAGTATTTTTATTCCAAGGGCAAATGTATTTAAATAATTTACAATCACTGGACAGCCTGAAAGTCTTTTTTCGTCATTTTTTTTTCCCATGCTTAAATCACAAAGATGTTCAAATAAAAACAGTATTTAAAAAATGACCGTACACGGTGTGAGGGAGGGGCTGGGCTCAGGGGAGCTGCAGGGCTGAGACCTCACCTCCCAAACCGGCTGTATTCCCGAGGGGAGAGGAGCCACCCCCTTCCCGCTGGTGCTGGAGCCAAGGCAGGCAGTGGGAATGGAGCAGGATGCTGGTGGGGCCATGGGACAGCTCTGTGCCCAGAGGCAGCTGCCAGCCCCACAGCCCAGAGATGGGCAAACAGGGGTGGCAGCAGGGAGGCAGAGCCTCAAGGCCAGCCGGAGCACAGCCCCTCCACCCCTCTGCTGTCCCTGCAGGCCAGGGTGGGCTCCAGCCCCAGGGATAAGGCAACACATCGTGTTCAGGGAAGGACCCCAGGGCTCCCTGGCAGTGTCCATCCCTCCTGCCCCACGGCAGCTGTGTCCCTGATGTCCCTGGCCTCAAGGGAAACGCTGGTGCCATGGGGTGCAACCTGGTGGCACTGCGGCTCCTGGAGCAGCCTGAGCTACCCCCCTGCCCCTCTCAACCCCTTCCACCCCCAGGGCCCACAGCCCACCCCGAGGGGCTGCCGAGGCGCAGGAAGGGTTGGGAGCGACACCGGGGTAGCTGTGGGCAGGGGACAACACCGTCACCCACAGCAGCAGTGGGCGAGCAGGCACTTCCCAGCTCCCCTGGCCCACGCCTGGGGAGCTGTTCTCTCCCCGGCCCTGCCAGCCCTGCTCTTAGCTCCACACATCCAGGGAGTAGCGGCCCTTTGTCATCAGTTTCTTTACATAGTCCACGGCCTGGGGCTGGCTCATGTTGCCGAACTCGGACACGATCTCGTAGAAGGTGTTCTGCACATCCCGGGCCATGTTCCGGGCGTCGCTGCAAAGGGGGAGGGTGAGTGAGACAATGTCACAACAGAGCCCCAGAGCCCTGTCACCTCCCCACTGGACACAGAGGGTTTGCTCACCCCAGCCCCCCTGCCCCCCTCTGAACCAGGACAGCATAACTAACCCACCCAGGGTTTGTAATGCACAGCTGGGGAAACTGAGTCACACTCATTTCCTGAGGATAAGAGCATTTCCCCCAAATCCCTGTCCAGTCCCCAGACCTACCCACACACATAGATATGAGCCATCCCCTCGTTAACTAGCTTCCAGACGTTTTCCTTGTTCTTCTTCAGTAAATGCTGGACGTAAACCTGGCAGGAAACAAGGTGGGATGAGGAGAGAGAAGCAGAACCCCCACACCACAGGCTGTGGAGAGGGAGGGGAAGCCAAGGCCGTGCTCATAGCTCTGGGAGATGGCAAGTGCTGGGTGCTCCTGCCTGCCAGGGGGTGATAGTGGGCAGCAGGAACAAGTGGCAGGGGGAACACGGTGGTACCTTTTCAGCCTGGTCCCTGGAGAAGGCCACGTTGAGCTGGGTGAGGACTCCCTCCTTCTGGAAGCGGGCCAGCTCCTCCCGGTACAGGTAGTCCTCGTGCTCGTGGCGGCAGCCGTAGTAAAGCACCGTCTCGCCCACCTCTTTGCCTGCAGGGCCACACAGTCCCCATCAGCTGGGCCCTGCCAGCCCCCAGCCCTGTCCCCTCCCTGCCTCCCCTCGTCCTGCCCTCCCCAGTCCTGTGCTCTCCCCTCCCCAAATGCTGCAGAGCTGCACGACAACTTCTGGTCATAAGGTCACAATGAGAAGCTCAAGAGCGATTCCCAGAAGTGGCCACAAGCTTTAGAAATGAGCCTGAGTGACTTGACTGTGGTTATTTAGAGATGTGGGGGTGGTAGAGGTCAGAGAACTGGAACTGCCTCAGGTCTGTCCGCCCCCAGACATCCTCCATGGCCAAGAGAAGGACAAACCATCCTCGTGTGGGCAAAACCACTCAGCTACTGCTCACCCTGCCCCACCACTCTGCTTTTGGCTGGGCCCACCTGCAGCAGGAGAAGCACAGCTGCACCCTGGAGGCACCCAGTGCCCCACAGAGCCCTGCAGCAGCCCCAGCCCCCAGGGGAGCTCCAGGGCACTCACCTTGCTCCTTCAGCCAGGCCCGCTCCTGGATGAAGCCGATGAAGGGGGCGATGCCCGTGCCCGGCCCGATCATGATCACGGGCGTGCTGGGCTTGAAGGGCAGCCGGAATTGCGACTTCCGGACGTACATGGGCACCAGGGAGCTGCTCCCGTTCTGGTCAGGCACCTTGTTCTTGAGCCAGTTGGTGGCCACCCCTTTGTTCAGGCGGCCTGTCTTGGTCTCGTACTCCACTGTCACGGCACAGATGTGGATGGAGTTGGGATGGACCTGCAGGGAAGGGGTGTTGGCACCAGGCACAGAAGGAGTCCTGGCAACCCCACAGCTCAGTCCCTTGTGCTCAGGGATGGGGAGTTTAAGCTAATGTTAGCACTGGGATTACTCCCTGCATGCCCCTCATGGGGCTTGTCTTGGCCTCAACTCATCATGGGACTACTGAGCTTCCCTCGAGGTTGCCAACAACCTCAGGGCTTCAGCCACGAAGAGTGACTTTCGACTGGCCACTAAAATGCCACCTTGCCAGGCAAATGGGCAAAGAGGAGCAAGGCTCCATGGAGTGTGGTGGTATCAGAGCACAGCTGGCCGTGCTGTGATTTAATAATCATTAAAATCCACATATAACAAACAATCTTAACCTAGAACAACAGAAAAAACAACTAAGCTGAACAGAAAGAAAAGGAAAAAGAAAAGTTCCCTATATTAAATCGACAAATAGCATTATCACAAGACAAAAAAACCAAATTACACAAAATCTACCCCTAGAACTTTCACTACTATTACAACACAAATACTTCACCATAATTCTACTACAAAAACACAGCTTAATACTTGTTTTGCCCATTATTTTGTCCCAATTAGTATTCTTATCTCAAAGTCCTCACGATTGCCTGCATTCTCCACAAAAAACATCACGGTTTGGACTCTCCACAGACCCTGTGGAAGCTGGAATAACTCCATGGAGATAAACCTGCCCCTCTCACAGCAAATGTCACCAGGGGAAGCTCCCCGTTCCCAGTGCCCAGCTGAGGGGATCTGCAGCTGAAGCAGTCCCTCTGCAGCCCCATTCCCGGCTGGAAGCACACCCACCTTGGAGGAGGAGGCGATGGAGTAGTAGCGAGCCTGCAGGCGGGGCAGGAGCTCACACAGGTGGTCGATGGGGGGGCGCAGGGAGGGCATGTCCTGCAGGATGGCCAGGATGTTCCTGCGAGCCTCAACCACCCAGCTCAGGTACAGCGCCTGCGGGCACAGCACAGCCGTGACAGACATGACATGACAGCCTCCCCACGCGGCTGGAAAACACCCCTTCGGCTCTCAGGGAGCCTTTTGGGGATCTCCAGCCCCCAGCTGGAAGGGGCAGAGCTCCCACCTTGCCCTCAGCAGCAGACGAGGCCATTTTCCGGAGGCGCTCCTGCTCGCCGGCGTCCGAGGCGTACTGGGCCAGCTCATACAGGACATTGGTGCGGGGAGGGTTGGTGATGTCCAGGTAATAGGTCAGGGCTGTCCGGTACGACGTGGGGCAGGGGAAGGGATGCTTCTTGTTGGATTCCTCTGGAGAAGTGGGCTTAAAAGAAAAATTAAAAATCATCCCCTCACGATGTTAGGTTTAGTGCCAGACAGACACACAGAACAGTGTGGGCTTCAGGGAGCAGAGAGCAGCCCCAGCTCCACACTGAATCACCTCCCTCCCCAGGCAGCTCCATCTCCCAGTAGCCTATTCTGTGTTTCACAGATGCTGCCTGGCAGTTTAGCAGCAAAATTTACACCTTGTGTTCCCCGGTGGGGCTCCCTGCCCTGAGATGTCCATGCACAAAGTCCAGCAAACCCCAGGCCGAGCAGGAGAGCTGCTAATGGCTAATTTGGCCTCAAGGCACTTACACCTCCATCAGATTTGGCCTCAGAAGTGTCCTTAGGCTCTGTCAGCCACGTAGAGCTGTGCCAGCAGTGAAGGCTGGAGCCATTCTGTTCAGCCTTGAGAAGTTCATAAGGGACAGGAATGACAGTGTGGGGCTGGACAACACAGGACACCGCACAGGGAGCCACAGGCTCCAGCAGTGCATTAAATCCACTTCCTCTCTAGAAACCAGGAGCTCTCTCAGGCTTCTGGGCCAGCACATCTGATGCCTCAGGTCTGGCTATGCTCCTCCAGGAGTGCAATGGGCAGCAGCTGCCATCTCCCTGCTGCCAGAGGCTCTGCTGGGAACACTACCCAGGAAAAGTTCTTTGGATCAGCACAAGTGCTCCCTCCTGGCGGTTCAGTCCCCAAGCCTGTGCCTCCTCCCAGGGCTGAGTAAGATCTCACACATTCAGGCCCTGTGGAGCTCCAGGGCTGCTGAGGGATGCTCTGGTGGGCTGATGCTCTGTAATTAGGAGTGTGCTGTTACATAATTTGTTGTTGAATGGGCTCACTAAGCACATTTCACAACTGACCCACTTCAGCTGCTCTCAGCAAGCAGGCTCTGTGCCCCTGCTAAAACACAGCATTGAGAGTGGCACTGGGACATCTGTCAGCCTGCAGGTGCTCCACAGGACCTGAGGGTGAAGGACAGAGGCCACAGCTGAAAGAGAGCTGCTGACCCTCACGGGTCATTCCCACTCACCATCCAAGTTGTTCAGGGACATGACAGTGTCCAGATCCGTGCCCAGGATCTCACCAATCTGGTTCACCAGGGAGGAGTCGTTGGCTGGGTACACTGCCACGTGGTCCCCAGACTCGTACCTGGCACGAGAGCAGGAGCAGAGCACATGGAACACCTGCAGCACGTCTTGACCACCCCCAGCAGCTCAGCCAGAAGACAAGGGGAGGCTGGTGCAAGAGGCAGCAGGACAACACCGAGATCTGAGCTGCTGCACAAGCACTTGCACCATCAGGGACCCACAGAGCCAGCAGTGACAGTGGCAGTGACATTGTGGGCTAACAGTTTCAAGAACCAGGGTTTTTACAGGAGACCTCCCAGGTTAACAGCAGTTTTGCCAGAGTTTCAGCAAGGACAGGTCAATCCTGCCAGGACAGAGCAAAGCTCCTCAAAACCTCTGCAGTTGTTACACTAAGCCACCTGGATTCAGGACTTCCTAACAATTTAAGGAATTTAAGCCAGTGAGAGGGTTTTTACAAACAGGACTTCATTCCCCAGTGCTTGGACACCTAATCCGGGCAAACACAACAACAGCAATCCCCAGCTCTACCTTCTCTCACAGCTCATCTGCCCTCCCATTTATTGAATGACTCCAAGACAATTCTTGCACCTGGGACTGCTCAGGTAGGACAGGNGATGGGATGGGATGGGATGGGCCCAAAGCAGCCAGAGCTGGGAGCTAGTCCTGACAGGGGGTACCTGCTACAGAAGCCCAGAGGGGAAGTGTTAAAGAGTAAGGACCTCTTCTGAAGTGCTGGCTGAGGCCAATGCCACATCCTTGTGAGGAACAGTCTCCCCTAGAAAAGTACCTGATTTTGGAATTGGAGATATCCAGCTCCAGGTGCATCAAGTGTCGCTCTCCACCCTCGTTCAGCTTGCGGTTCTCTGTGACCTGAGCCAGGAAGGGGTTTTTAGCATCAAATGGGCTGGAAGGAAAGACAAAGGCCCTCTGGTTACTCTCCTGCAGGCTCATGGAGCTCCTTGTATCCAGGCACGTTCCCTCTGCCTGCAGAGCAGGCTCCCATGACTTGGTTCCTGTTCCAAATCACACTGCACCACAGCACAACTCTAATTATGATCTGCTGCTCCCCACCCTGGCACAGAAAACAGATCCTTTTCCTTCTAAGCACAGCCCAGCAGTCAACAGCTTCTGTCCCATTAAGAATACATGACACAGAAGTGGATTGGAGGGACTGTCACATCTTAAAGCAATATTTCAGGCTGGAATTAATTTTTAAATCTCATCTCCCCACAGCAACACTGCCAGCAGCCATCACGCACTGGCCACCCCAGGCAAGGAAAGGCTCAGGACAGATGCTGTGGATATATCAGCCAAACAGCACATGTGAGCACAGCCATGCCCTCACCACCAGTGATTCATTAACTGGGGAATCTCAGAGTCCCAGTGGAGATCTGAGCCCATTTCTCCTGGGCAGAGACCTGCTGTGCTGCAGAAATCACACTGCCTGCACAGCAGGTGCTGTTAGAAACATCAAGGACCCAACACCTGCCCCATGTACAGCCCTGCCCAGGGAGTTTGGCACTCACGGCTTCTGGTTCTCATAGCTCTTCAGCCGGCCCATCTCCCCCGTGTAGACTTTGTTCATGTTCACATCTGTGTGCACCACCAGCTCGTACTGCCGGATGCTGCAGGGGGAAAGGAGAGAGAAAAGAGAAAAAAGTCAAACTGGAACCCACAAGGTACAGCTGGAAGCATCATGTCCTTTGCTGGATTTGCTGCAGCTCAAAAACAAATGCAAATTCCACCCCTTCACCCATCTGGAGACATGAGGGACCAAGCAGACTCTGCAGAAAGCCCAAAGCAAGAGGAAATCTCAGTGGAAACCTCACAGGCAGCACAGCCATCCCCAAAGGAGCCAAACCCACCACCTCCCCACTCAGCACAGCAACCCAGAGCTGCACTCAAACTCACAGGAGAACAGGCTCAGGGCAAACAGCCCTGCTCCTGCTCTACTTCACTCGTGCCCTCCTCAAGCCTGGAGGGGAGGCAGTGCACAGGAAAGGGAACAGCAGCCCAGGGCTGATGGCACAGCCACCAGTCAGAAGTGGCCAAACTCTGCCACCCAAAAGGAGCTGCTCCCAAACCCACCTGGACTCTTCTCCTGTAGCCTCCACCCCGAAGTGCTCACACACTGCTGGCCAGAACTGCTCTCTCCAGGTGATGAAGTCTTCTTCCAGGCTAGCCAGAGCAGAAGAGAGAGTCAATTACCCAGCCCCACTCCCAGAGGAGCCATCTGAGATCTTTATTGACTTCCTCCCTGCACCATGGGAAATAGCATTTGCCATAGACCCAGACCTCCACATGGCCACAGAACACCAGAAAAGCACTGAGTGGGAACTGCTGCTACATCAGACACCCCTCCCTTCACCAGGTCTGCCAAGGAAGGCTTTGTTATTCAGGTTCAGTCTTTAGAAAACTCAGCTCCCCGCTGTCCACCCCCAGCTTGAGGGGACCTTCCTAAAAGGCAGATTCCACCATGGCAATGCTTCTTTTTCTCAGCCTCTCACTTACGGCATGTCCCTCTCATCAGACTTTGTAAGCCTTAGAGGTAGAGCCACAGGTTGATGTAATGCCCCAAGGTGCTCAAGTGAGCACAAAGAGGTTGAAAAAAAAAAGAAAAGAAGGAAAGATCCTTGTCTGAGTTGGAAAATTGCTGCCTCCCACCATAAAACACTTCCCAAGGAGATTAATCTGCCTCCTTCACCAGGATAGGTGAGTTTATCCACGCAGGCTGGGTTAGCAATGGAGCTGCAGCAGGGCAAAGGCAGAGGAGGCTGCAAAGTCTGCTCCAGTGTATACCCATGGGCATTTAAAGCTGATGTGGGATTTCCCAAACACAAGATCCCTTAGGATACCCCTGTGCACAGGGATGTGACTGTGGGAGAGCCAGCAGACACATTCAAAAACCTGTCAGCCCCAACAATGAGCCCTGCGGAGTTTATTTCTGTCTTGGCAGCTGAGACAATTCCCTGCCAAGGTCCCTCCCAAGCTGCTTTAGCCAGCTCTGAGCAGCCCCTCACCCCAAGGCACTCACTTGCCATCGTCATCTCCCAGCCCAAGCTCAAAGATGCGCTGAGCTCCGAGTTCCTCCAGCCTCTTGTCCACGTACTTCCCCATGGCATTGAAGTGCTCATAAGTCTTGTTCCCCAGCCCAAAGACCTGGAAAGGAACACTCATGAGCACGGAGAAGCAGCAGGTAGGCTTCCTCCATCCATCTGACATCCTCTGGCCAAGTATCACCCAGCAAAAGGTGCTGAAGAAACACAGCAAGACCTCTCCCAGCTGCTCATCAGCTCTTGAGTAAGAATCTACCACTGGAGAGTGTGTGGTCAGGAGGCACCAGCACCTCCCCTGAGCCTGGATGCACTTCCAAGAGCTCCTCGTGGGACTGCCTGGAGATCAACTGATGGCCTTTGCCTCCCACAAACCACACAGTAAATGTTTGCTCGCTGCTTCACACAGAGCAGCTTCACATCCCCACCAGCGGATTTTGCTCTCATTTGCAATTATTATGCTGCCTAAGGAATTTGGCCAGAGTTTAGGTGAGGTGGTTGTTCCTCAGCCAGTTATTCAGCTCAGCACAGGGAGGGAGCTACACACTCCTCCGAGTGATTTAATTTGTGGGAGAAGATGTGGCCTGGGGCTGCTCAATTAGCTTCTGAAGAGCAGCAGCAGCCTGTAGCTCATTTACAGACTTGTATTCAGTGCCTGCAGGGCTGTTTGAGGCTGTTTGGACCAGCAAACCCTCATGATTTAGGGAGTGGAAAGAGCACTCTGACATTTGCATTTAAAGCCTCCAGACATACATCTGCAAGTGTGCACGAAGCCTGGGCAGGCAGACAGCAGGGACCTCACCCCAGACAAGGTGAACAAAGCACAGACATCATGTTGGGCCTCTTCCCAAGCCACACTGCAGGGCTCTTGGCCTTGCTGCCCAAATGCAGCACAGAAACTGGAATGGAGCCACTTACTGCAAAGCGGAGCCCCGACAGGTCGGCGTCAGCCTCCTGCAGCCAGTCGTAGAAATCCTGGGCATTGTCCGTGGGATCTCCCTCTCCATAGGTGGCCATGCAGAACACAGCCAAGGACTTGTCGATCTCAGAGAGGCGACTGAGGTCTGACTGCAGCCAAAGGAAAGAAGGAATCTTCAAGTATCCCACAATGTGGCTGTTCTGTTGGGCAATTCCTACTTCTACAGCGTAGGTGTGTGAACAGCACCACGTGTTTACAGAAGGGGCTGGGAAAGGCCAAACCCACCCAAAATGGCAGGGAAAATAAAGTCACCCACCCTCACTGGACTGCAAATTAATATTTCTACCCCACTAGAAAAGCAATGGGATTTTCCATGCAAGGGACCAGGATAATGCAGAATGGCAAGGACTGAGCCCATATCTGCATCTCTCGGGTTGATCTTTTAGTAGTGTCTCTTAGGGGAGAAAAGGACAATTGTCCCTTGGCCAAGGTCACTGTTATTTTTTTAGGGGGCACTGAAAGGTTGTTGCTCTCCCAAGGCTGTTCAGGGCTAAATTACCAGGTCATACTCCTCTGGATCTGCTGCCATGCCCCGGAGGCCATAGCGATGGGCATCCTTGGAGAGCCGATTGGCAAACTCCTCTGCTGTGCCCGTCTGGGAACCATAGAAAACCACTATATTTCGCCCCTGGAGAGAAAGAGAAATGCCTTTTAAATGGTCATTAGTCATTTGGCAAATGCATGGATGAAGCACAGACAAAGGAAACGCCTGGGATCAGGAAAGCTGGACGGCAACCTAAAGGCAACCAGGAGTCTGTGCTTGTGCAGGACTCCGAGGGTTTGGCAGAAAACTCAAAGCTGAGCTGTTAATGAGAACATGGCTCTTGACACTCTCAGAGGGGAGACTCAGGTCAGACTAAAACCCAAAGCAAAGAATAACCCTTCCAGATTTATTCTCAACTTCTAGGCTGCAGCATGACTCCTGGAAACAGGAAACACCCTGGATGAGAATGCAGAACTTGCCAAAGGCTCTGGGCAAGTGCCTAAGCACCAGAGCTCCTGCTCTGCTGCAGGCCAGCTACTTTGAAGTGAAATGGAAAATGCATCCAAGCCTTTGCTTCTTCCTGTGCTTCCTCTTTTGTCCGGACCAGTGGAGTCAAAAGCTGACAACTCTGTGTATAACAACTCCCACTCCACAGCCAGCCAGTTTGGGAAGCAACCACACAGATAAACAACTGCCAGCCAATGACTTTAAAGTCTCTGCCATTTCCCTCCTGACTTTGATCTCATATTACATTATTTTTTTCCACCGCATTTTCACTTTAATTTCTTCTCTAAGAACAACTCTCAGGCACAGACTAAAAGAGCTATTCCTGGCTGCTCACACAGCCTTCCTCTGGATGCTCTCTGCAGCAGGCATGTGTCTGTATCCAAACCAGCTCCTCCTGCTGACAGCCGCCAGAGGAAACTGGGAAGGACAGGAGCTCCCCCACCTTCCCTGCACCCCTTGTAGGCAGAAGAAGTAGCTTACCGTCTTCTTCATCTTCTCGATGAAGCTGCTGTCTCTCACTGGAGCTGCTCTGAAAGACAGAATAAATCTCTTTCTAGATAAACACGTTCATTTTTGAGGTCAAGAACAAGCAAGTGGGGAAAAAGTGGCCTCCAGACATCAGGAAAGCTGCCCTAAAGGGTGTGAGTCCCCACTGACCACTGTAATTCACCCTGTCCCAGGGATACTCATTGCTCAACCACAGGGCACACAACCATGGAGCAGGGACTCAGCGCAGAGCAGAAAATCTGAGCCCCTGCCTGACCCCCATCAGTGAATCCTCCCACAGGGAAAGCCCAGGCACTCAGCCCTGCCCACCAGGAAACCTTTGTCAACTGCTCCAAGAGATTTCACAGCTGAGCAGGTTACAAGGATCCCACAGGAGCAGGTCTCCAGATCAATCTCCAGATGGTGTGAGAGAAGGGAATGGAGAGTTCCCTGCTTCCCACACCACCGTGGGCAGGCAGGATCAGTCCTGAGCCATGCTCCCAGGGCACATCTACCAAGTCTGAAATCAAACAGGGCTGAAAACCAGCTGTTTCAACCTCCAAACAGCATGCCAGACATGAGCCCCAGAGCTGGAGAGCCCTGTGCAGCAGACACACGCAGCTCATCAGACACTCAGATGAGGCAACCGCTGCCAGCCGAGGTCCTGTGGAGCTCATTCCCATGCCAGATTCCCATCCCCAGGGTGGATCTCCTCCACAGAACACTTGGATTATTGCATGGGGGGGCTTTCCCTGACTTGGAAGGGGGACAAACCACAGCAGACCCAGAATCTTGGAGGTAGGATTCACACTGCTATGGCTACCCTGTTACGGAGGGAGCCAGAAGAGCTCCACTATCCTTAGCACATCCTTGGATTTTCAGTGTCACAGGGTGACAACAACCCAGCCCTGGGGACCCCAGAAGCTTCACAAGCAGAGGTGACCATAGCTACAGCCAGATTAGGTTTTGGGAGCTTTTCACAGCAGGCAAGGACAGGAGCTCCCTTCCTGTCCTCCCCACCAAAACTTTGGTAGCAGGGAAGAGGAACGTGGGACCCATTCCATTTCACAATGGAAGAATGCAAGGCCGGGTCTCCTGTGGGAAGAGAGAAGCCTCCAGGCAAAAAACAAATGGTTTTGGCTCCAGCCCATGTGAGAATGTGAGGAGCTCGCTAACAGTTTCCTCAACCCTGTAGCCCAGAGGGAGGGATCCTGCGGATGTGCTGAGGCAATTTGTGGAGAGCACACACACGCACAGCAGCAGGGTGGGGGAATTCACAAAACATCCCTTCAAGCACCCCTTGCTACCCAAAGGGATCAAGGAGCTCCATAACTGGGCCTGACAGCTCTGAGAACCAACAGCCTCATACAAAAGGCAAGCACACACAAAGGACAAGCAAAGCTGACCCCAAAAAGCTCCCCAAGGCAGCCGTGCTCCCAGGAGAGCTGTTTCACACTCCTGCTTGGCTCTCTCAGCAGTCAGCTGTCTCCCCATGCTGTCATTCGTTCCCTGTTGGGAACTGGGATATCACAAATACCTTACAGGAGCAGCCCCAGCCCTGCCCACGCTGCAGCCAGGACGGGGGCTCAGGAGAGCTCTCAAGCCACAGCTCTCACTTAGTTTTTGGCTCCTTGGTGAACTTCTTTAGTTCCTGCCCTCTGCAAATGAGATCCAATTTAAACAACTGTTGGGTCAACTACTAAACAAAACCCTTTTAAAGGAGGAGAAAAAGAGAAGTTTTTAGACCCTTTCAGCAAGCTCCCTTTGGAAGAGAAAAGGGTGCAGCACATGGAGCTCGTCCGTTTTCAAAGGAGGCAACCCTGCACTGAAGTGAGCGGTGGAGAACAGGCTGTGGCTCACATACAGAAGAAATAATGAGCCTGGCTTTGGAAAAAAGGCTACACAACTCCCTGAAACTGCTTCATCAGGGTGGCCTGAAAATCTGAGCAGCAAAACCACACAGGCACCAAAGGCAGAAACGACACTCATTTTCACTGCTCTGCCAGGGAAACTTGGAAGAGAAAGTTTGTCCTCAGCAAGGACTGCTCTTACAGCTCAGACAGCTCAGGGTAGCAGCTACAAGCCCTAGAAGCATTGGGTGGAGGAAAGGGGATTAACCCCATTGTCAGAGCTAGTCTGTAGCTCGTACAGCTCTCCCACCCTTGCTAAGAACCCACAGTGCAAACGACTCCCAGGGCTCTCTGTCACTTCGGTTTCAGGAGAAAGAAAGGACAGTGGAGGAAGCTCCCAACAGCTCAGCAACAATATCAAAGTCTGTCTCAGCTGAATATCTTTCCTTCAGAAAGCTCCTGTTCCCGTGGCTTTCCTGCTGAAAGCACAGAAACACCCACAAGTGAGGACGCAGCATGGATGCTGCAGAGAAACCAAGCACCGACAGCAGGGTCTCCTCTGGAGCAGCCTGCTTCCAAGCAGAGCCTCTCCCCTTCCTTCTCCTCCCGTGGCAGAGCGAAGAGGCACCCAGTCCACCCAGCTTTGGAGCTGGAAGGATCCCATCAGGCAGAGTAACTCACCTGGCCACGGCCGGCTCTTCCCGCGGGGCTGAGTACACGCAGCCCATGGCAGGGCAGGGAGGAGGCAGACAAAGAGTCCAGGGCAGCCTTGTGTCTGCAAGGGGAGCTGTGGGGGATGGATCTAACTTAGCTCTGGAGCCACACGCACACAGGCCTTTCCATTCTGCTCCTCCTGGGCGTTAAAACCGAGCGTCAGCCTTTTGTTGAGGAGAAGAGAGCCGGCACAAAAGGTCCCGGCACGGGTCATAGCAGGAGTGGTCCTGTCCACTCCGATCCTCGTGGTGGGGCTTTGGAAGTTACTGAGTGGATCTGCGCAGTCCTGAGAAACTGCAACATCTGGCAGCAGTGGCAGAAAGGAATTAGGAGTGGAGAATGAAACCTCCCAGGATCCTCCGCAGCACACGTCCCTCTCCCATCCGCGTGGAGCAGGGGGACGGGACACAAAACCCTCCCCCAGCCTTGTTCCCTTGGAAACTGTTTATATCACAGCTGCTTTTATATATATTCTTTAAAAAAAAGAAAAAAAAAAAAAAAAAACTTGATGCTGTAGCTGAATGAAACGATTCCAGACACTGCGTGAGCAACGCTTCGGGTAACTATGGCAGTGCCATTACGGAGGCAGCTCAAAGGAGTTTGTTTTCCTCAGGATCCTATTAAATTAAATTAGAGATGGTCTCACATACACACAGGCAGCAGAGAGCTAATCAGGCTAAGGACTTGGAGCAATTCCTGCCACAGGAAGCCCTACAAGTACCAGGGAATGGATTTCTGCAGAGCTGCAGAATAGAGATAAGCCAGTTTCTGTCCCAAACAATGTTAAAGAGGGGGGAGAAGGGAGAGAGTGACACCCAGCATACCAATGGCTGTCCTGCCTGCATCACCCCAGGATGACTGTCTGCAGAGTAGGGACACGAGAAGGGAAAGAAATCTATGATTGAGAAACTTGCAGAGGAGGAGCAGCCAAAGAATAAAAATAAATTCCTGCATTCCCCGGCAATGGCCCTGCGAGGAAGCGTGGTGGCCGTGGCTGCGTGGCGATCCAGAGCTGCTCTGCCTAATGACATCTGCAGAGCAGGCTGCAGGGAGAGCTGCTCTGGTGGTTTTAATTAAGCCTGAAAATGGTCAAAACACAAGCAATGCTCCGTCAGTGGGAAACCAGCCTGGCCCACACATGCATGTGTTACATGTCACAGGTACAGGACACCTCGTATGTGGGAAGCCTCTGCATGTGCTGGGTTCTGTCCCAGCTGTGGGGACTTCGGGCAGGAAAACAGCTCCACTTGGCTGAAGGGTGAAGATCAGCAGCCTGATCCCTCACTGAGCTGTGGCTGAACCTGGAGATGCATCACTGGGCAAGATCATGAACATTCCCAGGCCATGCTGAGAGAACCCAGCCCAGCTACCATCCATAACAGGGCACTTCAACCACACATCTGCTCTTCCACCATCAAGGGCATTAACAACAGTGGATTTCCTTTGCAGACCCTGCTGAGCCGACATGGTTTTATGAAGGTGTGCTGCTCCCAAAAACCCCAGAAGGGAACTGAGGTGCTAGATGCTGCATCCAGGTCAGAGACACTGCTTGCACTCTTCAGCATTGCAAACAAATCACTAAAGCAGCAGCCACTGTGATGTGCCTGAATTGCTGTTCAGCACCTTCATTCTCCAGTATTCCGAGGCTGAACTGGGGGCCCAAAGTGACACAACAGAAACCATCACCCAATGCCAGCAGATAAAGCAGTTCAGGACACTTTGGCAAGGCAGTTTGGTTCAGGCAGAGCTGCAGAGAATGAGCTGAAGAAGCACAACTCCTCTGAAAGCCAAGGCTCTCCACCCAGCCAAAGACAGCCCCACTGAGGCCTCTCTGCCTTCACGGGTCTGGGACAGCTTCCCTGCCTGCTCATGGGGCCATCTGCCATATCCAGCCAGCCACAGGCAGAGGCTGACACTGTGATCCTGTGTCTTGTCAATTTGCTTGCTCATCACAAAGGAAACTCTACCCCAGATTCAAGGATTACAGGAGGGAAGGAAACACAAGGCTGACCAAGCTTGTTTTCCCACTCATTTTCCTCCCAGTTCCAGGCATCCCATAAAATCCCACTGCAAAAGCTGCAGGAAGTGACTGCCTCTGTCCTGAAGGATGAATGTGCCACCAGCCACAGCCTCGGCTTTTAGGGTCACAATTCCCTCAGACCAGCTTTCTACAATGACTGCAGCAGGGTAAAACTACTTCACAGCCTCCTCTCACTCCGTACCTGCCTGGCTGACACTTTTGCAAAATGCAACTGTGTCAGACAACTTTCAAAACAACCTCACCTCTCTGGTTATCGGTGATGGGAGGTGCTGCTGCTCCACATCTCCCACAAGGAGCAGTTGCTCCCTCCCAGCCACTGTTCACAGGGACAGGGAAGGCAGCACAGAATCCATGGAGGAAACAAAACGCTTTTGAGGCAGCTCAGGGCAGGAACTGCAGCCAGGCTGGGATGGAAGCCCACATGCCGAGGCCCTGCAGCAGCACAGGGTGGTAACACACACCAAGGGCAGTCAAAGCTTCTCTGCAAGGTCACCACAGCCTCTGGAAGAGCTGCACATGATGGGCTGTAGGTGGAATCAGTCACAAGGATGAGAGCACGGGAGCCTGGGCTGTGCCATGGCAGGATCTAATTTCAGATTTTAAGAGCCCTTTCCCCAGCCAGCTCAGCGCTCACGGCAGCACACTCTCCTTACAATCTCCAGAGGCATGTGCACTGACACACACAGCCCTGTCTGGCAGGCACGAGAGGGAAAGTATCCCAGCAATCCAACAGAACACATTCCCAAGGTAAGGCCGAGCAGGCACAGACAGCTGGGCTGCTGCCAGCCACGTGTGCACCCATCTGCACAAGGTACCACAGCCAGGGACACTGCTGCCCTTTAAAACCCTCCCAGCCAGAAAATGTACTTTCCAACCTCCTGCAAGGCCAGAAACAAGGAATGAGATAAAAAGTCCAGCAGAAAACTGATGTGAAGTTTGGAATGTGACTGAGACAAGGAACAAAATGCACCCAGTTCTCCACCAGCGTGGCTCGTTCCTGGCCCCGAGCCCTTTGCAGAAGACAAGGGTGGAACAAAGCTCTCCCTCTCCAAATCCAATCTCCTGCTGCTGTGGTAAGCTGGCATCAAAAGCCAATTAAGTTCTATAGGAGCTGCCAAGAAGCTCATCCCAAGAACTATCTCCCAGCTCCCCAAGATTATTCTTCTCCTTCACAGCTATGGTAAGATAAGATTTCCAACAGGAAATCCGTTTAAGAGCAAGTTCACTTCTTTCCACATTTATCTAAATATGACTTTTATCAGAAAACAACAAGAATAGCCAATGAAATCCTTAAGATTTCTGAAGTCCAACCAGATGCTTTCCTGCCTTGCTGAGGAAAGGCCAATTCCCGATTTGAGCCACACGGTGGGGTAAGGCAGAACTGCAGCCAGGCTCTTCCACCGGGATTTCGGCATCGTGAGGCGAACACAGAGCAGTGGAGAGCAGAAAAACACCCTTTGAGACCAAAATCCCTCACCTGGGGCCCTCCCACGAGGCTGAGCCCCCCAGAACCCACCACAAGCAAGAGAGAAAAGCTCCAGCAGTGCCATGCAGCCTGAGTTGTTACTTACACTGTCTGCATTTTGGGAAGGTCAGGCACTTCCTCCTTTTTCTTGCGGAAGAAGAACCAGTAAGTAAAAAGTCCAGTGATGAGGGAGATGAGGAACACGTCCATCATGCTGAAGAGAGAGTCCTGCTGTGCAGTGCTGTCAGAAGCTGAGATGGTTGGGTCCATGCTGGATTCCCCCATGGCACTCACAGGCACTGTAAGCAAGGAAAAACAATGAGCACCAGCAGCCACATGGGACAGCATTAAAAGGCATCCAGAATTTTTTTTTTTGCTTTACATTTAATCTTAGGAGCACAAGGCTGCCCAACAACTCTTTGGATAGAGGCCTTGAATCACAATACTGCAAGGTTCTTCTGTGCCCCAAGGTGTCCCACCAAGCTCTTCCCTTCCTCTTGTATCCCTGCTGATCCATCTGAAGTGATTTCTTCACTGGAGCAGCCCCACATTCCAACCTGACTCCTACTGACACCCCAGCAATGCTCAACAGGGACTCATGGCCAGCCTTCACTCACTACAGAGCCCCTGGTGTGTTACTGGAGGATGGTCCCACTCTTCCAGTCACCCCACAGATTCTGGGATTCCTCCTTCATTCCCAAAAGGTGACAGGATGCCCTGGCCCCACTGCTGAGCTGATAAACCACAGAGCAGGACTGTGGCACAGAAATACCGCGAGGATGCCCACAACAGGTTGTTACAACACAAATGATGAATACTTCTGATTTACTCCACTGCAGATTGGATTTACTATCCATCTCTTTCTGTGCCTCTGGTTTCCCAGTCCCCTCCATGATCTCCCCCAGTTTAATGTCCATCTCCCTAAATTACTCCTTTCCACTTACCAAGGCAGAGTTTCATCAACCTGGGACTTGCCCACAGCCATTCCCAGAGTCCTTGGCAGCACAAGGATGAACACCCAGCCCTCAAATACCCAACCAGCCTTATGACCCCTGTCCTTCCCCTGGGGAGCCACCCATCACTCCCTCCCTCCCTCCCACTGCTGTGCCAAAGCTCTGAACTCCTCCGACCCTAATCCAGATCACAAGATTATCTTCCCTACATGCAAGGACACACTCTGGCCAAGTAAACAGATAATTAACTCAAAACTTGATTTGGAAGGGCAAAGTGACTCTCTTCTTGTACTTGGGCATCCTGCCAACCCAGGAGATCATGGACATTTGAACTCACACCCAGAAAAGTGACGCAGAGCTGTGGCAGTGATGCAGGAAGGAAATGTGCCATGCCTGAGAAATAAAAGTGACTGAAGTTTAAAGTTATGCTAAAACACTCAGGAGCTGGGAAAAAAAAGGGAAGGTGATGCTTAGGGAGCACTAATGAGGGATACCAGGTAAAATCTTCAGCAAAGAACAACCCCTCGTTGTTACCCCAACAAGGGAAGTCCAGCTCCAGACAACACACAGCCCTGTGCCACAGGGCACCAGCTATAAAATGCACCCAGTGGAGCACAGGGAGAAGTCCACAGCCACCTGGCAGTGACCCTGGGTGGGTACTCTGGCAACCCAGCTAGTGCTCAACCCCACAAGAAGTTTCACTTGGTGGAGAACTTGGCAAGTAACTGCATTACAAAGGGCACTAAAACACCACTGCAAAGATTCCCATTAGGTTCCCAGAAAAGACACCAAGGCAGGATGTTGGAAGGAAAATAAGAGTGATGTGACTGAAGACAAGCAAATTGCACATTCCTCTCCCTCAGGCAGGTCACCCTGTCCTCCCTCCTTGCAAACAGGCTTTCCATTGCTGGATCTTGGAGCCAAGCTGGGTGTTACTTCTGTAGAACTGTAGACTAAACTATTACTTAAAGCCTGCACAGCTGAGGTTCACTTGCCAAAAAGGCACAGTTCCCAGTAGGATCCCTCTCCTCCTCCTTATCTGGTTCCAGTAAATCAACAAGGAGCTGGTATGGCAACCAATACTAGGGGAATGCGTTGGTGGGGGAAAAAAAATTGGTTGTATTGGTTTATTGCTGATGAAACCCCAGAAATTTTAATAACAAGCTCTTCTCCTCTTCCCCTCTGCCACCCCACCTCCTCTGGAAGAAGATCTCAGCCAAAACCTGCCAGGCAACCCATCCTCTCACAGAGTTTTGGTTCTTGCCATCTCAGTCATTATTCATTACATCTCAGGGCAAGGAAGCCCTGAGGGCCACTGGTCCCTGGCTCCCAGGGAGCCTCAGCTGCTGCCTGTGAACAGCACAGCCCAACTCTGCAAAGAGATGAAGGAATCAGTGCCTGGACTGATTCCTTCATGTAGCTCCAACTCTGCAAGGTGGGTTGGATTTTTCAGCACCAGTTTCACTGCCCAAATTACACAAGGGTGGACAATTCCCCTGACACAGGGCAGTGACGGCCACATCAGTAAGATTATCCTCAGAACAGCCCGTCTTTCACCCACTTTCCTCAAAAATCCCAAGGCACATAAGGCAATGACAAACCTTTGCTCAGAGGAAGGCATGAATAAAAACAAGGCTGATGAAGACCACACTGAGCTGGTTTGGGGCAGGAGCTGCAGCTCCTTCCCTTCTGAGCACCAAACCCAGCAGCAGCCGAGCCCTGGGAAAGGCTCCTAGCACAGGGCACAGCAACCTCTCACATCACCAACTGCACATGGAGGAGAGTTCCAAGCCAGACACACCTGTGGTGAGCAGCACCCAGCCCACAGCAACTCCCTGCCACCTCCAGACAGCTCAGACATGGATATTCATGAGCTGCCCTGTGTGGGCAAAGAATGAGGGAAAGAATGAGTCTGTGCTCTCCTCAGTCAGGTGAGGGCTTTGCCTCCAGCCAAAACTCCTCACTGTGCCCAAAGCAGCAGAGCTTCAGGCCTCCCAGAGCAGAGGGGTTTGGCTTTCTCCAGCCTCCAGAGGTGGTCTGCTCTCCCAGGCAGGGCTGCCCTGGAGAGAGGCATCCTCAGGGAGGCAGCTCCCAGGAATGCTGCCTGGATGGACGTGGGGGTGGAAGCTGTGCTATCTCCTTGCCTTGACCATGCTGTAGCTTTCCAGTGCTTCAAAGGGAAACCCTGCAGCTGCAGCCAGACCACCCAGTCACTGCCCACAGCCAGGGAAGGGAATATTCCAGGTTTATGGCTCTGGTGCACAGAGCAAAGCCTGGTTTGCTCTCCTCTCTTCATTCACAGTCTCCACAGCACAAGGTTTCCATGCTGACCTCTAACCCTGGAAGGAAACATGGCCATGGCCTAGTGATGGAACAAGGCACAAGAGCTGCTTTAATTTTGGTGATGGGCTCCCTCTGGTCCTGGACATTTGGTTATTCAAGCTTTATATCCCAGCTACAAATTCTTCTTTTTGCTTTCCCCTCACCACTCCTACCCTCAAGGAAAGGTTTGCTTACACATAGCAAGAGAAAGGCAAAGGACGTGAAATTAGACCTCATGTCTCATTTTGAAAGGGTTGTCATTGAACTTGCTTCACACAGCACAGGAAGGTTATTCCTCAGTTTATCTCAATCTCACATAGTTGGCGGTAACAATTATTTTCCAGAAGTTCACAGCAATTAATTTTCAAATACATGTCCTTTTCTGACTACAGTGAAAAGAAACCTGACTCCTGAAATTTAGCTGTCCAGGGAATCCTGCAGTCTCTGGAAGAGGCCTTGGTGGAATCAAACTAGATTTTTAAAAGGAAAAGGAAATTTATGATGCAGAAGTAAAACTTTCCCTGACAACAATTTCAAGGGTGGTCATTTAAACCACGGTGTTTATTATATCTTCAATCAATGCAAGACAAGATGTCCCACATCCTTTTTTTTTTGTAATGGTGGCTCCAGTTCCTGGATCCCTGTTTATGCACATAGTAGAGCAATCAGTCTCAGCAAGATGTGAGCATTTACATCACACAGAAAAGTCACAACATTTTGAAAGATTGCAGTCAAGCACAGCTTTTCAGCCCCTGAATGTGTGAATTTGCTTGATATATGGCAGCTCACAATCATTCAAATAATCAGGGGCCTTCTCTGCACATCTCCATGCTAGCAAACAGATTAACTTCATCCTCATATTAAATTAAATGTATTCCTCATTCTCATACACACCTTGGAAAAAAAAAAGACTGAAAGCACTCTCAGTGCCAGGCATCCTCAAATCCCCCATGATTTCCATACAGACTAAAGGTGCTATAAGGTCACAGGGCTAAAAAGTATTTAAATATATATAAAAACAGTATTAAAACAAACAAGATAGGGTGGGGAGTGACGAAAGCCAAGTGGTCAGCAAGCTGAAGAGATTTATTCTCCTCCCTTGCATCAGGGAATGATGCATCAGATGTCCCCAAAAACTCCCTGGGACACAACACCACGATCACAAAACGTGGCTGGGAGGTTTTCCCTCCTGGAAGTCACATTGTGGTATCTCCCAGTGACCAAAAGGCCTTGGCTCTGAAGCTGAGTTGGCAATCTGGGCAGGAAGTTGTCTCTCTTGAGATTGAAGTAGCCTGTTTTTAATCTAGTATCTGTGATGAGTTTGAAGTACCTCGGGACAGTGGAACTTCCCAGGACTGCAGCCTGTGACTCTTGCCCCAAAACGAGCGACCAGGCTCTGTGCTTGACTCTGCCCTGTGCCACCATCAGCACACCCTGACCTGCAGCGTCAGCCTCGCTGAGAGGGGAAGGAGAAGGAAAACTGCTGACCAAGCACAGCCTGGGGCTGCTCACTGCTCCCTCCTCTGATAACTGATCCCTGGCACCAGCCACAACACCAAAGACCCCCTGAGTCCAGACCAACCCAGCTGAGAGGGATCCCACAATCCCCACTCACTCTATGGAAACTGCCTGCCCTGGTATGGCTGGCACAGAGGTTGCACCCCCAGAGTTGTCCCTGAGCTATCAAAACACCCAGAGTTTTCCCAAGCATCAGCACCCTTTGGACACCTGCAGATAAGCACAAAAGGTGCAGGTGGAACTTCTATCTTGCAATATGTGCAGAAAAAGCATCTGTGGTGACGGAGTCGAAGAGGAATTGCGTGACAAACGTGCGTGCAATGCCATCAGTCACCCTCTGGCCCACACTGGCACCGGTGCCAGGCTCCAATCAAAGGGAACTCGGCGGGGTGCAGGCAGAGAAGCCTTCCCAGCCCACAGCAAGGTCCAGGCTGACTCAGTTGAACTCCAGCAAGGACAGCAGGTAGTGGTTTGGAGCCAAACCACCCCTGCAGCAATGACATTGCCTTGTGTCTCACAGCAACACCATCACCGTGCCAACTCCAGCCCCGGAGCACCCATTCCCTCTCCTCCAGCCCACCCATTCCAAGCAGCAACACTCACCGAAGGACTGCTTTCCAGTTTGTCATAAACAGGAATCCATGCAAGTCTAACAGCAATTGTAACAGCAACCCACACTCAAAAAGCTCCTTCAGACCAGCTTTCTCCAGCCCAGACTCCCAGTGAAAGCCCTGCACAGCCACACAGGGAAGGGGACAAGGGGGCACTGCTGGGAGAGAGAGCACTCCTCGGGCTCCCTGCAGCCACGTGACAATGACCCTCATGTCCCTGACTCAGCACAGGCATCACATTAGTGAGCACAGAGGAAGTGCAGCTGTCACGATTTCCAGTGCTGGGAGCTCTGCGTGGCTGGGGATGTCACCATTACCAGCAGATCTGCCAGACCCCTCTTTCTGATCAGGAAGAACCATCCTGAATTCCCAAGGTAAAGGCAGGTGCGCATAACCAGACCTCCTTTCCCACCACCTGCCTTGTCTGCCCCAGGGATCACCCTTTCTCTCATGCTGACTGTGGCACAACACAGATTAGGGGCATTATCAGCCTTGAGAAGAAGCCTTAAAAACGCCCTGTTTTAAATCAGAGATCAATTCCCACCAGCACCATGGCACAGCCCCAAAAGACAACCTCAGGACAGGCACGTCAGAGATAAGCAGAGATAAGCAACCAAACCGAGTGAAAACTCCAACTCTTTGTACAGCACAGATCTGCAGGCCGAACTTTAGGTACAACGGCAAAACAGGAAGACTGCAAATAGAAAATAAACATCTGGGAGGAAAAAAGACCATTGGACAGCCCTTTCACAGGTCTGCAGAGTTCGTGGAGAGCTCACAGAGATGGCAGCACCAAAAGGAAGTTGCACTGAGCCCCCATCACTGCTCACAGCAGCAGCAGAGGAGGAGAAGGAAGAGACTGGCCCACAAATAGGAATGCAGTCTTGTGACCAGCCAAGGGCTTTCTTCTTTCACCCACTAATGACACAAGACAGGCAGGTTACTGCTGGCTGTCAGCAAGAGGAGCCCCACTGACACAAGCCCAGGAGGAAGGACGAGAGGCAGCAGCAGCAGAAAGAGCAGGGATGTGGTGGAGGTGGCATTTCTGCCCAGACTCCTGTGCCTGGTCTCCTCTGAACCCACTGCAGCCAAGACTTTCTGCATGTTAGTGTGTGGGATTGGGCCAGGAGACCCTTGGGGCAAAAACAGATCTGCCCTTATTCCTCTTCGGAACGCAACCAATTAGACTAAGAAATTCTGTTTACATCAGCCTGTGCCAGTCTCAAATTAGCTCTTCTTGCTTTCCTTTTCAGTCAAAGGAGACCTGGCAAGAAAAGTCGCCCTCTCCAAAACAAAAGCAGTCCACGGAAGCAGGCGCTCAAATCCAGGTTATTCAACATTGCCTTGGTCAGCCTTTTCTCCACAGCTCTGCCGCACGGAGATTGCATTTCCCATCAACAAGAGGATGCTGATCTGGCCAGACAAGCGGCCCTGTCTGGCCTGGTCTGCCCAGGCTCCCTGCTTTGGCTGGGAATGACTACACAGGTGAGCCCCTGGGCTCCTGGAGAAGGACAGCACAGTGGGAAATCTCAGAGCTCGCCTTGCCCCCTCAGCCTCTGCGGGACCACACATGCTGGTGTGAAGGCTTGCTACACCTAGAGCAGCAGCAGCACCTTCTTCCCACATATTTCCCACAACTTCCCATTAACCAGCAGCAGCTCATTGAGGGTGGAAAGCAGCAGAGCCTCACACAAAACGAGGGAAGTGCTTCTGCACACTTCCACCAGCTCAGAAATCCCAATCCAAACCGAGGAGTTGGCTGCAGCAGCACCTCAAGCAGGGAGAGGAACACAAAAGCTGTTGGGTTTTTTTTGTGAAACAAAAGTTACTCTCACTGTCAAAGGTTCTACCCAGACCCTGATACACCCGCTCAAACATCAGCAAAACTTCTATTTTAGGCACAGGACAGACACAGAGTGTGCATCAGTCAGTCTGGATCTTGAAATACTGCATATTTGAGCTTCCACTGTACCGCACTTGCACGTTTTCTGGCCCCTGGGTCTTATTCAAGGACAGCAGAGCAGCTGCAAAAGCAAGGAAGAGAACAGCAAGAACCACTTTACTGAGGCAGGAAGGAACTCTGTGCTATGGGTATGCTGAGGTGGGGCTGTGCAGTGAGACCAGTGCACTGAACCAATGATTTAAGGTATTATCCAACACAAAAATCAATTCAAACTTGCCAAGGTGCCTTAAAGCAACCTAGAATTACTGAATTTGCACACTCCTTTCACCAGACAAAAGCCTCACTCTGAACCTTTAATCACGGCACCCGGGCACCTTGCTTCACACAGATCACAGAGCCAGCAGAGAAAAAACAAGAGTTCAGGGTTACAGGGTAAACGGAACCTGAGAATGGCAGGTAAACTGACGCGCTGTGAACCAACACTGTTCCCCAGCCTGCCCTCCCAGGGAGGGACAAATCCAGAGCACCACACTTCAGGCATCACTTGAAAGAGGAACAGGGGTCTCACCAGCATCAATATTCAGGAGCAGGGACAAGTCTGCAGGAGTTTTAAATCACCCTATTGCCAACTCCATGGGCACCTCTCAGGCAAACCAACTGCACAGAGGGCTGCAAAGCCACAGGAAAAACCCATCCAGGCATGGACTTCACATGGTTCACATCCTGCTGAAGATGTTTTTTTTAATTTCAAGAGGGAAAATGACATTTTTTCAGCAGCCTCTTCCGCAAGTGCTGTACCCTGTGCTGCCACAGCCGCAGCTGGAAGTTCCTCTCCTTCCCACAGGCTGTTTGCTCACCTTGTGCCTGTGGCTTTGCCTGCAGCCACTACTGGGAAAGAAGCCCTATGGATGGGGTCAGTAGCCACAGACTTTGGCCTCTTCCACCAGGAAAAGTTTTGACAGCAAAACCCTCCAGCGCTGTTTTCTTTTGAAAGATTCCCTTTGAAACCAACAGCTGGAAGAGCACCAGGGGGACAGGGTTAAACAGACCCTGCAAAGTTTTAGGAACTGTCAAGACTTTTGATCAGAACAGTGTGTTTCGGGGATTTATTTATTTATTTCAAGAAAACCAAGCACTGTTCGTAAGGAGCCAGGACATTTTGTATTTATAAGCCAAGTTTCCTCTGAGGATGCAAGAGCTTTTCAGACATTACAAGCTCATCTCCTACGTTGCTGTAGGGGGTGGAGGTGTTACTGCATGATCCTTACACCTCCTGGTAACTCAGGTGTAGAGCTGTCCTGCTCTGGCTGCCCTATCAGAAGGGTGTGCAATCACCCTACAAACCTCCGGGCCTGCCATGGCTCAGCAATCTGACCTGGCCTTCATCTTTCTGAAATGATCTGGGAAATACATGCAACTTCCCAGCCTAGTCCCTTGCAATCACACACAACCACGGCCACAGCAGACCTCAGAACACCAATTCCATATCCAAAACAGATGTCCCCACGCCAAAAAGCGACACAGGCCACAGGACATCACACAACTCAGGGGTCTCAAGCTGGTCTCAAGCTGCAAAAACTACAACTCTCCAAGTCCCCAGCACGATCAACACAAAGAGAAGATACTTGACGCATGGGGTTTTTGTTCGTTTGTAAAACGAGCTGCTCCTCTTACCTCCAGCAGTTATGCATTGAGCCCTGTTACACAACCAGGGCTTGCACAATCCTTGCAGGCATTTTATCAACTTGCTCTTCCAAAGCTTGGAGTTAGAGAGGAGATGCAGCAATGACCCGTGAAAGGGAGTCAATTGATGTGTTTCACAAACAAGCAGCAAGGCAAGACGCAGGGTACTTGCCAGCACCACAAAGCCAGACCTACCAACTCCCCAGGCTGGTTGCTAAACCTCCCCAGCACTTCCCATGCACTGCCAGAGCCAGGAGAAAAACCCAATTCCATCTTTAACTCCAAACCTTGCAATCTCCTGCTCCACACAGCAAGAAAGGATGGTTAGTCAATAACTCCATTCATTGCAAAGGAGTGACTGGAGCCACACTCACGTGGTTGATTACTAAGCAAAAATACTACAATGATCTGCCACCGTGGGTCAAACTCAGCGACTCTTTGGACTTGTGGACATCCAGAAGCCACCGGAGATGGCTTCTGGTCTTTCTGGATTCCATGAGTGATAGCAGCACACAATTCATGTTGAATGTTTACTCAGCGATAAACAGCAAGAGATTATGAGCAGCCTGCAATTATTTGTTCTGATCCATGAAATTTCAAAGCCTATAAAAAAGCAATCTTGGCAGAGGTGCACCTGTCACTGCAGGGCTGGTGACTCACTCTCCACAATAACGTGCACAAAGTAATCTCATCACTGGGATCAAATGATCACATTAGGAAAGCAAATTATGCAAGTTCTACAAACTGTGTTTTTAGAGCTGGGAGAATCCACGTCAGGAAACAGAACAAAGTTCAGTGGCCACAGAGGTAACTGCAGGTGGTTTTCTCTTACAGCAGAGCAAAGGGATGAGGAGGAGATGGCAGGAGCACAGACCTGAGCAGGAAAGCCTTTTCCCCAGTCCTTCAGAACTGAGCAAACACATAAACATTGCTGCTTCACAACAGGCAAAGGAGAGAGCAAAGACCAAGTGGGGTTTCAATTAGACAGTTTCACACGTTGCTTTTGCTGCAGGTAAAGAAACCATCACTCCCAGAACCCACTGCCAGCCACCCTCCCCAAACCCAACTGCACCAGAAGTGCTCCACAAGGTATGACACTCAAAAGAAAGGGGTTACCTTGCACCTATGGGTCTGTAAACAAGTGCTGGTGGGGCCTGTGGGCTCCAGCACGGAGGGTGGTGAGCAGCAGAGAAAGCCTCCCTCGAGACAGTTCAAGGTGTTTTGGTTGTATGGCCCTGTTGAGCTCCTCCAGCTGCTCTGCAAGAAACAAAATAAAAGTTGCAGAAGGCACTTGGCTGTCTAGGAGGCACCAACCCAGAAATTACTGACTGAACAGGAGGCAACTGCAAAGTGATGACAAGCAAGAGGTTCTTCTCTGTCACAATTAGAGCAGGACTAATTAACAGGGGGTTAAACCAGATTTATGACACATTCCCCTCCTTCCTGCCCACTCTTCACCTCACTCTCCAAGGCTTTTTCACACACAAAGATTACAAGAAAGCATTCAATTGGTGTTTCTTCCTGTATCTCTGTATCTTCCCTGTTCTACGCTTTGCAAATACAAAACTAAGGCACACACCATGTCATGCACACCCTGGTTCAGTGCTGTCAACCAGCCCAAGGTGCAACAGAGGAAAAACCTGTACTGAGACAATGCTGGGTTTTCCAGGAAGGGTCTGGCTCACTGGACCTCCCAGATAAAACACCAATTTCCTCATTTGCAGCAGATTAATCAGCGAGCTGCTTCGCCCCTGTGCAACAGCTCCTCATAATTTCTCATAAAATTCCAGAAATATTGGAAGAAAGCCCATTCCCTTCTATCTAGCAAAAGGGATGCACCCCACTATTCAAAAAAATTAGGAAAACCCGCAGCTCCTCACAACAGCCCACAAAAAGCAGAGCTCCGTTGTAGAAGGGATGTCCCCACTGCTATCATTGATTCACTTCTACAACTCAGAAACAGACTCTTTCTTCCTTGCACTTTTCCAGCTTCTCAGCTGGATATATATTTTTACTTTTTACAACGAGTTGTAAAAGTACAAACCCATTTCACCTGTCCAGACTCACATCGGAGAGCCGCAGTGATCCCTCGTCCTTGTACACATTCCACTAAGCATTCCTACTTCCCCACACACTCCAAAAGCTAACCCAAGGTCTAAGCACTGGCAGAACAAAGCACACTCCAAGCTGTACCAGCAGTGCTTACTCCCGCAACTAAGATAACTTCCCAAGAAGTAATTCCACACTGATGACTAACTCCCAACACCATCATCCAGGTGCCTTCGCCCCCTCCAGCCTTAATATTCCCAAAACCAGGGTGTTCCCCTTATTTCCTTTGACAAGCACATTCTCTAGGTGAGTAATTTCACTCTTACAAGAAACTCCATCAGGAAAACTCGGGAGCAAACAGCCTTCCCACACCCCAGCAGTTTACAAAATGAAATAGATGGAACAACAGCGAAACAGCCCAGCCTGCAGCAAAGGTGTCAATTAAACGCTGGGAATACCGTTCAGCAGGGAAGTGCCAGAAAATTAAGCTCATTAAAGGCTTTTAACCAGCAACAGCCTGGGATGGGTAAGTCAGAGCAACACTTCTGTGCTGTGGAAGCAAGGCAGGGCAGGCATCACCCCAACCCCAGGCTGCCCACCCTGCCAGGGGTGCTGGTCAGTCCCCTGCCCCGCAGCCCCCGGGGTGACAGGTGAGATGGGGTACCCCCAAATAACGGGGGGGACTCCTGCCAGCCCCCCATACAGGGGACGGGGGTCGCACCAGTCCCCCCAGTAACAGGGTGCTCAGCAACACAAGATGCTCCCCAATAAGAGGGGCTCTGGTCATCCCAATCCCTAGCAGATAACTGGGGGCCAGTCAGAGCAGATTCCCCAGATAACAGGGGTCATCCCAATCCTCCCCGACCCCTCAAATAAGAGCAATCTCTAAATATCTCAATAACCCCCCAATAACACGATGCCCAGTCACACCAGACACCCCAGATAACCAGGAGGTCTGGTCATCCCAATCCCTACCACATCAGACTGCCCAAATAACAGGGAGGCCTGCTCATCCCAGTCCCTCCCAGCTAAGAGGGATCTCTAGAAATCTCAGTAATCCCCAATACCAGGATGCCCAATCACACCAAATTTCCCAGTTACCAGGGAGCTCTGGTCATCTCAGCTCCCCCCCACAAAAAAGAGGCTCCATACACATCGCCCTCCCCGCCAGTAACAGCGGAGCCACTCACGGCGGCGCCCCCACACAGGAACCCCAATCACCCCAGCAACAGAGAGCAAATCTCACCAGTCCCTCAGTACAATGAGAGCCCCTCATGCCATGCCAACCCCACCACAGGACGCCGGACCGCCCCTCCCAGCACGCAGCACCCCGGCAGCGGAGCTCAGCCCCCCGAGCCACAGAGGACCCCGGACCCGCTCTCCCTCACCCACACGTCCCCCGGCTCGCCGCCCCCCCCGCCGGCCCGGCCCGCC